>JAFVLO010000043.1:0-226135 GCA_023758125.1 Alternaria sp. Ai002NY15 | reverse complement strand
ACCCTAACCCTAACCCTAACCCTAACCCTAACCCTAACCCTAACCCCTAACCCTAACCCTAAGCCTCTTTATCTAAGTTATAGAAAATTATACTACTATTAGTAGCTCTATTACTTTAGTTTGTATATAGTTAGAAATACTAGCTAAATTAATTTTATATATTAAGTAGCGCTTAGGTTATTAGAGGCTAGGCATTCTAAAATCTAAGCTCTAGCGTTCTTAGCGTTCTTAGTGTTACCTATACTATAGATACTAGGTAATATCTTATACTTAATAGTATACACTATCTCTATTATATATACGTACGCTAACTAATATAGCTATATAGCTATAAAAGCTTAATCTTATTCTAGTCTCTATTAATAAAGATAATAACATTAGTTTACTAGTCTAGAATACTTTTATAATATTAGAACTCTATATAGTAGTATTCTACGTTCTACTAGACATAGTAGAGCCTATTTAGGCCTTTCTTATACGCTCTCTAGATAATATAATCTACTAGATCTATTAATAAGTTAGTAAGAAATAACTCTTAAAGTATATTTAGTAGGTTTATAATAATTCTTAAGTAGATATAGAACGCGCCTCTACTAATCTAACTAATAAGAACTATAAGCGTCTCTCTAAGCATATATATAAGAAAATAACTACAAAATAAGTAAATAAGTACCTAAAGAATTAACTAGATTATACATTAGTAGAAATAGTAGTAAATTTCTAGAATATAGTTACTGTAAAAATAAATAAGATTGCGTATTCTAATTATAAGCTTAAGTACTAGAATATAGCTAAGATATTTAAGTATATAAGTATTAGTAAAGTAGCTAAAATAATTAACTATATAAAGATAGTTACTATAGTTAACTATTTATAAGAATAGAAGATAGTTCTAGGTACGTAAAGGTAGTTACATTAAGAAGGTTCTTGTTTATTTATAACTACAGAATTAACTAGATATAATATTATAGAAGATATAACTACTAGACTAAGTAATAATATAGATATAGTTTCTAATATATAAAATAACTAGCTAGTATTATTCTAGGCTAACGCAGGTAGAATATTAACTAACGTACTAACTATAAGTAAAGTTAAAGAAATCTAGAGATTAGTTATAACTATATAAAAGAGAGAAACTATAGATATACTTAGTAATATATAGTATTACTAGAATATATTAATACTCTACGCTAAATATAAACGTCTAGAATATCTTTTACGTAGTAGAATTAATCTAAAAAGTATATAAGAGTAGAGTATAGTAATAGTAGCGTAAGAGTAGCTATTTACTAAGATTAGTAGCGTTATACTTTATATATAGAATAGATAGTTAGAATATAGAAAGCGATAGTTTATACTCTAAAAGAGATTTAGAGTAGAAATCTTTACTTTACTACTAAGAGGTAGAGTGCTAAATTTATTTATTAAATAGAGACTAATCGCGCGTCTATAGAACTAGATAAATATAGTTATAATCTATAATAGTAATACTATAGAGATAGTAAAGGTTATAGAACTAATTTTTATAAGTTATATAAGAGTAGAGTCTCTACTAATATAACTTCTACTAGAGTCTATTAAGAAGTCTAACCTTATTAATTAGACCTTTATAGATCTACTCGCCTCTAGTTAAGATATATAATAGAACTTTAAGGTAGTTTAGAACTTAATAGATAATATAAGTTAGCCTAATTTACTAGCGTAAATAGTAGTAATATAAGAGAATAGGTAATTCTAGGTATACTTTACTATTAAAATTCTATTAATTTATGTATATAAATAGGCAGGTTCTTATAGGCATAAAAGGTTAGATTAACTTAGTAATATCTAGAGATTTATATACATACAACGTTAGAACTTTACCTAGTAATATCTAGAAATTTATAGGTATAGAATGTTAAATTTTATTCTAGAAATATAGAGGTAATCTAATAGTATAGTTTCTATCTATAAGATAGTAGAAAATAAGCCTAGAAGTTATAATGCTTGCGTTAATAAGCGTACTTCTAGAGTTAGCTTACGCTGTTAGTGTACTTCTAGAGTTAGCTTATAGTGTTAAGCGTACTTCTAGAGTTAGCTTATAGTATTAACTATGCTTATAGAGTTAGCTTATAGTATTAAGCGTACTTCTAGAGTTAGCTTATAGTGTTAACTATACTTCTAGAGTTAGCTTACGCTGCTAGTGTAGTTCTATATATAGCTTATAGTGTTAAGTATTTTTCTAGAGTTAGCTTACGCTGTTAAGTATTCTTCTAGAGTTAGCTTATACTATAGAGCGCACTTTCTAAGTATAATTATAGTAGAGAACGCGCTTCTAGAGCTAGCTTATAGTATTAAATAAGCTTCTAGAGTTAGCTTATAGTATTAAATAAGCTTCTAGAGTTAGCTTAAGCTATAAAGCTAGTACTAGAATATAAAGGTGTATAGACTAAATTTTACAGAATTTAATAGCAAAAGTTATAAATCTAATAAAGTTAGGCCTAGTAGGCTAATTTCTAGGTTATCAAAATTAGTATCTATAAGAGCCTAATTATCTTTAATCTCTAGGTTCTTCTTTAGCGTATTACGCGCTAGAAGCTTTAACTCTACCTTCTAGTATAGGTTCTTTCTAACTAATATACTACTATTCTCTTCTATAGTAGAGCTATAGAGAATAACTATAGTTATGTTATAGAGCGTAAGTAGAAAGTTAGTTAGAAATAGCTTTTTATACTAGTTAAGTATATAGGCGTAGTCTAGGTTTAACTTATATATAATCTCTCTACCTTTAGTTAAGTAAAAGCTCTTTAGCGCTTTTACTAATATTCTATTACTTTTATTATCTTCTTTGTTATCTAATATTTTAAAGACTTAGGCGAGCTCTTCTATATTAATATTTATAGTAACTACTAGAAGTTATTACTTAATTACCTTTATTAGAGTTATTACGTTAAATAAGTATAGGTTAAACACCTTAGTAATAATATAATAGTTCTCTTGCCTAATATAGATAATACAGCTATAGTATTAATAGTAGATAGTATCTAATATAGCTAGTTCTAGAAAGATACACTTATTATACACTATCTAATAGTTTATTTCTATACTCTTATTTTAAGATATATATAATACCTTAATCTTCTTATTATAGTTCTCTAGTAATAGTCTACTACTATAGTGCTTAGCTAGTAGCTTCTAAAACGTTTTAATAATCTTACTCTAAGTAGATAAAGAGTAGCATAATAATAAGGCCTATAATTAAATACCTATAAGGTTTAAGATTAAGTTTATAATCTTTTATTTAGTTAGATAACTACACTAGATAATAACTTTCTTACTATAATAGGTTATCTAGTCTATAAGTAATATAAGTATAATGTAAATTCTCTCTAATTAGGCTATAAAGTAGTATAGAATAATACTAGTAGAATAATTAGATATAGTGTAGACACTACTCTTATACTCTATTAGAAATAAGCTCTAATAGCTATTACTATATACACTAGTAATATAGATATTTACTAGTAGCTTCTATAGATAGTTAAGATACTTATTATTATTATATAAAGTATAGTATTTCTTATTAATTTCTATATTATTTTTTATATTATAGATTATATCTATAAAGAATAGTAGATAGTAAAAAGACACTAGGTTTAATATACGTTAATACTTACTATTTATAAGTAGGTTATTATTATTAGATAGCATATTCTTATTCTAGTAATAGAGCTTCTTTATATAGGCTAGAGCCTTAGCGTTCTAAACCTCTTAGGTAATAGTTATATTAAGAATATTAATATAGATAGATACACTAGGTAGCATAAGAGCTTATATAGAGTAAATATTACTACTAGAATAAGTCTTATAGAATAACTAGTAAGTGTAGTAAATTAATAGGCTCTTTAGCGCTATTCTAATAATATAGCCTTACTAAATAGCGTCTTTATAGTAATTAAAGTAAGTACTATATATAGTAGTAGTGCTTATAAAGAGCTTATTATAAAAGCTAGCGTTAACGTAGTAAGAGTTATTAATTAATCTGTCTAGTATACTCTATTAAGCCTTCTTATTTAGCTCTAGGTTCTACATAACTTTAAGTATAGGCAAGAGCTTCTTTTCTCTCTATAGCACTAGAGTTATAGTTAATAGAATATAGAAGTTAGCTACTAGCTAGTAGATAGCAATCTAGATATTAATATTTTACTTTCTAATGTTATAAGCTTTATCTATAATAATAATATCTACGTAACTCTTAAGCAAACGCTTCTAATTAGTAGATAGATAAGATAATATACTTATAGTACTCTTAGTTATAATATAGTTTAGACCTAGATAATTATAAGCGTAGTTAGTAGTAGCGCTAGGTCTATAGCGCATAGTAAGCATCTCTTTACTTATAATAATAATTATATTAGCCTTAATAATATTATTATTATTAAAGATTTTATAATAGAATATAAGTAAGCTTATAAGAACCTTAACACTGCTAGGTAGTACGCTATCTTTCTTACGATTGCTGTAGTATATATAGATTATAAAGTTTATAGAGAACTTTATAGTATTATTAGTAGCCTACTCTAGTAAATAGATATCTATAATCTAGAACTTAATCTTAGATAGGTAAGTTATTATATAAAAGAATAAACTAGTTTAGTTCTTATATTTATAGTAGTTATTTTAGTTAAACTAACGTTTATTAATAAGCTATATTATTAGTTAGCAGAGTAACTTAACTATAATAGTCTAGGTAATTATAGATAGAATAAAATAAGTAGAGTGCTACGCGTGCAACTATAATATATAGTCTAATACTATAACTAGAAAAAGAGAGTAAGAATATAGATAGTTCTTAGGTTCTAATATATAAGTACCTAGCTTATTCTAGTTATTAGGCTAGATTTAGCTAGGTACTTATAAAGAATACTAAGTAAATAGAATAGAGAATAATAAGAGAAAAGAAGAGAATTTACTTACTAATAAGATAGTATCTAACGCACTAATAGTTTTTCTAATACTAGTTACGTCTACGTAGGTTTTGCTAGTTTTACCTATACTAGTTATAATGCGTTTTTAAGCAGCTATAGTATACTTATAGATAAAAAAAACCTACAGCTATAATAATAACTTTTTACTCTAACTAGGTAGAGTAGAGTAAAACTAGTAGGTAATATACAGCTTACTAAGCGCGTTATAGAAAGTCTCTATTAGAATTATACTTTTTATAAATATACTTAATAATATAGCCTACTACTTACGCTACTCTTTATTATCTATATTAATTAGTACTAACGTCTTATTTACGTATATAGTAAGACTATCTTCTACTTTATATATAATAGAGTTATAGATATCTACTAAATTCTACTTCTTTAGTATATTACTCTATTATATTAGACTTTATAGATAAGTATAGTGTTATAAATATCTAGTTAGATAGTAGAGAAGTTTATAGCGCTAAGCTGCAACGTAGTTAGCTAGAAATATACTACTAATAATAGTGTTTTTATTATTTACTAGATTAATCTCTTTATTATTTATTATTACTAAATATTTCTTTAAAAAGATATTAGTCTTAGTAATAACCTTTAGGTACTTATAGTAGGCCTTAGTAGCTATTAGATTAGATATATATAGCTCTTAGAGATAGTATATAACTAATTCTAATATATTATTCTTTAGATTAATATAGCCTTAGTCTTTCTAATTAACCTCTACGTTAACGTCTACGTCTAAAAGATATTTACTTCTAATAATATATACTATACTATTTACTTCTTAGATAAAGTATTACTAATAAGAGTTTAGTAAAGTATTATTATCTATACTTCTATATAAGTTAGCTACACTAGTTCTTATTAAAGCCTCTATATTATTATTATTAGACTTTTCTTTATTATTATTAGGCTCTTCTTTATTATTATTAGGCTCTTCTTTAGCGTTATTATTAGGCTTTTCTTTAGTATTAGCGTCTTACATCTTAACATTACTACTTCTATCTCTTACCTTACTCTTACTCTTAATATCTACCTTCTACTACTATACTATCTTCTTTAGTTTCTATAAATTTACCTTTAATCTATTCTTAGTAGCTTGCTATACCTCTATATAATACTTATTAAAAAGAAGATAAACTATATATACTTAGTTATTATATAGATAATATAGAATAGCGCTAAAAGTAAATAATATAGAATCTCTATTATTAAAGAAAATTCTATATATAATATAAATAAAGTGCGCTATCTATTATAAAGAGCTCTAGCTATTTATATAGCTTACGTTAGTGTTAGTAATAGAGTTCTATAAGTAGCTATTCTTTAAAAGCGCGTCTTCTAGCACTATAACTACTAATAGAAACTAGAGAGATATAGACTTATTATCTTCTAGAAATCTAGTCTTAATATACCTTTATATACCTACTTAGGTAGTAGTAAATATAGGCTTAGCTTTATTAATATAGGCCTTAAAAGCTTTCTTATTAGTATAACTAAAAAAAGGTATAAAACTCTAATAGAAATTATATAAGCATCTTTCTTTAAACTTTTATAGTATAGTAATCTAGGTCTAGATAGATATAAATAAGAGATACGTTAAACGCGTTACTAATAAGTCTAGCGTATCTATCTTATAGTTATAGAACGTATTATTAATAGAGAGCTATATAAAGAAGCCTATAATTACTATCTATTTAGTTATAGTTATAGTCTAGAGTACTACGTTAGTATATATCTATAAAGAGGTAAGTATTAATAGATATATATATACTATATTAAGTGCGTAGTAGAAGCCTATAGAAATATCTAGTGTAACTTTATTACGTAAAGTAGTTTCTAGTAGCTATATAATAAATTATAGTTAGCGTAGTGTATTAGAGAGCTAGGTAATTCTAGTTAATAACGTACTAGTGCTCTCTCTACTATAAGAATAAAGCTTAGTAAGAGTTTTCTAGATAATTCTAGTATAGAAACTAAACTTAACTAGGTTCTAGTATAGCTACGTATTAAAGAAATTAGTTATAGGCTTAATAAATAACCTAGGTAATTAGCTCTAAACGCGTAGTAAATCTAAATTATAAAATCTATATTATAAACTCTACTAGCACTACCTCTAGTCTTTTTATAGTTACTTATACTTAGTCTTAGTTCTCTTACTTATACTATAGCGTAGTAGGTATTTCTAGCTATAGGCTATTCTATAGTTAGATTTTAAGTATTAGTAGTTTTTTAGTCTAATTTAGTTATCTAGTATTAGTTTAGATAGTTTCTACGTTAATATTATTATATTACGTAGAGTAAATAAAAGAGAGAAGGTATAAGAGAGTAGAATTATAAAAGACGTTACTCTTACTACCTCTAGGTCTTAGCGCGCTAGTATAGCGCTAGACTTTAATCTTATCTAATTAGGCTAGAATAGATTATATAATTACGTTTATTATTATATATTTCTCTTTTTACTTAGTATTAGCTTACTCTATTATATTTTTATAAAACTAGATTTATCTACTTTCTTATAGGTATATATATAGACTAGATTATCTTATATTAGGCTTTTAGTTTATATCTATTCTACTTATAGAGTTCTAGCAATTTATAAGTAGTAGACTTCTATAGTATTAGAGATTACGTAGGTTACTTTAAGCAACGTCTTAGAGATTATTACACTAGTAGTAAAGGTTTTAAAGTATATATATAGAATTATCTAGTCTCTTATAGAGGCTCTATAAATACTTTATTTTATAGATTCTTATTATCTATAGATAAGAGCGTATTAGACCTATAACTATAAAGAAAGAATATCTATATAATCTAGTTAACTTTAAGTACTAGTTAATTAGCTTTAAAGTTATTTTTATATAGCTCTATATATATAAAATAGTTACGTATATCTACGTCTTTATCTCTATTAAATATTAGTTATATCTTTTTAATTCTTTCTTTCTATTACACGTAGGTATTAGAATATTTTAACTATAGTATAATAAAGGTATCTAGAATTATATTTCTATTAATATATAGAACACTCTTATCTAGTATCTATAGTATCTAACTAGTTCTATTAGAGCTCTATTAGAGGCAGTAGTTACATAGCATAAGGCAGAACTAATATATATCTTTACTAAACCCCCCTCTTATCTTTATTCTGCGCTAGTTATTAATAAGCTTTCTAATAAATCTATAATTATATAAGATATAGTTATAATTAAAGAAATATCTTTCTATAAAGTATACTACGTAATAATTTATCTAATAATTTTATATAGTAGAAAGCTCTTTAAAGAAGAGTTTACTACGTTTAGTAATTTTATTACTATACGTGCTAGCGTAGAAGTTAAGTTACTAGTTCTATTTTACTAATATATAAAACACGTCTAGCTTCTATCTAGTAGAAAAGAGAGATAGTGTTAGTAGTAGTAGATAGTTAACGTATCTTTTCTTATAAGGTATTTTAATAGAGCTTATAGAAGTAGTAGAAGATTCTATAAACTATAGATAGTAATAGAGAAAGATATAGCTAGGTATAGAGCGTAATAATAGTATTCTATACACTAGAGAAGAAGCTATATTAAATTAGAGAGTATATTACGCGTTAGATATAGAAAGAGACTATAGAGTTTAGTTTTATATAGAAGTGTAAACTATAGTTCTATCTAGCGTAGTAGTGTTAAAGCTATCTTATAGTGTACGCTTGCTACGTTATATATATATATTATAATACTCTTTTTTATCTCTATATATAAGATAGATTTTATTACTATTAAAGTACTACGTAAGAACTTATTATCTATATATAGAATAAGCTATATTAAGCTATATAAACTAGTTAACTATAGCATAGTAGTATTATAAAGCTTTCTTATAATAAAAGTTAGATAACTATACTAAGATAAGTACTTATATAAAATAGCGCTGTTTATCTCTACCTCTACGCTCTAGTTCTTACACTAGGTTAATAAGATAGTTAGAAAGAGTTATCTATAGAACGCTGTTAATGTTAGAAATATAAATACTAACTAAGAATATAGTTATTATAATAAGCACGCCTATACTATAAGAAGAAAAGCTTATCTAAAAGGCTTTACAGTCTTCTATATCTATTTACCTATAATATACTACGTAGTTTAACACTATACCTAGATTATTTACTATTTTAATAAAGAGTACGTAGATAAGAAGCTTCTTAGCCTAGGTTGCTTTAGTTTAAATATAGCTAGTAAGAATTTTAGTCTCTTTACCTTCTATTATTATAAGGTAACGCACTTACTAAGCTAGATTTATCTAATTAGTTAGTGTATAGAAGAGAATAGTATCTATTAGTAGAGAAAGTAACTAGAAAAACTTAACTTTCTATTTAACTAGTATTATCGCTAATAGAAGAGTAAGGTAAACGCTAAATCTTACTACTCTTTATAATTTACCTAGGTAAGGTTAGTACGTATAATTATTTAAGAGTATAAAATAAACCTTATCTAGTATAATACGCTCTAAGTTACTATAACTATTTAGGCGTTACACTATTTCTATAAAGAAGAGTTTAGTAAGTACCTCTAGTATTACTAGAATAATAGACGTAGATTAGTTATAGTGTCTATCTTTCTAAATACTAGTATAGATATAGTAAGCCTTATAGTGTATAGTAATATCTTATCTTAATGTAGTAAGTAGAATAATAATAATACTCTACTAGTAGTTATAGTAATAGTAAGAAAGAAGAAATACTAGACTTTTATCTACCTCTATACTAGTAATATATATAATAATAGTATCGCTACGCATAATAGCTTTAATAACATCTTCTTATTTTAGGTAAAATATAGCCTTTTTACTAAAGTTTTTACGTAATAGACTTTTATAGTTATACTAAATACGCTATTATAAATTATTAGTTAGAGTAGAAAGTAGCTAAGTAGAGTAGCTATTTTTACTCTTTTACTTAAACTCTAAGGTAGAGTACTATTTAATAGAAATCTTAAATTAAGATTTTATACATTTAAATTTCTTTTAAAATATAGTAATAATAGTCTAACTATAGATAGTAGTTTCTATTCTAGTAGAGTAGTCTACTTATATTTCGCGTTTCTCTGCGTCTATAGCACTTACTATTTTATTAATCTCTTCTAGCGTAAGCTTCTAGAGTATACACTTATCTACGTTAAACTTCTATCTAAATATAATAATAAAATACTATATTATATTAATACTAATATAGTACTCTATCTACTTCTTAGTAACCTTAATAATAACACTAAATAGACGCTAGAAGTTAGTTAGTTACTAACTATCTTTATTAGCCTAAAGAAGACTACTAGTAGTCTAGAGAAGATATAGTTCTTTAAAACTAGTTAGTGCTATATACTAGAGAAGAATATAAAAGAGTTAAATAAGCTAAAGATACTATACTAATAAGCTACTAATAGAGTAGAAAAGAAACTAATATATAATCTTAATAGTCTTATCTATATTATACTCTTTATAGTACTATAGTATAATAGTAATAAGCCTATTATATAAAAAGATATTATAAAGTTCTCTATTACCTAGATTTTTATAGTGTACACTAAGTAGTTCTATACCTTACACTAGCTAGCTGCTAGTAGTATATATAAGAGTAAGAAGAAGATCTAGAAACTTCTAAACACTATCTAAGTAAGCCTTAATCTAGATAGCGTTCTAAAAATTATTAAGAAGAATATTCTTACGCTAAGTGTAAATAGAGTCTAATAGTTATTTATAGATAAAGGTAGATTATAACACTAAGGTAGGTAATTTAGAATTAAATAGTCTAAATTCTATATTATAGTTACTTAGGTTTTTAATAATATTATTCTATAGAATAGATAGTATAGACCTCTAGTCTAGTATAAGTGTAAGCTTGCGTATAAGAGTAGTAGCCTCTTTATATATATTATAGACTATAGATATATACTTAGAGAGTATTATATAGATACTATAAAGAGTTATAGTATTACTATTCTAGTTTATAAAGGCGTTAAGATTCTTTCTATATTAGAAGTAGCTTAGGTACTAAGTAGTGTTAATAAGCTAATATATAGAGGTTTAGTACTTCTATATTAGATAGTTATAGATCTAGTTCTTAAAAAGGTTTATAGTATTTTAGTTACTATAATTATCTCTATAGCTTTAAGCTATAATAGCCTTACTCTTTTAGATTAATAGGTATATTTTACTCTTATTAATAGTACTATCTATGTTTACTTCTTTCTATACTAGGTAAGATATAGTAAATAATTCTCTAAACTTTTAAATACTAGCTAGGTAAACTATCTTCTTTAGCGCGCTAATATCTATAGTAAAGTTATATACTTTATATAGTCTCTAATACTTCTAGAAAATATATTAGAAGCTAGTAGCAATAATAAGTAGATACTTAAACTTATTCTAGAGAGATATGTATTTAATAAGAGTTAGCTAGAATTTATAGTATTATTATTCTATAGCTTCTAGGTTAGTATAGTTATATCTTACGTTAAGTAAGAGAAAGACTCTATAGTAGCTATCTAGTTACTTAACTACGCACTTCTACGTCTATTATTATATAGTAGATAGTATAAGCTAGCTAGAACTAGGCTTCTTAGACACTAGTATCTAGAATAAAAAGATAAAGACCTTTTATAGAGAAAGAGCGTATTAAAGTAACTTATTCTAGTATATCTTAAGTAGGTGTATAGATATATATTACTTATTCTCTTATATTATATAAATATAGGCGTAGCGTAACACTTTAGTTATTAAATTCTACTAGGTATACACTATACTTTTAACTATATTATATAAATAGAAAAGAAATAGCTTAGTTACCTATATTAGCGTATTAGTTAAAGTATACGCCTCTTTCTAAGTCTATAGTAGTATCTTAAGAAAGCGTATATAGAATAGCTATAGGCTAGTTTATATAGTTAGCGCTAAGAGTATAGCTATAAGCTAGACTTAATATTTTTTCTTTACCTATACCTTTACTTTCTATAGTTATTCTTCTATATTATAGAGTGCGCTATTATTATAACTTAGTAGAGCTATAAGTAGTAGCTTAATATACTATAGCTAGATGCCTAGAGAGGTATATTTATTATTACGTTTATTTATATTAGAGGTAGAGCTATACGCCTATATTAGTAGAGGCTTATCTCTAGTGTAAGTAGAGCGTATTACTTTAAAAAAGTATTATATAGTAGTGTTAGTGTCTATAGATACGCCTCTAAAATAGTGTTAAGTAGATATAGTTTATATATACTCTTATAGTAGAGAAGTGCTCTAGATTTTACTAGCTATATAAACACTATAGGCCTTTTATAAGTACTTCTTTATATTCTTATTAGTACTCTTTTAGATAGTAATATACTTATATATACTATATATATAGCCTTTATATATAGAGAGATACTTAATTTATAGAAGTAGCTATCTATTAGACTAGATAAAAGAGAACTTATTATAATTAGCTTTTAATAGGTATAATACTTTAAGAGTAAAAGCTTCTACTTATATACTAGCACGTTGCTTTACCTTAATATTATAACTATAATACTTATTAAGATAGGCCTTAATACTACGTAGTAGTATAACTTTTAGATAAAAAAAGTAGATAAGAATACTATAGTTAGTATTTAAGATAAATATATTAAGTAGAGTAGATATAATATAACGCTAGTGTAAATAGGTAGAGAGGTTAGATAATAATATTATAGTAAAACGTGTTAGAGGCTATTATTAAGAAGAGAATAAAGTTTTTTAATCTATATAGAGGGGGAAACTAGCTATAAAGTAGTATAATAAAGCTATTCTATTATACTCTAAGAATACATAGAGTAGACGCCTCTTTATCTAAGTTATAGAAAATTATACTACTATTAGTAGCTCTATTACTTTAGTTTATATATAGTTAGAAATACTAGCTAAATTAATTCTGCACATTAAGTAGCGCTTAGGTTATTAGAGGCTAGGTATTCTAAAATCTAAGCTCTAGCGTTCTTAGCGTTCTTAGCGTTACCTATACTATAGATACTAGGTAACATCTTATACTTAATAGTATACACTATCTCTATTATATATATATACGCTAACTAATATAGCTATATAGCTATAAAAGCTTAATCTTATTCTAGTCTCTATTAATAAAGATAATAATATTAGTTTACTAGTCTAGAACGCTTTTATAATGTTAGAACTCTATATAGTAGTATTCTATGTTCTACTAGATATAGTAGAGCCTATCTAGGCCTTTCTTACACGCTCTCTAGATAATACAATCTACTAGATCTATTAATAAGTTAGTAAGAAATAACTCTTAAAGTATATTTAGTAGGTTTATAACAATTCTTAAGTAGATATAGAACGCGCCTCTACTAATCTAACTAATAAGAACTATAAGCGTCTCTCTAAGCGCGTACGTAAGAAAATAACTATAAAATAAGTAAATAAGCGCCTAAAGAATTAACTAGATTATACGTTAGTAGAAATAGTAGTAAATTTCTAGAATATAGTTACTATAAAAATAAATAAGATTGCGTATTCTAATTATAAGCTTAAGTACTAGAATATAGCTAAGATATTTAAGCGTATAGGTATTAGTAAGGTAGCTAAAATAATTAACTATATAAAGGTAGTTACTATAGTTAACTATTTATAAGAATAGAAGGTAGTTCTAGATACGTAGAGGTAGTTATATTAAGAAGGTTTCTATTTATTTATAACTATAGAATTAACTAAATATAATATTATAGAAGATATAACTACTAGACTAAGTAATAATATAAATATAGTTTCTAATATACAAAATAACTAGCTAGTGTTGTTCTAGGCTAACGCAGGTAGAATGTTAACTAATATACTAACTATAAGTAAAGTTAAAGAAATCTAGAGATTAGTTATAACTATATAAAAGAGAGAAACTATAGATATACTTAGTAATATACAGCATTACTAGAATATGTTAATACTCTACGCTAAATATAAATATCTAGAATATCTTTTACGTAGTAGAATTAATCTAAAAAGTATATAAGAGTAGAGTATAGTAATAGTAGTGTAAGAGTAGCTATTTACTAAGATTAGTAGCGTTACACTTTGTACATAGAATAGATAGTTAGAATATAAAAAGTAATAGTTTATACTCTAAGAGAGATTTAGAGTAGAAATCTTTACCTTACTACTAAGAGGTAAAGTGCTAAATTTATTTATTAAATAGAGACTAATTGCGCGTCTATAGAACTAGATAAATATAGTTATAATCTATAATAGTAATACTATAGAGATAGTAAAGATTATAGAACTAATCTTTATAAGTTATATAAGAGTAGAGTCTCTACTAATATAACTTCTACTAGAGTCTATTAAGAAGTCTAACCTTATTAATTAGACCTTTATAGATCTACTCGCCTCTAGTTAAGATACGTAATAGAACTTTAAGGTAGTCTAAAACTTAATAGATAATATAAGTTAGCCTAATTTACTAGCGTAAATAGTAGTAATATAAGAGAATAGATAATTCTAGGTATACTTTACTATTAAAATTCTATTAATTTGTGTATATAAATAGGCAGGTTCTTATAAATATAAAAGGTTAGGTTAACCTAGTAATATCTAGAGATTTGTATATACATAACATTAGAACTTTACCTAGTAATACTTAGAAATTTATAGGTATAGAATATTAAATTTTATTCTAGAAATATAGAAGTAATCTAATAGTATAGTTTCTATCTATAAAGTAGTAGAAAATAAGTCTAGAAGTTATAATACTTACATTAATAAGCGTACTTCTAGAGTTAGCTTACGCTATTAGTGCACTTCTAGAGTTAGCTTATAGTGTTAAGCGTACTTCTAGAGTTAGCTTATAGTATTAAGCGTACTTCTAGAGTTAGCTTATAGTGTTAACTATACTTCTAGAGTTAGCTTACGCTGCTAGCGCAGTTCTATATATAGCTTATAGTGTTAAGTATTCTTCTAGAGTTAGCTTATACTATTAAGTATTTTTCTAGAGTTAGCTTACGCTATAGAGCGCACTTTCTAGGTATAATTATAGTAGAGAACGCGCTTCTAGAGCTAGCTTATAGTGTTAAATAAGCTTCTAGAGTTAGCTTATAGTATTAAATAAGCTTCTAGAGTTAGCTTAAGCTATAAGGCTAGTGCTAGAATATAAAAGTATATAGACTAAATTTTATAAGATTTAATAGTAAAAGTTATAAACCTAATAAAGTTAGATTCTTTTCTTTCTCTAGATTAATAAATATCTTATAGAGTTTATATTTAGTAAGAATACTAGTATCTTTTTTAGAAAAGGCCTTAGCTTAGGCGCTATAGTACTAATAGAGTAGAGTACTATTATTAGAACTTACTTAGCCTACTACTAGTAGAAATCTATTATTATTCTTATTAAGAAAAGTAGCTATAAACTACTTAGAGGTTTCTAAAGTAATCTTATAGTATCTAGTCTACTTTATAAATTATATAAACTTTAAGATAAAGTTTAAAGTAGACTACTACTACTCTAGCTATAGTATATCTAGAATTATATTAAAACTTTTAAGATTCTCTAGATAGAACTCTTTTTATTCTTCTTAGGTAGTGTTATAGCTATTAGTTATAGTGTACTTTATATCTATCTAATCTAATATAGCTAGTTTTTAGCTATTAAGGCTATAGAACTAGATTATACTATTATAGTATAGAATATATCTAGCTTTATTAGCTATAGCCTAGCTAATAAAGTTAGCCTTAGCGCTACTATTAAGAAGCGCCTAGATATAGATAGGTTTAGACTTATATAGAACTATACTTTCTATAGTAATTAGAAATAAGTCTATTATCTCTAGTCTAGTTTTATATTTACTACTTATAGTAGTAATAAAACTTTTAAAGTATATAATAAGTTTCTTAAGCTATAAGATTAAGTAGTCTAAAAGTGCGCTTTTCTTTCTTAGATACTAGTAGAGTTAAAATATTCTCTCTTATAGTATTTTTTATAGTAGTAGTTATAGTATTTAACTTAGCTAATATTTTTTATACTTATTTAGACTACTAGAGTTATTATAAGCTTTTTCTTAAGTAGTATATAGAGTCTTACCTTTTAGCTAGATAGACTATACTAGTTAGTGTTATACTATATCTACTTAAAGAATAACTAGTCTTTTCTAGTATTATCTATATCTATCTAGGCTTATCTAACTTAGAGTATAGACTCTAGAGTTTTATATTACTAGTTTGCCTTAGCCTCTAGCGCTACTAGGCTATACTACTTCTACTTAATATTATCTAGTTATTTATATATCTTTAGGTTAAGAATAGAGTAGAAGTTATAGATATAGTTTTTATTAGTGTTATTAAGAGTAACCTAGATATTAAGCTTTTTCTACTATATCTTAAGATAGTTAAAAAGCTTAGTAGAGGTATAATAGTGCTACCTTATATTCTTAATCTTTTTTCTAGCTATTTACTTACGTTTAAAAAGAAAACTAAAAGATTTAAGTATAGCTAACTTTAGAGTAGTTTAGATTAGAACTAGCGTCTCTAGGTTAACTATAATAGCTCTAGCTATTCTTTTCTAGTAATTAAGTTAGTAGTCTCTAAGCTACCTAATTATAAAATTAATCTACGTAACTAGGTTAAATAGAGTAGAGTTACTTTTAAAAAAGTATTTATAGACTCTAGTCTAGCTATTAAGTTATACTCTATTCTTACTTTTAAAATAAGTTAAGAAGTTAGACTTTAGAAGTAGAATCTTAAGAAATCTAGTCTAGTGTAGATTACTCTTAGTAGGCGTAGTTAGAGCTAGTATAAGTATAGATAGAGGTAGAGTATAAAGATTACTACTAGTAATTATAGCTTTAAGAGCTTTATATTAAATATATAAAGTAGTAATCTTTATACGCTATTCTACCTCTAGTAGAAGCTATTCTTTCTATTTAAGTTTCTACTAAAAAGTTAGAGATATTAGCTCTTTAATAGGTACTTTCTTCTTAACTAGAGATATTTTCTTAGTAGATATTAGAGCTTATAGCTTCTTTTTAGTAGTAGTTATAGTTAATAGAGTGTTAACTAGCTTAGGCTAGACCTAGAACACTACGTTTCTTACTATACTATATAATTATAACTAAACTATATTTATAGTATTACTAATAGTTATAGGTAGAGATTTATATTATAAAAGTAGAATAGGTTAATATAGAATTATATAAACGTAAACTTCTACTAGATAATCTAAGTAGAGCTACTACTTATAAGAGAGCTCTCTAGGTTTCTATACTAGTAAAGTCTACTCTTACGTAGGCTAGCGTAGTCTAGAGAGGTTTAGAGAGATTTAGAGTAGTCTATAGTAAAGTAGCTATAATAGCTTTATAGTTAAGAATTATAGTTATTATTATTAAATACTAGAGAGTTAATATAGTATTATATTATATTTAATAAAGAATAAATATAGCTAGTCTAGTATACCTATTACTATATATTATCTTAGTTATTTCTAGTTATTTCTAGTTATTTCTAGTTATAGTATAAAGAAAGTTATATAAGTAAGTATAGAATTTATCTATAGACTAAAATAACTATATTACTATAGTAATATATACTAAATTAATATTAAAATTATTTAGTAGTTCTAAAAGAGACTAGCTTAAAGTCTTTTAATATCTTTTAATATCTTTTAATATTATTTTACTATAAAGATAACTAAATTAGGCTTAAGGCACTAATAAGTTAACTATATAGAGCTTAATAAGTATAGTATTAATAAGTAGAAGTATTTTCGCGGTAGTCGCAATATTCAGGTAATATTTACTCTTTGTCTTATGTCTACTTTGTCTACCTCTAGTCTACTCTGCCTTGTAACCTTCGCGTCGCATCTACTTCCTCTCGTCGCCCGACTCCTTCACTCGTACCCTCACCTCCATACCATCAACCGGCTTCGCGGTAACCTGATGCGTCGAGAACATCTCACCCTTCGTCTTCGCCCTACTATTCCCCTCAACCTGCACCCCGCCCTTCTCATCCAAATCCAGCTCCCCAAGCCCTTGCTTAACAAAGTCAATGTGCCGCGCAACGCAAGCGATGATGATCTTCGTCTCCAGGTTCGCGAGTTCAGAACCCGTGCAGCGACGCGGGCCGCGCTCGTAGGGCCGGAAGCTGCTTTCGGGGATGTTCTTGGCGGCATCGCCGAGCCAGCGCTCGGGTCTGAAGTCGTTGCGGGTGGAGCCGAAGATCTTGGGGTGGCGCTGGATGGTGTATGCGCGTGGGGTTACGCAGAGGCCGGCAATGGGGAGGGTGTCGCCGTTGGGAAGGGTGAGCGTGGTGTTTGATGCGGGTGGTGCGATGCGCGCGGTCGTGCCGGGTGGGTGGAGTCGTAAGGTCTCTTTGATCAGCGCATCGGTGTAGGGCAGACGGCTTAAAAGTACCCCAGTGTCGGAGCCTCGTAGCGCTTTCACGACGGCGGATGGGTGAGTGTCGGGACCAAAGACGTTGTCAAGCTCTTCCTTGAGAGTTCGCGCAGCGAAGGGATGTGTATGCAACTCGTAGAAAGCCCATTGGAGAAGAATGGATGTCGTGTCGTGGCCGGCGAAGAGGAAGCCGCGTAACGTATCGCTGGTTTGTTGGAGGATTTGGGGCGTGAGTCGGTCGATGCCGTGGAGGCTGAGGGTTGCGACGCTTTTGTTCTGCGTCTTCGTGTCGATGTCACCCGAAAGCAAAGCCTTGTGCTGCTCTTTGATCTTGGCTTTGAGAATGCGGTCCAGATGCTTGTCTTTCGCGCGGATCTCACGCTCGTTGGCAGAGAAGTAGCCGCGCCATCCTACTCCCCCGAAAGGTCGCTTGTTGAAGGCTTGCGAGAGGGCGCGGTACGTGAGCAGGACTTCGGATTGCTTTCCGTCGATTTGCGCGTTGAGATCCATGTCGAAGGTTACTATTCCGATGATGTCAAAGACAAGGTTCGTGGTGTATGCGTCGAGACGAAAGGTCTCGCCAGTCGCGGCCTTCTGTTCCATAAGCTCGATGAAAGTCTCGGATTTGTCCAGAATGACGTCGACCAAACCAAGGAGATGGCTAGGTTGAAAGCCCGGGCGTATACGCTTATACAGCGCGTTCCATTCCTCACCCTGTAGCTCATAGTCAGTCTCCGCACCTTCATCCCCAACTCTACACGTGCTCACCCACTACTTACATCGGTAGTAACCAAAGACCTTGAGCCGACTAGGGGTGCTATTTGCTGGATAGAAGGATGCTTAGGCATGCTAGTCCGGAACGCTTTGTTTGGCTTGGTGACTTGTTCCGCAACATCGTTGTCCAGGATGAAGAGGACGGGAAACTTCTCAATCGGGCGGAAGTCGACGAGCAAAACCGGGGGAAATCCAAGCTTCTCAGCTTGCTCGTAAAGCATCTCGTCGAAGGCGCGTCGAGGATCACCCTCAGCTGCAATCTTCTCAACCCATGGCCAATGTCCTCGGACGGGATCTGCTGGCTCGGGTTGTGGAAAATGCGAATACTGCTTGAGATCGAGGGGCTTTGCTTTGGTGAACTTGCGCACCAGGTAGGTCAAGGCGAGCGGGATCACCGCAAGTAGCAGCAATCTCCATCGGAACAGGTCGTTCAATCGTTCGATATTCGTCGACGAAAGCAAGTCCAACAGCGCCATCTTTACCTCCAGAGATGTTGGGAGAGCTCGAAGAGATTGCCAGAAAACCGAGGAAAGCCCCTCATCTTGCGTGCGACAAGCAACGCGATGAGGCCACCGGTTCTACCGCGGCAAGCCATCGTGTCAGCGGCGCATTGCACCTATTGCGTACGTCTTGGCGATGGTATGAAGCCTTTCGGAGTGTTGTCGGACATGGCAGTTGCATCGATGTGGCAGGTGATCATCTGATTAGATGCGATCAGATTAGATTAGACCGGGATCACCCGCAGCTGATTCGTTCATAGCTCCTTCACGCTGCAAGATGCGCAAAACTCTGCGCCTTGGCTGGGCGGACGACAAGCTTCGTTCAGCTAGTAAGAGTGGGATGTCGAGACTTTGCGCGATATCGTGACATGATGCCAAGATGAAGTAACCGGCGTGGAGATGGGTGTTGAGACATGAAGGTGAGTGAAGGTGTGGCGCAGGCAGGTGGGGGAGGCAAGTGGGGCACGGTGCAAGCAGAACGCGTGCGCGTCGTTCGGTTGTACGCTCTATTGCTCTTCCACAGTATCTACGCCTACTCAAACACATCCGTAGCGAACCTCTCATTCCTGAGCCCCTCAAACCACTCCCTCGCTTTCGCGTCATCCGCCTCCCGCCCCTCCTTCTCCTTCAACCGCTCCTTCGCGATCCGAATCAGCGTCTCCTGCACGCCGTCGCCCACGCCACGCGAGCCGCATACAAAGAGCTTCGCGCCCGCCTCGAACTGCTCGATGACGTCGGCGCGATCGTGGTAGACACGGTCCTGCACATACTTGCAGCCAAGCGACTCGTCTGCCTTGCGCGAGAAGGCAAGGCGGAGTGAGACGGCGCCCATGTCTTCCCAGCGCTTGAGGAGATCGGCATACATGAGGTCCGTGGACGGCGAGCGGCAGCCGTAGAAGAGGATGGCGGGCGCTAGCTTGCGGCCGGCGGCGATTTGGGCGGCGCGCTCTTGGATGAAGCCGCGGAAGGGGGCGATACCGGTGCCGGCTGCCATCATGATGACAGGGACGCTCTTGGAGTCCTTGGGCAGGTGGAAGGCCTTGTGCGAGGGGCGCACGCTGACATGCAGCCTGTCGCCCGGCGCAAGGTTGGCGAGGTAGTTGGTAGCTACACCCACGTATTGGCCTTGACCGCTGAGGGCGGTACCCTTAACAACGGAGTATGTGAGAGTGACGTTGTTCGGGTTCCACAGAGGCGACGACGAGATGGAGTACTGGCGCACGCGCATTGGCGGCTGCATCTTGAGGAAGACGCCGAGTGGCAGCTTAGTCGAAGGGAAGCGCTCGAGCAGATCCAGAACCGACACACGTTTGGCAGTGATCTCGGAGCTGAAGTCTTCGTCCGCGAGACGCGCCAGCTCCTTCTTCTCGGCCTCGTCGCGTGTGGTTTCAACAAGTGCAAGCACATTACGCTTGCTGGCAGGTTGAGCGAGTTCTACGTACGCGCCAAGGACATCGATAGCACTGACGGCTGTATCTGTAGGAAGCGTCGTAGGGCCGGCAGATGAGATGGTGAGCATTGAATCCCAGCTCAACCCGAAGTGTCGCATCGCGCGCTGGATGTTCTCCTTAGGGTTCAAAGGCAGAAGAGCCAAGTAGTCGCCCGCTGAGTATGTCATGTCCGAGGGGAGGCTGATCTCGATGTGTCTCTTCTGCCCGGCGTCTCCGCCGGAGAGGACCTCGATCTCCTCCACACGAGCCTCACGAACATCTTGACGTAGCGTAGATGACCTGGGAGCGGTGACTTCGACGTCGAGTGTTGTCTCCAACGAGCCCTCGCCATCGGCCTCTGATGATCCGTACTTCTCGCGCATGGCAGGCCACAATACTTGGTCCTCCCATGTCTCAAAGTCGGTGAAGATGTCTCCTGATGAAGCGTCGGTGCTACCCATCGAGACCATCTTAGTCGCGCCTCTTTCTTCGAGAGTAGCGTCCAGGTACTTGGGAATCTTGTGGAATGTCTTCGCCCAGTCTTTGTGGCCGCATCCGAAGACGGCATATGAGACATTCTCCAGCTCTTTACCCTTGAGAGTACCGATCCAGTTGACAAAGTGTGCGGCGTTATCGGTAGGTGCGCCCTCGTAGGATGCGGTGATGATGACAACGGGCTTGTCGGTGGGGATGCTCTCGCGCACCGCATCCAGAGTGTCCACAACTTCCGCGTTGAAGCCATGGTTTGCGGCGTCGCCAGCAAGGCGGTTAGCAAGCGCTTCGCATGTTCCGGTGTTGGAGCCGTAGTAAATAGCCATAGGCTTGCCCTTGGTGGTCTTCTCTTTCCTGACAGCGGGTGCGCCATTCACTGGAGGTGGGTCGTTGAGCGTAGCCGATGCCAGCGAGCGCTCAAGCGATGTCGCGGAGATTCCGTTGCGGAGATGCGCGCGCATGTAGAAGTCTTTGGGCTTGATCGTGAGGGTCTGCTTGATCTGGAGTTGGTACGACGCGTCTTCCATGGTGAAGTTGAAGTTCTGGAGAAGAATCGCAAGCACCAAAAGGGCCTCTTGCCAGGCGAATGGCCTTCCGATGCAGGCTCGCATGCCGTTGCCGAAGGGCTTCCAGCAGTTGGGGTACTCCTTGTTGCGTCGCTCGAACTCAGCATCAAGCATGCGCTCAGGTCGGAATTCCTCGGCATCCTCACCGTATGCGACTGGATCGCGGTGGACCATCGGGAACAACGCAATGAGAGGGACGCCCGCCTTGACTGCATACTTTCCTCCAATCGTAGTGTCTTCCTTGGCAGTCATTCCGACTGAAGGCGCAGTGGGTTGAAGACGAAGAGCCTCGCGAAGCACAGCGTTCAAGTAGGGAAGCTTCGTCAAGTGATCAACAGTAATCGGGCCCTTTCCAATCACATCATCGACTTCTTGTTGCGCCTTCTCATACGCCTGAGGGTTCTTGAGAAGATAGTAGAAGGTGAACGATAACAAGCCGGATGTTGTCTCATGTCCAGCAATCAAGAAGGTGATCATGTTGTCAATGACATTCTCGTCCGTCATCTTCTTGCCAGTCTTGGAGTCAACACCGTTCAACATGCCGTTCAGCAGATCTTTCTTGTCGGTCGGGTTCTCCCTCCTGTTCTTGATGACGTCCATACTGGTCTTGCGAAGCAGTTCGATGTCTTTCCAGTACTTTTGCGACTCGGCGCCGTAGAACATCTGCGAGATAGGGTCTCGTCTTGCGCGGTCTCCACTGGTCTTGAGGAAGTCGGCCATGGCATCAACGAATGGATGCATCTTTGCTTGGTAGTAGGAGTTGAAACGGTAGTCCATAGCGCAGAGGGCGATGGTGTCGAGAGTCAGCCGGGTGAAGTCATCCGTGACGTGTATGGTGTGTTCAGGGCCGTGTCTTGCCCACTTCATGACGAGTTGGGATGCAATGTCGTGCATCTCGTTGAACATGTTGCGAATAGCGAGTGGGCCAAGTTGAGGGAGCAGAACGCGATGCGCAATACCCCAGTTCTCCTCCTGTGGTCCGTAGGATGTGAATAGACCATCGTGAACGCCATTGCGGACCTGTTCGAGTGATGCCGCTACGACCTTCGAGAACCGCTCCTCATCACAGATCTCGTCCATGTGAGCTTGGTTTGCGATAACGACACGCTCGCCGCCAATGTAGAACTTCCATATCGGGCCTGCACTCATTAGTTCTCGGCTCGCAGATTCGCATTCAAACTCAATCCTTGTGCGCGAAGCGGACAGCAAGGTAGGTATGCAGCAAGAGAATGACTAACCGTATTTCAGTGTCAAATTACACATAGACAGTACAGGATTTGTGGCATCAATGTCTGTGACGTTGCCTACGATGGGCAGGCCAGGAGGGCCGGGGATGGGTTCAAGCTCCGCCATGTTGAAGTAAGGATAACAAAAGGTAGAAGGTAAAAGTCCAAGAAATCAAAGATAACGCTCGTTGGTTGTTGAAGATGTTGTGTTGACCGTTCGTCGCAGCCGGACAGCCCGCTCTATCTATAAAGTATCAGAAGCAAATTCAATCATGCCACGTCGTTTGCATAATGACGCACTGAAACGAACTGGACTCTTTCGCGCGCTCCGAATGCTACCTCCTGGACGCGTTGGGACCACTTCGCTGCTTGTCGAGCAAGATGCCTCGGTCGTCGTTGCGGAATGCGAGCACGCTGATTTGTCGGTTCCGTTTTGGGCAAGTCGCCGTGTCGGAGGTTTTCACGTCGGGGGGCGGGTGAATTGCGTCGGCCGAGCTTGAGGCTGAGAAGCACATGCAAAGCCGCTGGATGCACGAGATGAGATCTTTATAGGCCTCGGACAAGATATGGATGATCGTTGGGGCGCGAGAAGGTGCAGCTTGCGAGTCTCGTTCTCGTTCTCGTTCATGTGCAAGGACTAAGGACCGACTTGGCATTGGGTTCGCTTTCATTGGCTTGCGGGGGACAAAGCGGTGGGATGATGCGCGTGGACCAAAGTCATCCGCTGGCATTCCGACGATCAGGGTCTACGAGGGGTGACTACAACTTCGCATTGAGGACTTCATTGGTATCGTGAGGACGGTCTTGGGGTGGTAATCTTTCATAATCGAGCATTCATCATATCTAGGTATCATACAGCAAATCGAGCGGTAGAGGTTGTTGCACTACGAGACAACCTCACCATGCATCTTCGAATCTTCCAAAAGCAAATAAACTAATCATCGAGGTGGTTGGCGCATTCCTCAAGTAGATGGTTCGGAATCGTCATGTCGCATGCGTTGGGACACCATCTACATGCGCATCACCAGCGCAGCGAAAGCTCCCAACGCCATTCCTGGTGTTGACAGCGACCACCTCCCAGCACCGGCCTGCATATTCTCGAACGGGCTACCGTTGCCGTTGGCCGGCGGAGGATCTGTCTCTTCCGACCCCGATGCCGACGATGTCTGCGTAAAGGAGGCGCCTGGTGTCGGCACCGGAGCGGAAGGCTGGGCAGAAGGGCTAGGCGACGAGATGGTAGACATGGGCGTGCCACCAGCCACAGTCGACGTGACGATGCTGCCGGTACTAATCTGCGTGGGGCCCATGACTATGGGCACGATTATCTGCAGGGTGTTGCCGTCGCCATCGGTCGACGTCTTTGTTATGGTCGTGCTGATTGCGCTGGTCAAATCAGCGCCGGCGTCGTCATGGTCGTCGGGTTGGGTCGTGGTGGTGGGCTTGGGTGCGGCGGGGGCGGGCTTGGTTGTTGGGGCTGCGTGCGTGGGTTTCGGAGGGTCGGCTGCGGCGGTGCTCGACACAGCGGCGTAGGCGTCTTCCACCACCTCAGCTGGTATCGTGCAGCCGATGGCATCGCAGTAGAGTTCTAGCGGTCCGAGGACGAGTTCGATGTCCGATTCATCGGCTTTGCATGAGGATACCGCGCACGCGACTGCGCTGGAGAGGTACGAGGTGCTGCTTTCGCTGGTTTGACATATGCCTGGAGCCACATCAGTCCGTGATGCGGTGAAGTAAGATGGGAGCCTACTCACATTTCCTATAACTGCAGCCATCGTCTGTGTTCCCAAAGCAGTCCCGCCAACACTGAGGGAGACTCTGCAGCCACCAGTCGCGATGCGCAGCAACACCCAGCGCAAAGACCTGCGCAAACAACATCCATGTCCCAATAGACGCCCACATGATCATACAATTCGTAACGAGCGATGGAAGTGAGTGTAGTGAGGCAAGGACGACCTCAGGACTGCCGCCGCAGCCTTAAGGAGACGTCCATCCCTCTGCGCCTACCACTCTCGCGTCTGTACTCGGGGATGTCGCATGGCGAGTGGCGTCTGCACCCTTTACACATCACCGTCAGCCGGAGCCAACCAGTTGCGTGGCATGGATCGTCGCCGTCATCGTGTTTCCCCCGCTTGTGTTTCAGGTCGGGTGCACATCCAGGCGAGGGGGAACTCTGCTCGCCTGGCTTCTCACTCTCGTCGCAGACACGCATTGCAACATCATGCCTTACGATCGATTATCACTATTCATGGGGTGTCACTGCCGTACGGCCTCTCAACACGCAATCTTCGCGGCGTTCTCGGTTGCGGCATGATGTGCGTCGAGGCTGAAGGTGGCGACTTCTGCACCGTTGTTTTTACTCGTATCGACAACTCCAGCTGTCAATATTTCGATAAGGCGTCGTTGCGGTGGAGCTGGAGGGTTGATCATTTACCCCATGGTCTTTGACCTCATGTACAGCAAGATACATTGTGGAAATACGATATCTCCGGCTAAGCCACCGCTCACAGCGCTGTCCCTGATGGCATCCGCGGTAGCTGAAGTCAAAAGCAGCATCACGGGCCCCTTGGTGTCCAGTCGTTACGAACGTCAATATCTTTCCTGAGAGGATCGGTAGCGATTGTTCCACAGGCTTGATATCCGCGACTTCAGCGCTCCGATGGCTACCACACAAACAGGGAGAAGAAGCAGGTCTACGGGTGTACCTCAAGTCGCGTAGCAGACATTGCTCATTCCATAAAAAGCAGTTCGTTCATGGCAGCTTTTGGTTACCGATGTAGCAGTCCATCTCGCCATTCATGCGACAGCTTCAGGTGCACCTCCTGGTCTCGACCACCATAGTGACGTTGCATCTTGATGTTTTTGGCTTCACTCGCGCAAATGTTGGACTAGTCATCGTTCGTTTATCACTCTCTAAATGATCTCTTGATTGCAGTTACTTCAACATACCCTGTCTTATTTCGTCTTCAGCCTCTTCATCACAAACTCCGGAGGCGCCGGTCTAACAGCCTTGTTGAACACCTCTTCCCACAAGTCATCAAGTCTACCCTTCATCTGCAGATACTCTTCCTGCCTCACCCAAACAGCATACTCAATCACCCTCAAAAACGTTCTTTCCCCTCCCAGCAGAGCATGTCTGCTCAGCTGCAGTGGCACAGCCCAATGTTCCAAATTCACCCAATCGTGAACAAGGAACTTGTACGCGGTGTGCACCGCTATCGCAACAAGCGTTGCATCACTCATCTCTGGTCGGTAACACGATCTGGACGTGGGATAGGGTATGGGGACAGTGATGAGTCCACTTGCATCTTGACTTGAGACCGCATATTCATACTTACGCTCGTCTTCACGCTGGGATGTGGAGGAAGACGCTACGCGATAGCGGAGCAGGAGACATAAGGCGAGGGGGATGGTATCTGGACTGGCGTGATCAGCTTTGTCAAAGTCCATGTTGAGGAATTGGAGCAGGCCTTGGCACACGGTTGTCATGAATTGCGTGGGGCGTAGGGTGTCGCTATTGGGGTTGATGTGTTGGGTTTTGCCGCTGTCCGTTGACGATGGACGGAGCGTAGACTCTACGACGTTGAGTGGGGCATGTAGGATGAATGTGCTGAGACGGGCAAGGAAAGACGATGTGTAGGGCTGGGGTGGGACGAGATAGTTTTCGACGGTGTCATAAGACGCTTTTGAGGTCATTCCTATCCGGGCGTGGGTGTCTTGTTGGTCAAGGCTGTTAACTGGGACACTGCGTGCTTACGAGAAAGAGAGCAAGGGCTTGAACATTCGAATTCCCTAAGAGAAGGCGCGAGCACCGTTGTGAACGCATGTAGAGTCGTGAATCTTCACTATGGCAATGTATAATACTGTTAACGAATGTGCATCAAGCGCGCTGGCTGTGACAGCGCTCTTACGACACATCTTGACATTGTGCTGTCTTGAGGTCGTGCAAGAGAACGCTTGCCCAATACCTAACCTTGATCAGATGCTGACTATCGACATCCAAGAGTGCGTTCCATCTATCACATGAAAACGTCATCCTGATCTTCAAGCAACATCTCCCACACAATCTCGAACCTGCCCACAAACTCCTTGAAGTTAGCCTCATGCACCCACGTCCTAAAGTCCAAATCCTTCAAGAACGCAATCTCAGCGCTCTGAAGATCTGCATACTGTCTACCCATGATATCGGCCCACGCCTTCGGCGATACCCTACTGTCGCAAAGATTCCCATACGCAGTCTTGATGGCTGCAGCAAGCCTGAGACTCTCCTCGTGCGTCTGCGAGTGGCATACCCCATCGCGCGTCAAGACCCTGAACTTCAGCAGGAGGAAGAGGGCACAAGGGATCACGTCCTTACTCACCGCCCATCTTTGACTTCCGTTTGTCAGCCAGTTTGATACGCGCGCGCACGTTCTGGTCATCAAATAGCCGGGCTCGATTCTCAGATCCGATGGGTTGATAAGGGCGAGAAGCGTTCTAAGGTCGGCTTCAGTCGCGGCGGACATGATGTTGTATAAGAGATCTGGGGGTACACTGGTGATGAAACCTGCGAGTTTGGTCAAGTCGTCGTCTAGGTAGTATTGCGTTATGTCTGCGGTGGGTACGTTGCCTGGATTTGAACGAGGAGTAAATGGAGGCGAGGTCCGCATGGTTGACATTCTTCAATGTTCTAGTGACTCGTCACGATATGATCAGACTGTACTAGGCGATCTGAATTGGCTGGCGAGAACTTATTCCGTGGGTTGAGCATTGACTACCTTGTTTTAATATTTTAGAAAGACCTTGTACGACCTGAGGTCATTGTATACTGAATCGACTCGCGAACATGCACAGTGCAGCCTAGACTCTTCTTTCGACGAACGAGACGACGATAGTCATTAGCAGAATGGTCAAGTCCGATACCTATGCATTTCTTGCTCCTTGTCGCTCGCTGTAGTTCCGAGGCGAACGTCTTCGAGTTCACTATTTACCGGGATCGCTCGCCACCGTGAAATCGTTGGCGCATTGAAGTTACGGGGTTGTACCTTGGCCCGCAAAGTGCTGGGTTGATGGATGGTTGTCGGTGCGCCTTCGTCGAAGATGGGGTGAAAGAGCTGTCTGTATCGGGCTAGATCTCCCGGGGCTCCGCAGCTTCTTTCCCCGCATGCTGCACCTGCCCGTCCTCCACTCTCCAATGGCTGTCCCGCTGCCACCTGCTTCCAACCTCCACGCCATCCTCCTCGTCACCAAGTCGCGGTCGCTCGGCCCCCGTCTCGTCTTCCACTATCCACCGCTCTCGCCCTCAGCAGCCGCACTCGCCGCCGCAAAAGACCCGGCTTGGTTCCGGCACGACACGTCGACGGCCAGCGTCGATTCGCGCAGCTCCGATAGCGAATGGGACAGCAACACCGACTCGGACGACGACAATGACATCGAGATAGGCAGTCGCACCAGCGGCGGTCGCGCATCGGGGAGGACCCTGACCGGCCGCGTGAGCGACAAGTCCAAGCTGGGATCGGGGCTATGGGGCAAGCAGGAGACAATCGACGAGGAGGATGCCGACGACGACAATGACCAGGACGGTAATGGACATCGAGGCAAGGGTGGAGATCACGACTGGGATACGGTGCTGGGCTTCAAGATGGATGCGCTGGAGAAGATGTTGAGCCCGAGCAAAGAATACAACAAGAGGCGCTTCGAGCTGGGTGTTGAGAGCATCGTCTTTCTCGGCGCGCCCATGTTTGTAAGAGACGACGGGCTCTGGAAGAAGGCAAAGCGCAAAAAGAAGAAGCGTTCAGATCAACAGAAGCTTGAAGATGGCGACCTAGTCAGGAATCTCACGAGCGCAAGCGACGACGACGACGCGAACTCCCCCGAACCGTCGAACGAACCCGTCCCAGGATTCGAGCCAGGCTACGGCCACGACTCCATGTCGAGTGGACCGTCGGAGGCTGGATCAGATGCACGCAGCAACTCGACGAGTCTTGACATCAACAACCCAGACATGACCATGTTCAACGTCGTCTTCGTGCTGAACCCGCCTGCGTTGGAATACCAGCAACGCGTCAAGGAGATGTACGAGAATGTCACGCGCAAGTACGCCAAAGCACTCAAGTATGAGGAGGCGCGGTTCCAGTACGTGTGGAAGGAATCCAAGCGCATCATCGACATCAAGCAGCGCGCCAAGGAGACGAACGAGTCGCTGACTGCGACATGGCGCAAGATTGTCAGCACGTCGCCGCTCGCCAAATCTATCGCTATCATGTTCGACGCGATATCGCACGACAAGATAGCCCACATCCATTTCGATGCGACGTTCAACACATCCTTCCAGATCCCACAGGCCGATTCCACTCCCTACCTCCCCACCGCGATCGAACCCCAGATGCCAGGTCTATGGCTCACGACCTCGAACGTCATACTTGAAGACGATGATGCGCCGATGACACAACATGCCGCCTTGCTGCTTTTGGAGGATGCCGAAGTGCTGATCAAAGACCTGGGCGGTGACACCGGTGGCAACGCCGCAGCCATTGCATTCTATATACGCAACATCATACCCACCAAGTCGCTGCTCAAGATCTCGAAGAAACACAACATATCCGCGCACGATATGGAGTACATAGCAAGCCATCTTGTCTACTGGCGGCGGGCACGTCTCGTCGCTCCGCTATCACCACGCGACACATACATCGTCAGTCCAAACGCCGACATGACCGTTCTCCCAGCTGCGATCTCAGTGTATGCGCAGCGCTTCCCCACGTTGCCTACGCTGCCTAAAGTACTGAGCATGCTCTCTGGTACACCTCGGCCGTACAGGAACTTCATACCCACCGCCGAACATCGCGAAGCGTACATGGAGATACTGGCTTGGCTCATGCGCGGCGGCTGGGTCACGCAGCTGCGCACATTCGCCTGGGTGCGCGTAACGCCTGAGATCAAAGCGCAAGTCGCAGCAGAGATGGAGCGCGAAGAGCGCATCAAGAAAGCTGAAGAGGCGCGCAGAGAGTTGATGAGCGACAACGATTCGGTGGCGGATAGTCTCCTCTCCGACAAGCGAAGCAGCTTGCTTTCGCTAAATTCTGCGAGGACTTCATCGCCTTTGCGCCGCACGCGCAGAGATGCGGACGAGGAAATGGAGAGCAGCACGATACTGAGCCCACGACTCGGATCAACCGCCATGTCGCGCAGCGTTTCTGCGCGCACGAGTTCGGACGCTGGGAGTACGAGCAGTCAACGCACGACCATTGCGCTTACGCCATCGCAGAGAGCGGAGTCGCCATCTCATCTCGGGCTTCGAGATGTTAAGCCCCATCGCCCGTCGCCTCTACATCTCAAGCCAACCTCCCCATCTCCATCGCGCAACTCGATAGTCTCGCCCACATCTCCGGTAGAGAAGCTGGCCCCACCCGACCCATCGTCCTTCGCACCCACCACCATTCTATCGCCACAGAAAGCGTCGTCGATAGAAGCGCGGTGGCTCGAAAAGATCGCCCAGACCTTCGAAGAGACGGCCATCATCTCGACGAATCCCAGTCCGCCGAAACACGCAGATGGCGCGCTGGGTGGCATAACCGGTAAAGAGCTGCGAGAGAGCTGGCCGATGCTGCTCAGGCATCTGGATGGTAAGCATGCGATCGAGGATGTGTCGGCTAGAGAGGGCATCAAGCGGAAGCGGGTCGCGGTGCTGTTCAACGCGGTCAAGGAGAGAGGCTGGCTGGTTATTGCGCGGCATTGGTGAGTCGGTGGATGGTGTGGTGGTGGTGCTTGACTCGATACCCGTGTGTTGGTTGGTTCTGAACCGTAGTTCTCTCAACCCACTTCATTCCACAGACGAGCCAACATCCCAGGGCCTACGTTGACGTGGGGCTCGCTACTTCGCGCGTTTTTATCTTGATGTAGGCTGCAGGCCACACTCAGTTCAAAGAAAGGAGTGGACACCCTGGCGACTACGTTGACGTTGGCGTATCTACTTTGCATGATTTTAACTCGATGTAGGCTGCACGCCTCTCTACTTTGTTCCATGTATAATGCGAACCCTCTGATTCTTTCGCGCAACAACATGCCCTCTTGAACCATAAATCTAAGATTCATATCCACCAGTATCATTCGTACTGCGCAAAATCCCATGGTGGAGCCTCAAGTACTTCCCTTTGGAAGCAACACCACGCAAAGCTTAACCATGGCTTGACTTTTCGTGGGAATTTCTGTGCATACCAATACTTCATATATAACACATCCTTCCTCTCCCATCTCCCTTCTTTCTTACCATCTACGAAAGCAAAGTCTACTCCACAACAGCTTTCCGCACCACTCCCAACCCAAGCCACAACCACAACCAAACCAAACCACCACCAAAATGCGTGGTCTCTTCATCGCCTTCCCCCTGGCCCTAGCCTCCGTCGCCTTCGCCGGCCCCATTTCGATCCCAGCTCCTGCGGTGCCGTCAACGCCTGACTTTACGGCGATGCCGCGCATAACCGCTGCCTCTGCTGTCGTCGTCGTCGCCGCGGCTCCCACCACCACCACCGCCCCCACGACACTCATCACCATGGCGTCCGGCCTCGAGCCCCGCAAACACAAGAACAACCACCACCAGCACGACAAGGACCACTACGGCTACGGCGGCTGTTCCGAGTACTGGGATGGGCGGTTGATTACGGATTGTCCGAGTGTGATTGCTACTACGTAAGTCTTTGTGCATTATTGAAGCCACATGAGGTTTCATTCTTTGAATTCAAGCTAACGAGATATGTAGGCTTGACTACCATGGCACGCATCCGCTTATGACTTTGGAGGGAGGCAGGTGGGAGGGGCGGCATGGGGTGAAGAAGACTATAGTGTGATGGGCTGCTTGTATGAATCTCCATGGATGCTAGTCGGTACGCTACTTGATGATGGAGTGTTTAGGGTTAGTTGAGAGGTTGTTGGTTGTGTTGAATTCCTGTAGTTGTGTTCTTTCAATTTGATGTCGCGATGTTGGTTGCTTCGCTTGATACTCACAACGTGCTTTGGAATAGCTAAGATTCTGTGACTGAACGCCACGATGAGGTCCCGAGTATCCTATGCCTCCACAAGGTTCGCATTTGAAGTAAAAGTGCTGCCTGTCGGATGCCACGACGTGATTGCATGCCACGTCCAGACTACTCTTAACAATGTAGGACCTGCGGTCAACGATCCCATTTTGGCTAGTTGCACAAGGATACCCCAGCGTCGCTAAAAGCGATCAAGGCATGCGCGATGTTCTGCGTGAATGAGCCGAACCCAGCAAACATGTCGAGGGAAGGTTTAGCTGGTAAGAGAGTGAGGAAGACTACACCCATGGTTCCCAGCGCAAGTTTGCCCGACTCCTTCAAAACCAGTGTCCGTGACTGGCCCGCTCCAGCGCGTCGTGCAGAAGGGCGCTCGAATATGAAATGCTGGAGTACGATTCGCTGTGAACTGAAGTTTGGATACCCGGTACCGTGGAAACATCAGGGGCACATAGTCCTACAAAATGACGGCGTCCCTTTCTCTTCTTTTTTCTTAAACACATACTCTCTCATAAAGTGTCTTCACGGCTGCATTTCATACCCAACCATATCAAACCCAAAACCAGCACGCATTTTCTCAACACTATGAAGTTCACCACCATCTTGGCTGCAGTCGCCAGCCTCTTCGCCGCTTCTGCCATCGCACACGAGCAATGGGTCTACAACGACCACCGCAGGCCTATCGCGCAACGCGCAGTTGCCAAGACAAGTATGCACTCCGAGCTGATAGCATTACTCATCGTTGGAATTTCCGCAGACTATTTTACTAACCCACGCACCAGATGACTACGTTCAAACGGCAGAGGACAAGTCTCTTTGCGCACGCTGGGACGGACCCCGCTGCCTCGACGACGAGGAAGGCCCCAACATCTTCGACGAGGAAGAGCGTAAACGCCAGGAACTACAAAGCCCGCAAGAGAAGCGAGAGGAAGCGCTCCAGGAGTTGAAGAAGATCGAGAAGATCTGGGAGGGATACCACGCGGAGATGCGGAATCTCAAGATGATGGAGAAGATCTACCACGGATTCGATAAGCAGTTGGATCACCTTGAGAAGATTGCAAAGCTTAGATTCGGCAAGGACACAAAGGCTTCTGAGGTTGAGAACAACGAATAAGGTGCCGAGGGGATGTTGTAGATGGTGACGACTGAGGGGGTTGTGGTGGCTTGAGATACGCGCTGGGTATGTGTTGTTGGACGGGCCATAGAGCCAAGTTGCGTATGCGTACAGGCCATCCTTTTCGGTAGCGACATAGACATGGCAGGTGGGAGCAGTTCGAAATTGACCGTCGCACAATGATTTGAACTTGATCACGATAGTTTGGCTTCAGAATGCAAGTGGAGTGGAGAAGTCGTGATGTCGGCTTGCCCTGCAGCGCGATGCACAAGGCACGTCATCCCGAGGTTGCAGCACTGGCCACCGAACGAGGCCGATCGCGCTAAGTTTATGCAACTCTCACTCACCCCATCACAGTCACCACTATACTTCCCAACGACCACCAAGCCCGATTACCACGCCACGGACTCCCGAAGATTAGTCCATTAAACAATTCAGTAGCTGATTCATCGCTATGAGCAACTTCGGAGGCGCCGGGCTTGGTCAAAAGGTCCAGAAGCCGAATCCGTAAGTTCTTCCCTCCATGCGCATGTCTCGTTTCAGCCCTTGAGTACTCAGACAACATGGCTGCCTCTTCCTATCCTACAGGTCCTTGTGCTAACAATTGTTTCACTTCAGGCCAGAGCGCGGCTCATTCCCTCTCGACCACGACGGTACGCTTCCCGAACTTTTACTTTTACTTCCGCGTCATACCGTATCGGCCTAACCATCCCGACACGACGCCGCTATTGCTATCCACTACACGCATAGATCGCTTACACTACATCCCAGGGGAATGCAAGGACATTATGCTCTCGTACCTCCGATGCATCAAGTCGCATCGCGGCACCAACGACCCCGAATGCCGCGGCCTCTCCAAGTCATACCTGTCATGTCGCATGGATCGGTACGTACCATTTCTCACATTACTTCGATCAGTCATTGCTGTACCGTCATACAAACATACTGCAACGCCTATCTTCTCATTAGCTTTGTATGCCATTCTGTCATTCCATTTCGGCAGCATCTGCGGAATCGCGCCCTTCCCTGTCACTTGGCCATTTTTTCTATATCATGAGCACAAGGCTGACTGTTATCGCGGTATTAGAAATCTGATGGCCCCGGATTCGTTCAAGAACCTCGGCTTCGGCGAAGACAGCGACGGCCCCAACGCGGCTACCACCTCTGCAAATGCATCTCAATCACCGCACCCTAACGGCCAAGACAAACCTCGCGGAGCCTAGAATACGGAGTTGTTGTTCGTGTGAGGGATGCGGTTCTCGTGGTCAGTCGCTCGGCAGCATCCGAAGAACGTGGCCTCACATAGACCCCTCGGCATTGTCTCCACTCTTCCTTCCGAAAACCTTCGACGTGCCAAATGACGCACATGCGCATGTGTGAGCACGCCCCATGCGCGCCCTTTAGCGAGACTGCAGATTCGACAGGTGACATCGAGAGTCTGTCCTGGACCAAACCGGCAAAGCATATAGTGAGACAAGGGGAAGGTCGGATCGGCGGCATTGGCACCCATCTCCGCGAAAGGCACAAAGACAAGCAACTTGGATACAACAAGGAATGCCCATGACAGCTTGGCAGATGCTGTAAACACCGAGGATACTGGTGATACCCGGGCGCGCCACAACAGATCCGATGAAAGACAAGGCAGTGCAGATAACACTGCAGGTCTATCTGAATCACATCGTTCTTTGTAGAACCTCGATAAGATAGCGGCGCAAATACACCTTGTTCACCGCTACACATCCCCATCGATCACCATCCCTCGTCATCCTGCCGTCGTAACCGTCAGACCCGATCTTCAACCGAAACCTGCAAGTCATCCTCCGCGAACCTAGATCTAAAAAACGGCGCTGCTCTGCAGATCGGGGGGTGTAACCGTCGTACAGCCGGCTAGCTGACACTGCCGATGGGGGCACGGTGACTTACTCAATATCCATCTTCCCTGCTGAGATGTCCGGCTATCTGAACATGTGCGATGCGCATGTTTGGTAGCGCCCTGAACACTTTGTTTTCGCGCTACTGCTGTTTCTGCCGCTGAAACAGTGTGGTTGTGTCTACGGGGGGTTCGTGTTGTGACGTCGGTGGCAGATGGGCTTCTCGCTTTCCTGTGGGAGGGGGTGAGAGACGGGCGAGTGCGGGTTTGGCGTTGCGCAAGGCACCGTGTACATTTTGCGACGAGAGAATTACGGGTTGAATCCAGATGAAAAAGCGTCGGTGTCCTTTGCTGAACCTGATCCGCATGCATGCGCAGTGTTATGCCAGCTATACCGAGTATACGAACTAACTATTACAACAGCATAACTGTGCATGCTATCATACTATAACGTAGCTCACTATGAACTACCATAACACAGCTATCCACACTAGCGTGCGTACGTACGCATGTTACACGACAGATGTCAGTACCGATCCCAACACCCCAAGCCCACCTGCCGACTCCCTTGCAATGTCACAACCAAAACCCCCTCAACACCGACCGTGCCCCTCCATCCCCTCTCCTTGTTCCGTCAAACGTTAGAGAAGTGGCTATACCCCTTGTAGACGCAATGCCATTGTGTAGCAACATCGCGACAAGGTTCCCTCGCCGGTTCATTCCACTCCATTCCATTCCACGTCCTTGCTTCAACCCAACTCCACCCCGGCAACGGCTTTTGTCTCTTCTTGCAGAACCCTTCGCCGCTCGCGTATACAATACGGTTACCTGCATATTGCGCATAATCCATTCGCCATGGACACGGACCCTCTCGATTGGATAACACTGCATCGTGAGCGAAGGACGTGGTAAGGACGTAGGCAGCTGATTGGCTGCGGGACCCGAGGCCGTTTTGCAGACCGATCGTAGCGTGCTTGTAAGCATGGTGCATGGGGGGTGATCTGCCGGCAGGAATGGCGGGGACGCAGGACAGGGTATATGAAGGGGGGATATAGGTGTTTCGTGTCGGAGCGGAGTGCATGGCATGGGTTCGTGGTGAGGTGATTGCGAGGGAGGGTTTGGTTGGTGGGAATGCCAGCCGGGGAGTTCACGTCTTTCTTCCTTGTTCTTATGGGTTGAGATGCGTGGGTATGAGCGGCTGTGGAATGATAGCGTTGCATGGTGGTCTATCGTTTCTACCGAACTACCTCATCCGCATCAAACGTACGGGAATGCGCAATCAAACCTCCCCCGTCCAAGTTATCCCGACCCAACCAACCAAGCCAAGCTGTTGTTCCTTCTTCTCGTCACCTGCATGTACCACTACTCACTACCCATACACACCCATACATATCTGCATTCCACCATCCTCCACCGTTCACGACTCACCCCACCACCCGAAACAACCAAACACCCGGTCTCACTATCCGGATCGGACATGGCCATGGGTTTGAAATTGCTTTTTTGTCTTTTTAACCCTTCGTTAGCCGTTGAGATGCGCGGCGGCTAGATTTGCTTTTCTTCCACTTTCACTACTTTCCCATAAGCCCTAGATACGGTATTGTTATACGAGATCCAACGCTACTACCTATGGCGGCGACGCCACAGCTTAGCTGACCAAGTAGTCCGTGTATCACAGTCTTTGCGCAATCTTGGACATTGCATGAAGGCGGCGGCAAGGGCGATTCGCTCGTTTCTGAGGACTGTGAAAGCCATGAGGCTGAGACACGGGAGAGGCGTGGTAGAGACGCAGGAATCCGGCATGTTGCTTTTGTGGACCTTTTCGTCCTCCACACTGGCTGCCTGACGGGAGGACTGTGGCGGCCGCCTCCACCGCCAAATGGACAGGGAAGGGCGCGGCTCAACCAACTTCACCTCATTTGACAAGGCATGAAAGACGGGGTTATTGATGTAGATGAAATTGTATCTGGGACCAATCGGCCCATACCAGAGCCCATGAACTAAAAGGCAGAACGCGCAGTAGCAAGAATTCCCATAGGCCCATCGTAACCATAGCAAGCGTTATCCGAACATCTTCTGCATCTATCATTCTCTTCCCACCAACATAAGTGCTGACACCATAGAACGCCAACAATCCGAAACGCGCCGACCATGCTTACATGTGCCTCCCATAAACAAAACCGTCATTAAAGAAGACAAGAGTGGTGATGTGCAAAACTGCAGGTAAACAACCGTGACACGCCACATACATGCGAGAAAGATGTAAATAAATGAAAGAAGCGAGTCGCCGAGCTGCCAGAAGGAGTGAGACCGCCGTGTACGGAGAGTGTCGAATACCGAAGCGCTGAAGACCTTCGTGCTCCGGTTGGTAGGCTAAGCTCGGGTGATGATGAGCGGGAAACCAGGGTGATGATGTGCCACGGAGGGGTAGAACATATTATGCAACGAAATGGGAAGTGCTTGATGCAGGCGAGAGCTTCATCCGTCCTTGGCCAGCAGAGACGGTACGCGCGCAGGCGACAACATGCCGAGGAATGGTCGACCGATGTGAGGTGTCTTTAGCCTCATTGTAGCAGCTCTAGCGTATGCATCAAGCAGGATGCAGGAACGGGTGCGGGGTATCGCGGGGTATCATAGAGAAGGAATCGACAACGAGATAAGAAGGCCGGAAGAACAGAGACATCTAGTAGGCTTTGGATCAGTTCATGTCCATGCCGTACTCATCCTCCTCTTTGAGACTAGACCAGTACTGCTGCTGGTTCGATCCAGAACCGCTACCGGTACTCTGCATACCTGGGCTAAGACTCTGTGGAGATGCGCCGCTGATAGGCTCACCAGCCAAGTTGGTGTGCTTGGGCACTCGGAGTCCGGAGCCAGGGCCTCGCGAATATCGGAAAGTACCCGAGCCGTTCTTCTCAAGAGCCTCGAGGATCTCGGTCTTCATGCGCTTCTCGTCTTCAGTCTGTTCGGTGACCCACTCTTCGCCAGTGGCTTGTTGAAGTCGAGCAGCTAGCTCGTCACACTCTTGAAGCTTCTTGGACAGCATCCACATAAGATCGCGGGTCCAGCTGACAGCGCCGTTGAGAATGTCACCCTTGTTCGGGCCCTTGTCCTTCTCCTCGATGGGAAGTCCCTGTGTAATGTTACCAGCGGCCCGCCTTCCGTTGCCACCAGCGAGAAGTGACGTTGCTTGTGGAGGCGACATGCCGGTGGCGCCCATGGTAGGTGACAAGGGGCCATTGTTGTTGATGTGCTTGCGGATCTTCTCGTCCTCGAGGCGATGCTGAGGTACAAGACGAGACAAGTCGTGAATGCGCTCGTTGATGTTGTCGCGTCGGCGACGCTCGACCAAGTTGTGAGACTCCCGACGCCGGCGCTTCTTGGCGTCTGCGTTCTGGCCAATATCGACCTTGGCGGGTAGTGAGTTGTGCTTGCCGGAATGCAGGACATCGGTGATCTGCTGGTGGTGCATGGTACCCTGGTGGGGCGACGCGGTGGGCGAGTCGATCCATGAGTGCGCACTTCCGGGAGTGCCGTCCCACTGGCCAGACACGCTCTTTTGATGGCGGTGCATGTTGGTCATGATTGGCTGAGTAAAGTTGCCAGAGTCTGGCGTGCCGAGGTGGAGACCAGCCATGGCAGGGGTCTTTGGTGACATGGGAGCACGGCTGTCAGAACCAGTCCGGCTCATGGTGATACGTTGGCGCATGGATCCACTGGGCATGCTGCCAGGGAAGTTCATCCTCTGTGGTACTGATTGGTACTGGTTGAAGTCGAAGTTGCCAGGGTGGTTGAAAGGGCTGTGGATGGGCAGGTCGTCTGGGGTATTTGAGTAGACCTGGTTCATGCTTGGGTTGTTGGTGTGACTGTGGTAGTAGTCTTGCTGGCCGACCTGCTCTTGGGCAAAGTTGTTGAAGCCTGGTTGTTGTTCGAAAGTGCCAAGTGACTCGGCAAGTTCGTCGTCGGCGATACCTGCTCCGCCCTGCATGTAGCTGTTGCCGGCGAAGTGGTTGCCCATCATGCTCCCGCTCATGTTGAGCTCAGAGGGGTTGATGCCATTGGCATTCTCGTGCCCAGCGAACTGAGCGTTAGCGTATTGGTGGTTCATGTCAAGGCCGTTGTGACCGAGGAAGCGTTGGTTGAAAGACATCTCGTCGACTTCTTCTTTGATGTATGGTTGAGGTGATCCTGTGCCAGTCATGTTGAAGATATCAGCGTCTAGCACGTCGTCAGAGGGAGAGTCGAAGCCAAGGTCCAGCCTCGCAATCGGCTTTTGAGGAGAGTAGGAAGAGGGAGGAGTGAAGAGAGCGTCCGCTTGAGGGACAGTCAGTATGGTCTCGTAGTACATGATAGAAATTGACGTTGGAAATGACGGAAGAGGAAGTGCGGGGAAGGGGAGGAGAGAGGAGAGTCTGATATAGGAAATGGATGCACTCTAGCGCCGTTCTCATGACGGTGCAGAGTGGGGAACGTCACAAAGGCGTACTTACTAGGCTTTGGCATTACTGTGGGTTGCAGTATTCCAGGAATGTGGATGTGTATGATCTGAAACGATCTGTCGTCGATCTAAGCAAGTGACTAAGGATCGCGCTCGCAGCTTGCAGGATGATTGCAGCACGAGGCGGTCTGTGTCGCTATAAGGACCCTGGCAGATGCTTGCTATCTGGTGTGCACAAGGACAGTGCGAGCAAGCTGAGAGGCCTGGCTAGTGACGCCTGATAGAGACGAGCAAGCCTCTGATCTGGGGCAGAGGAGGCTAGTGTTTGTCTGCGCAGAAGACGTTAGTGCCATGTTCTGTATGCAAGAGTCGTCGTTCTGGGAAGTATCGCTCACCGGTTCGGGTCTGCTGGCGTGGAGGTGGTTGTGGGGGAGTGAGGGAACTCGGAGCTGTGTTCCGGGATCGAACTGAGAGCATATGTCAGCGCACAGTCCAGCAGTCTGAAGTGTTGGGCGGTTGAAGGGTTGGTTGCATGAGTGTGGCGCACAGCGAGGTAACCCGCGAGGCGAGCGACGGCGGACGACAGCCGTGCTGTAGCCCGGCACTGTGGGGATGGTGGTACAGGGGACAAAAGCAGCGAAACCGTCACACACGGCCGCGGTATGGTCGGCGTGGTGTTCACGACGCAGGCCGAAGCGAGGTGTGGTGGAGTGGGAGAGGCGGTGGTAAAGGAAAGAGCAGCCGGACGTTGACTCACCTCGGAACTGAAGGAAGGCGCAATGGGATGCACCTGCAACACTCGGTCTCTCGGTCGCGGAGAGAAGGAGTGAGGTCGCTCGGGCGGATAGCTGCTGCGGTTCACGGGCAGCAAACTTGGTCGTCGAGGGTGGTGGTGGAGGTCGTGGTCTGGATGCAGCGGCGTGGGGTGGGACAAAGAGGTTTGCCTTGGTGGTCGAGGGCGGCAGCAATGGAGAGGTGAGCTGCTGGTCGAGTGGCAACTATGTCGTCTTGCAGTAAGAGGCCTGGTGCGACGGGCGTGGTGGTGGGTAAAATAGCGGAGGTGGGATATGGAGAAGGAAGTCGGGGGATATGGCGGGGAGGGATCAAGGGTGGGATGTTCCTGGTCTTGGTGGAGCAGGAGCGTGGTAGGCGGGCTGCAGTGCGCTTGTTTGACGACTGTCTGCGGCACAGGCTGAGGATATTGCGCTGGCTGCAGCGGCTCTCTCTCTCTTGAGCGACGACGGGGCAGCTGAAGCGAGGCGTCGGTGTGGGAGGGCCCTAAGCCGGAAGGCGGTCAGAGAGGTGGTGGTGCTAGTGCGCGCGCCAAGCAGCTATGGGCAATGGCGAATCAGCCTGTTTGACGCGGATCGCAGCCAGCGAGAGCGAGGGCGGCGAAACGGCAGAGAGTAGCACGGCGCGCCGAGACGATGCCGCTGTTGTGGTGCGTAAGATGGGGATGACGTGCGGCGGCGTACAGAGATAGGCGTACAGAGATGAGGGCGTCGTGGAGTGGAGGGAAGCTCGGCCCGTGGTGGTCCGCAGATATATTGATGGAGTACTCCACAGGTATACATACACTGAGTATGTAGTGAGAGCAGCTACAGCGTATCGGGCAGAGGAATTATTGGACAAGTAAGACGCGGCACGGCCGCATAATATACACCTCGCTCGACTGGCGGCTCTTCGCCATCTCTCACCCGCCTTACGCTGAGTGTGGCTCTGCCTGTTGCCCACCCCGGTCCTGCGCCCACCCCGGCAGCAAGGTGTGGCCTCTTTTGGTCACGAACGAGGTAATCTTGTCTCAGCTACCCGGTTTCTACGCAGCGCTGGGTGAGGGCGCGCAATGTGACTCACTAAAGGGCTTCGGGCTCCTGTCAAGCGTCATCCATTGTCGACAGTCCAGGGCAGCCATGGCCGACCTGGCCGAGAGTGTGTGTGGTTCTCCAGGCCATGGTCCTTGATGCTTGCTAGGCTCATGGCAGCGGGAGACGATCTCGCGCTAGTCGCTAGAGCACCGAGGCGACGCTAGACTCTCAATGCCCTTCACTTTCACCCTCCACCACGACGACTAGGCGGATCGCATACGACACGCCGGAGAGTTCCTTCCTGCTCTGCGTCCCCCGCCGCCCAATCACACGTGCCGCAGCCGCCCCCCGGTCCTTCGCTCCTTCCGCTACACCTTCGCACCCTCTGCGGCCTCGTCACAAGCCTCGCCCATCCGTCGTCCCATCTGAGACGCCTGTCTGACATCTGCCATTGGCCGTCTGCCTCCTACACCGCAGGTCGATCATCTGCACGAAATCCTCCGGTCCGTCTTCGCAGTAGCAGCAGTGGCACCGAATCGAACAAACCGCTGCTGTGCCCTCCCACGACGCGCCCAAGCCACTCACCGCAGCAGGGCCCAGGCAGCTACACATACACCAGCCAGGGTCGACGGCCGCTATCTGCTAGCCGTACCAAGACTCGCACCTCCACGGCTCTTTGTGTCGCCTGCTGCGGCTTCGACCAAAGCTTCTCCCGACTAACGCCCAGACGATACTCTCCCTCACACCTGGGCATACTGCGATCCGCTAGCACCTCGTGTTTACCTCCAACATGGCCTCCGCTTCCTTCCGCGACTCGATGAACTCGCTCGGCTGGAGCAGGAGAGAGGCAGACGCGCCCATCAACACCGCGCCGCCCTCTTTCATGGGCCGCATCCAGAACCTGAATCCCTTCGGCGAGGGAGGCTATGTTCGACTCCCCATCACAGAGGGCAACCCTGGCGCCCCTCTCCCAGCGCCTACCCGCAGAGAGGAGGAAGAGGGGTGGTTTGCGCGTAAGTCTACGTCTTCCATTGCATCCTGTGGCAAAACACGTCCACCTTCCTTACGCGTCTCTCTCGCTCCCCATCTCCACTTTATCTGAGATATACCCTACTGCTACAACCCCTCCCACTATAGCTGTGGCGCGTGATGTCATCAGACGACAACGGTCGGGGCTAGTTTCACCTGCACCGCCATGGTTCTTTGTCTTCCTTCCATGTTTTGTCAGATGGCATTCTCCAAATGCGCATCCCTCTAGTTGGGGAGATATCCATAATTCCACAGGCATCAACGTGTCATCTGCCTGCGAACCGTACCCGGCCGCGCGACAACCGACAATGTGACAGAAGGGAGTTCCTGCGTTACCACTTCGGATGCAGGACCCTCGCATTGCACACACCTTTGACTCATGTTTACGTCCGCTAACCCATACCTGCAGTGAGTCGGTGGGACCGGTTGCTCGTGTTTGGTGGGCTGCTCATTGCTGCCTTGGCAATGTTTGCTACTTGTATTGGCCTGATGTTCACGCCTGTCTTTCTGCTCAGGCCGCGCAAGTTTGCCATTTTGTAAGTCCTCAGCTCTCCTGTTGCCTCGTATCCAGCCAAAGGCGCCCTGCATGCAGCCTTCTCGCCAGTGGTGAGATCATACAAGGCGGATAGGCAGTGACACATACTGCATACGTCCTTCGGCACGGCTATGCGAACTCATGCAATCTGCAATGTCAAGGATCGCATCTTCCGCTCACCGACTGCGGACGTTAGCCTGCACGAATCCAGTCGCTTGACTCTCTAGCCACCAGAGATCGGCGCTGGACCCTCTGTAGCGATCATGCGGGTCCAAGGTTCGGCGCGCTGCAGGGTGCAGACAACCTTCACCTAGTCCAGACTCTGTTACGCCAAGTCGTATGCACATCACCTGAAGAACGTTAGCGCTAACATCCATGACCTGATTGCAGATGGTCCATGGGAAGCGTTCTCTTTTTGGCAGCTTGGGGTGTCCTCATGGGCCCTATGCAATACGGTAAGCAGCCTCATTATCCGAGCCCACCACTACCGTCGCTGACAAAATATCAGTTCAGCACCTCATTTCTGGTCCGAGGCTTCCGTTCACTGCTGCTTACTTCGGCAGCATCGCTCTCACACTCTTCTTCTCTCTAGGTGTAAGTTCAAGTTCCTACCCCAGTACATTTATCCCTGCTACATGTCGACCCTTGTTCATGGCTGCCCGAGAGCGAGCCCCCACGCCTCCCTTATCGATTATCGTCCCCATAGTTTGTGTTTACTGACACTGTCCGCGTGACTAGCTCCACAGCACCATCTTGACCTTCGTTGCGGCTATCGCCCAACTAGTATGTCTATTATGGTACATCGTCTCGTATTTCCCAATGGGCTCCACGGGTCTGCGGTTTGCAGGACGCTTTGGCGCGAACCGTGTGACAGCTTGGATGAACGACTGAGTTCATTGATCTGTGCATTACGAATGCTGTCTTGGCCATCGTGGCTATGTTGCTCTGTACATACAAGTAGGTCGACGCAACGCGCGTCGAAAATATCATCATCATGTCTGCCAGAGCAGTATATTGCCTCGACGCGAAAAAGACTCATCTACCAGGATGCATCCGATATGCTTCTTCCAAGCCCATCACGTTGCGTAGTCACGCACGCGTTGCTCTCTCCACGCCTCGCACTCGCGCTCTGTGATTGATCGGTCGGCTCGCAAAGATGTGCCACACCAAACGTCGCGAGCTTCAGAACTGGGCATAGACTGCGCAGCTAGTGCGGCGTTCAAGCAGCGTTTCATCGTTTCATACACTAGCTACAGGCCTATCGCCACATGTGCATTTCCAAGCCGACTTTCCGACATGTTGTTGACTCCACCAAACCTGTTCAATATACTTGATACTTGCAGTTCCGCCTCCCGAGCCAGATGTGCGAGGGAGTGACTGACTTGACTGGAGGTCGTGGTGTCTCACATGGACGGCCTACCAGAATGCGTTAAATCAGCCCCTCGGATGTAAATGTTGATCATGCACTGTATCCAACCTCGTGGCGAAGTTCACTACAACGCCAGCCCAGCCTTAGTCTACGCAGCACTGGATTGTTAATCCGACTGGCTGTATCCTCGAGTACGCAGTTCGCACGAGTCGTAAGTTCGCACCGATCAGCAACAAGGACGGATCGGCGCTGCGAACGGAAGGGAAGTTACTGCGTGGGTGTACGTCAAAAGGCAGGCGCAGAGTGTCGATCGAAGATCAACCCCAAAGAACAGGGTCCATCCCGAGGATGCGCCGTCCGTTTGCAAGCTCGCCAAGCGTGCAGACAGAAAGGCGCACGCTGCGAACGGCTCTGACACCATCTTGCGCGTTACTAACTAGTTGGGTTGTTGTTGCATCGCGCCATCACAGGTAGAAAGCAGCATAGTGTAGTGGCTGCGCCTGGATTAGGTTTAGTAGGTTTAGACAGAAAGCAGGTTGGTTGCGTATTTGACACGGCCTACGCCTCTCCTGGGAACATGACTTATTCCCAACTCCCTTGTTGCGCGGTTTACGTTCGTTCGCGCGATACGCGATATGTTCGCATGCTGCAAATCATGCAATGATGCTGCAATCACCCGACTGAACAGCCCTAGTCCTGGTTTCCTCCGTAAACCTACCAAACCTTGGAATGGAAATGCAAGGAGAGATGATGCGAAAGCGAGGCAAGTTTAACGAAGCGATAGTGATTCAGGGTTCATCCTAGCGAGACAAGTCTAGATGGGATGACCGACTGACTGTCTTTGATGAAGAGGAAAGAAAAAAAGGCCTCGTGATCTACATACCTGCACGACAGAAATACACCCGAGTTTTGGGCGCGGGCTGTTCTATCGCGATCAAGGGAAGAGTCGTAGTGGTGTAGTGGCATGGCTCTTCTCTAGACAGGGAGTGGGAGGGCGACCATCATACAGGGATAGGGATACCCCGCATCGCGCTGCATTGCTGTATGCAAGCATGGGCGCTTACGCACCTCCGTCTGCACGCCAACCGCCACAACAACGTGCAACAGGGTCGGGTCGTTTGTCTCTCAAAGCAAGGTATGCAGGTCGCAGCGCTGGTGGCCGCTGGGCGCATTACTTGCAAATAAGGAAAGCGACTAAGGCGTGGGTCTAGATAGATGGTGTACCAAGGTTATTGCGCGAGGCGGGCGAGGCGGTCAAGATTGCGACTAACAGAGGCATGGGCATGAACAGATGGGGGCCAGCACTACTGTTCTTTATTGGGCGCGAATCGCGGTTTCGATTCTGCACCTGGACGTACTATGCAAGACTAGCCTGTGGTGTCGTTGACAAAGGAAGAAGCAAAAGTTTGGTTCGCGATGAATGAGCGGTCAGAGAGGTGTGTGTGTGTGAGATGAGAGAGCCCGTGAGGGTAATGACGACATGATTTCCGCGCTCTGTCCGAAAGTTTACAGTAGCAAGCTATTATGGTTGATATCAAGGGCTGGGCCTGGAATGGGTAAAGTAAGATTTCGGTATTGGGTGCCGAGGGAGGTGTGCGGTTTCTATTGTCATTTACGAGCAAGTCTGATATCTTGGTTTTGGTTGATATCAGGTGCGGTTGGGTTTGAGGGTTCGGAGGTGGGTTCCGTCCGTTGGTCATTCGGGCCTTTTGTGGCGCAGATCGCGTTTGGCATCGTGAGGCGAGATGGGCGAGTGTGGCTTTGGTTTGCTTGTGCGTATGGACGCATGGTTTTGGGATGTTGTAGGTGTAATCATGCGATAGACGCGTAACAGCAGCGAAGAAGGTGCTTATTTTGCTGATGCATGCCGATAGGCGCGGAGTCGCTTCGCCTTGTCGGACAAGACTCGCTTCACCTTGGTGAGATTACGCTTCGGGACTGTCAATACTCGAGCGTCCTTCCCCATGCTGCTGCTTTGGGTGTTTGCTAGCGAAGTATGCTGAGGAAGGTCTCGCCACGTTCAGTAATACATCAACGCTGTCTGAATGAGGACGAGTATACTGGCTGCGAGTTCAGCTATTCTGTGACACGCGATATTGCCTCGTCTCTCGTTTAGAAATCGCATAGGTAGCATCTGCGAGATTAGTTGTGTGTTACGACGGGTAAGGCTGGCATTTCAGCTTTCGATCACCATCGTCGTGCCGCGCATAGGCGAGGTCCGTTCGCGGGACTGATGTCGTACGAGACCTCGCCAGTGTAGGGCTGACAGCAGAGTTATTGTGGCGTTGACGTTTCTGGGCTGGACGTCTGAGAAGAGCTGGAGAAGGAGTGGGATGGATGGAACGGGAAGGATCGAGGTGTTGAGGGTGTGAGGGGCAGTGGGTGGCCTTGTTTTGGAGTGGTGAGATGTGGAGGATGCGGAAAGGTATGCGATGATGTGTTATGACTGAGGCTGACTGAGTGAGGATGTGCGGCGTGTCTCTGGTGATGAGGTTACTGAGTCTCAGGACAGGATAGATGGCGATGCATTGCGTTCACTGTCACGACAACTACCAGACAGGAGGTATTACCACGCACGCACATGGTATGTGGAAATAGATGCGTGGCCTTGATGCAACTTCAATATTGTAATAGTATTTAAGGGAAACACGCATCAGCCTGGTAACGCGCACCTACCCAGGTACGTAGTCACGAAGCAGATAGTATACGCCTTTGGTGTTGAGCACAACTCCAAATCGCGACTCGGGCTTCTTCATCCACCCGACGACTCCGACTCGTACATCCAGAAATGCTGACTACTTTCTTACTCGGTTCTTTACAATCATACCCACAGCTCCACTGCCACATACTAGCAGCGAATCGGCGTGGCATGAAGTCCGCTCTTTCCCGGCGTCGCAAGTCCGTGGAGCTACCCCTCTTCGACCCTCATCGGCAGTTGCGCATCTTCACGCTCAAACCAACCTCGTCGCTGCTGACAGCTGGGCATGACGACGAGTGCTCACCTCCGCTGGTGTCGGTGCCATCGCTGATTGGACGATTTCCGAAAGGATTACCAGGAGTGGGAACTCGGTCACCGGAATTGCTATGCACGATGCGGCTTCCTGCGACGCGAGATTGTGGGGTCGAGCAAGTGTGGGGTCGTAGGAACACAATGCCATTCTTCTTTTGACGCGGGCCTTTCTGGTCTACCAGGCTCTCGTTCGAACATCATCTACACTATCGCACAGCATATCTGCGTCTAGTCTTTCAGTCTAATCTATTGGTCTCACACCGATCTCATACAGTACCTTCACTGAACGGTCACAACAATCGCGTCATCATGCCTGAACAGCTCAAAGATCCAAAGGAGTACCAGAATATCTTCCACTGGGCGGAGACGCAGAAGGACGGAGCGATACCTTCCTTCGGCACGAGGAAGAATGATCCATATGAGGTGAGCTGACACCGACAACTCGACATCTTGGAGTTCGTTGCTGACATGCGCCCTACAGTACCAATCTGGTTTCGGCAACAGCTTCGAATCAGAAGCAGTGCCAGGTGAGTGCCGTGTACATCCGAGCTATGCGACGAGTAATTGACCGATCTCTTCTAGGAACTATTCCAAAAGGCCAGAACAACCCCAGAAGCGTCAGATTCGGACTGTATGCGGAGCAGATGACCGGTTCCTCTTTCGTCGCTCCCAGACATCTGAACAAGAAGGTCAGTACCCTGTTTGAAGGGGGGTATATTGATGCTGACATCTTGATTAGGCCTACCTATATAGGGCGCGTCCGGCCGTTGCGCACCAAGGATTTGTAAGGACTCTTTTCCTGGACTTCGGCTACGCGCTTTGACCGATCGCGCAGTCAGATTGATAGCGCATCGAAACGATGTCTGATCATTTGTCTCATTTGCTGACAAACTTCTAGACCGACCTCCCCGACAACGAAGATACCGAGTCAAACTACCTCCCCGTGAACAAGCGCGTTCACGTCTCGCCCACACAGCTAGCATGGCTTCCGTTCGATACCCCGACAGATGGCGATGTTGACTTTATCTCCGGTCTTAAGAGTATCGCTGGCTCTGGCGACCCAACACTCCGCGAAGGCCTAGCTGTGCACACATACCTCTGCAATGCGAGCATGAACAAGAGGGCGGCGGTAAACTCGGATGGTGATTTCTTGATCGTGCCTCAGCTGGGAGCCTTGGACATCCAGACCGAATTTGGGCCTATGTATGTGCAGCCAGGCGAGATCTGTGTCATTCAGCGAGGACAGCGATTCAGAGTCAAGGTTGAAGGACCAACGCGGGGTTACATTCTCGAAATCTGGGGTTCGCAGTTCCAACTTCCTGAACTCGGTCCTCTCGGCGCGAACGGACTTGCTAACGCTCGGGACTTTTTGCACCCGGTCGCGAAGTACGAGATTGAGCAAGAGTCGTGGGAGATTGTGTACAAGCTCGCTGGCAAGTTCTTCGTCAGCAAACAGGAGCACTCGCCGTTTGATGTCGTTGCGTGGCATGGAAACTACGTGCCGTACAAGTACGATTTGACCAAGTTCGTCAATGTTGGCTCGATCTCGGTTGATCATATTGATCCATCCATCTTCTGCGTCATTACAGCACCTTCGCGCGACCCGGCAGCACCGCTTGCAGACTTTTTGATCTTCAGCCCGCGCTGGGATGTGGCTTCACACAGTATGTGCTCGAGACTCTACATGCGCCAGAGATGCTAACGAAAATATAGCTTACCGACCGCCTTACTACCACCGCAACGGAGCATCTGAGCTCATGGGTCTGATCTATGGCGAGTACGCAGGACGCTCGGATGAGTTCCAACCGGGAGGCATCAGCTTCGAGTGCGGTTTCGTACCTCACGGTGTCGCTTACGAAGAGTTCAAAGCGGCAAGTGCAGCGCCGCCGCCTGAGATGCAGATCTCCAAGGGCGCCGTCGCGTTCATGATGGAGAGCTCGAGGATGTTCACCATCACCGACTGGGCGTGGAACAGCAAGAAGAAGCACGAGCACGACCCAAAGATGTGGTATGTATCAACCAGTCAAGAGGAAAATCATGGGTGAAGGCTAATCGAAGAATAGGGACAACCTCGTGGACAACTTCTCGAAGCACAAGGACGAGGTTGAGAAGATCTTGGCTGAAGGTGTAAAGAAGCTATAATGCGGCACAGTTAGGATTTATGCGTAGTTATCGGGAGCGACATGCAGCGGCGGGTCCGTGGATCTTTGGGTAAATCCTTCGTGCTTTGAATAGTAATCGACCAGGGTCGTACATACGGACATATGCAAGTGCGTAAATGCGATGTGAAGGAATGGGATGCTGCTCAAACGGGTTAAGCGGCGTTGACCCCGCGGGAGTCAGCCCCTGCCACAGCCACAGGCGGGCGAGTGATCTCATCGCTGTTTGGACACAGATTTGTCGCCATGACTCTAGACTGACCTCAACGCGACTGCGCCGTGTTGACGCCCTTTTAATGATTGTTCTTGCAGCGTAGCTCTGGTGAGAAACGCCCTTGCCGTGCTTGTTTTGTTGACTCATCGTTGCTGCGCACCTTGTCTCGACTTTTTGCTTGCTGCCTGACCGAATGCTCGCTCGTCTTATTTCATTCTCCCCGCTCCTACGCATCTGCATTGCACCACCCACCACCTTTCGCTTACCTTCACCTCTCCCGCAGATATACTGTCCATTGCGAAGCCCTACTCGAACCTCTCCCACGTCTCCACGGTCTTTCCGATCGACCGCCATCATGGCGCACCGCAACCAAGCACCGTATGCGCCCCAAGACCCGAAGGAGATCACCGAGCTGGTCCACACTCTCGAGGCGCACCAGGGCAAGAAGGGAAAGGGCGGCTTCTCCGTCAAGAAGCACACGTTCCCGCTCCCCAATGGCCGCACTGTCGACTCGTGGAAGATGAACGAGTGGGACTACAAGAAGGCAAATCTCCCCACATACGCACGAGGTCTCTTCACGTACAAGAACCGCGACGGCAACTACGAGATCGCCACACGAGGCTACGACAAGTTCTTCAACCACGGCGAGGTCCCCAAGACTCAATGGAAGAACGTGGAGCAACACACTCAGGGCCCGTACGAGCTGAGCGTCAAGGAGAACGGCTGCATCATCTTCATATCCGGTCTCGATGATGGCACATTGTTGGTCTGCAGCAAGCACTCCACCGGCCCACGAGGCGAAGAGCTCAGCCATGCCATGGCAGGTGAGAAGTGGGTCGAGCGCCATGTTGCGACGGTTGGAAAGAGGAAGGAGGACCTCGCCCGCACACTCCGATCCATGAACGCGACACTGGTGGCTGAGCTGTGCGACGATGACTTCGAAGAGCACGTCCTAGCATACACCCCCGAGCAGGCTGGTCTCTACGTCCACGGCATAAACCTCAACCTACCCGAGTTCGCGACATACCCTGGCCACCTGGTCGACAAGTTCGCGGAGGAGTGGGGCATGAGGAAGGTCACATACGTTATGGAGAACGACGTCAAAGAGGTTAAGAAGTTCTTGGACAAAGTCGCCGAGACGGGCAACTATGAAGGCCGCGACACAGAAGGCTTCGTCATCCGGTGCCAGGCGCGCGAGACCGAGGGTGCGCCGTATGTGGATTGGTTCTTCAAGTACAAGTTCGAGGAGCCATATCTCATGTACCGCCAGTGGCGTGAGTGTACTAGGGCCTTGATCGCGGGTAAGCCACCGCGGTATAAGAAGCACGAAGCCATCACGAAGGAGTACCTAGACTTTGCTCGTCGGCAGTTTGCCCAAAATCAAGGTCTAGCCAAACAGTACAACGCCAACCATGGCATCATCAAGATGCGCGACGACTTCCTCAAGTTCCGTGGAACAACCGGTGCGGATATTATCCGACAGGAGCAGCTAAACGGGCCTGTCGAGAGCAAGAAGGCTGACAGGAATATTGTGCTTGTCCCTATTGCGACTATCGGATGCGGAAAGACAACGTTGGCTCTCGCTTTGGTAAAGTTGTTCGGCTGGGGCCACTTCCAGAACGACAACGTCAAAGCGAAGAAGGGTCGCGGTCAAATCTTCGCTGACACCATCTCTTCAATGCTCGTCACAAATCCCGTCGTCATTGCGGATCGCAACAACCACCAAAAGCGCGAGCGCGACCAGATCATCAACGACATCTCCAAGACCGTACCTGATGCCCGGTTTGTCGCACTTCATTATGTGCACGATCGATCTAACTACGACCGCATCCGACAAGCAACACAAAAGCGCGTGCTTGATCGTGGAGACAACCATCAGACAATTCAAGCAGGATCGAAAGGCAGGGGCGAGATTGTCGAAATCATGGAAGGCTTCATGCATCGCTTCCAACCAGTCGACCCTTCAGACAAGCCAGATGATCTGTTCGATCTCGTCATCGACCTCGACCCTACGGTCGACTCGCGCGAGAACCTCGAGACGATCATCGCGAAGATGTTCGAGACCTACCCAGCCCTGTTCGCCGGTAAGGAAATGCCGACGGATCCAGATATGGACGCTGCCATCCAGTGGGCCATGAACGACTACACACCAGACTTTAAGATGGATCTATCCCAAGGCAACAAGAACAACCAGAGGGGCAACCAGAATCCCCAGAACGGTCAACGAGCAGCCCACAACCAGCACAACCAGCCCGCACCAAAGCCCAAGAAAGCACCACGCATGGAGTACTTCTCCGTCCGCCTCGACCCCGGCCGCATCAACGCGATTCTCGAATCCTTATTCAGAGATAAAGACGCAAACACCGCAAGCATGTACAAGCAACTCAAGCAAAACAAGCGCGTCCAAAACGAATTCCACGTCACCCTCATCCACCGCGCGTCTGCGTCTCAAAACCAGGCATACTGGGATAAACTCAGCAAACTCCACGAATCCGCACAGCGAACCAACACTACAGGTACCTGGGAGCCAGAACTAGGAAAATGCGACGTACAAATGGAGCGAATAGTTTGGGACGACCGCATCATGTGCTTCGTCGTGCGTCTGAATGGCTCTAGCTCCCTTCAAATCGACAGCGCGGGTGGTACAACGACAGAGGAGTTGCTTTTCACAACTGTCAATCCAACTGCACACGTTACAGTTGGTACAGCGGCCCAGAATATCAAGCCCATGGAGAGCAACGCGCTGCTTCAGCGCTGGCTCAACGCCGGCTCTGGGGGCGATACTGGTATTGGTGAGATTACCGTGAGGGGGAACCAGGTCCTGCAGGGGAGTGTGAGGGGCGTGTTGGGTCGGATGTAGGAAACCGGGACCCTTGATCGTAAGAAAAATCACCCAAGGCAACGAAGGAAAACGGGAAATACATGGGCGCCTGTGACGGGCTGAGAACCAAGGAGAGTACTTGGGAGGGTAGGCAAAGGACGGGAACGGAAGGAAGGGGATGAGGTAGAGGCAGCGGATTGCTGGACGCGGGGTCTTCATGAGGGAGGAGTTGCATTATCGAAGCGAGCATGGCATTGAGAAGGAAAGGGTTGGGTTGGGTGGTGGATAGCATAGATACCTGACAAGCATGCCAATGAATGAAAATGATATACTTTCATGTACCATCTGACATGATCATTGTGTATAGATCGCGGACACGCCACCATATCCGCATCTCTCCACTTCACACAGGAAACAAAACTAAAGAGGTCTGCAGCCTGCCTCAAAACAGAAACACGCAAAGCAATTGACCTCCCATCATTGCACGCCCTATGCCATCCACCTCATCCCTACACAAACCCCCCTCTAATAAACCGCCGGAAAAACCCCCACCCTCCCCCCATCCGTCAACATACTCGTCCCATTAACATAAGCTCCCCCCTTACCCACAAGGAACAGCATCAGTCCAGCGATATCCTTGATCCCGCCCATCCTCCCCTGCGGAATCTGATTCGTCCCATACACCGGGTTAAGGCCTGCCGTCATATCACTCGGATAAGGCCCGGGACACACAATATTACTGCGTATACCCCATTCGGATAGGAAGGTTGCCATCATTTTGCCTAGGTGCGCGGCGGCTGCTTTGCTGGCGTTGTAGGCGAGGCCGGCGGAGACCCAGCGCATGTAGGAGGCGACGGATGCGATGGTTATGATGTGGGCCATGCGGTCGTCGTCTAGTTCGATGCCGTTGGAAGAGGCGAGGGAGGTGGAGCGGGCGCGCGCGTTTCCTGTGCCGGTTACTTTTCCGGGGGTCCAGCCTCGACGTGTGTTTGCGGCTTCGAGGAGGGGGAGGAAGGTGGCGGAGACGCCGATGACGGATTGTGTGTTTATTGCCATGGCGTCTTGCCAGCCATCATATCCAGCGACCATGGTGTCGGCGAGTTGTTGGATGGACTCGGCTTTGTAGATGTCGGCGCCGTTTTTGGGGCCGATGACGCCGGCGTTGTTGATGAGGACGTCGACGTAGCCGATGTCTTTTTGTATCGTGTCGGCGGCGGCTTTGACGGAGGTGAGGTCTGTTACGTCGCAGGGGAGTGCGTGGAGGGTGCCGGTGTTGTTGGAGTCGCGCGGTACGTTGGCCTGGAGGTCGTTGACGGCTTTTTCGAGGACTTCGCGGCGGCGGCCGAGAAGGTAGATTCGCTCAGCGCCATTTTGGTAGAGTGCTGATGCTATGGCGAGACCGAGACCTGCGATTGTGTAAGCCTTCTGGCTACGGATACTTTGAGCTCGAGCATGTTGAGATGTGAGGGCGCGGGGCTTGGTGGGGTAGCTCGAAGCTTGAGTAACGTACCACTGCCGCCGCCTGTGATGACCACTACTAGCCCTTTCGCCGAGAAGATGTCGTTTGGTCTGATTGGTGTTGAGACGTCCATGGTGATGAAGGTTGGAGAGTACAAAAGATGTAAGAAAAGTGACTTGACTTTCACATAGGAAAAGACGGACTTTGCTACTCCGACATGGAGCACAATGATTGCGTCACAGACGGAAATAAGCCGCTTGCAAAAAGATCCCGCGGCATGCTGCGCGTTGGATTCCGATTACGATGGGTATCATACGAACCTGCAGACCTGGTGAACGCCATTCCCTTTGAGCTTCTCCTATGCCAACTAGCTGATACCCCCAATAATCTTTAGCCCCAGATTGTCCGCAGAGTATGCGAGGATGTATCGGCACGGATGCCAGGCGACATGGGACGCTGGTGTCGGGACATCGACCGTGTGTACAATCTCGCCAGTATGGACATGCGCAATACGAATCTTCTTCTCTTCCTTGTCATCAGAGCCCGCGGTAACATAGCTGCCGTCGAAGGAGAAGTCGACCGACTTGATAATTCCACCGGTCAATTCCAAAGTCCGCGTGCATATCCATTCTTGTGTGTCCCAGAGTGAGATGAGCGCATCGCCTCCGCCAGCTGCCAGGTATTCACCGCTGGGCGATAGTGATACAGCGTAGCATGCAGAGGTATGAGCGTTTAAAGTCATGGCGTTTTCGAAAGACGGGTACCGAAGGCTTCTGACGCTGCCGTCGCCGGCTGTTGTGTAGAGGTGGTTGCCGGACCAGTCGAAGACGCATTGGTTTGTTTGGAGGACTTGTTGGTGTTCGGAGAGGATGCTTAGGGTCGATCGGTCGATGGTGACAAGGAGATTATCCTGCAGAATGTCAGCATGTATGTCTAGCATGGCTATTAAGGCGTCTGACCTTTCTACCTGCAACCAACTCATTCCCATCTGGCGTCCATGCCAAGGTGAATGGGCACTCGCCGACCTTGACTTCACCAACACTAGCCTTGGACCGTATGTCCCAGAACCTGACCATGCCATCGGACGTGGAGCTTGCGAGCTCATTCTCGTTGATTGGGTGGAAGGAAACGCGTTCGAGGGCTGCTGTCGTATTGGGTGTGCGCAATTCAGTCGAGTTCTTAGCATTCGTCTTTTCAGGGTTCCAGATGCGCAGTGTCCTATCTGCGGCACCTGTCGCGATGAAGGTACCAGAGGCATTCCACGATAGTGTGCGGATGTAATGTGAGGACGATACGGCGTTGGGGCGAGGGCTGTCTTGGTACACGGATGTCTTGAGCTTTCGGAAGTGTTCGTGGAAGGAGTCTGATTTGATTGAGCGCGCGCGTATCGGAGGTGCCATTGCTGAGGTATAGAGATCCACGCGACTGGTGAGGGGCTGTGGGTAATGCGACGGCCAAGTTTGTAGTTTGTTGAAGCTCGATTGTGAGAAGCTCAAGCTCAGGGTTCACACGGACCATGCCCTGCCCACCGAAGCTCAGGGTCGGCCCTTCACGATACCGCAGGCAATGACGTACGAACGCATGTTTGGTAGTCATGTTGCAGTAGAGTAACATGATGTGCACGTGAATGTAGCAGCTTGGTGCCTCGTCTCTCGTTATATTATTTTATTCCAACAACTGCAGTAGCCGTCTAATCCTTCTTGCTCTCAGCACCCTCCTTCTGCATGCCCTCGCAGCCAACTAGGTTTCCTGCCTTCTCCTCGATGCCGCCCATTCCTTGTTGGCTGGGGTCGCGGTTCGCTGATGCTGCCTTCATGGCGTCTACCGCTTGCTCCTTGTCTTGCGCACCCGATGCTTTCCATGGCTCACTGCCGGTGACGTTTCCGATGGTCTCCTAGAAGTGAGTTAGTGCCTCGCTCTATATATGAAAGGGTTGGAAAGGTGAGTCGTCACGTACCTCAGCGGCGCCCTTGACGTATTGGGCGTGGGAAGAGACGAGACCGGGGTTGTTTGGTGCGGCGGACATGTTGATGTATATGGTGAATCTCCGAGAAGAAGGTAGTAGAGGTATGTGTAGAGTGGATTCAAGAGATGTAGATGGTTGGTAGTCTTGCACGACTTGCGCTGGAAGTTTGGCCACTATATCGAGTGACGGGCACGTTGACGTCATCAATCACATCACATGGAGACGCGCTCGAGCTCGCGCGTCGGCGTAAGCATTAGACGCTTCTGCGGCAGCTCTAGTTTCAGTCGCGTCCAGATCTTGGAGTCTCTCCACTCGAAAGGGATAGCCATTGACCGTATGACGTTGATGAAATCTATGGGCGCCGAGGCCGCGTTCCCTAGTATGTGTGTGCTTATTGGAGGTTCTGCGGTGTCATACAAAGTGGCGGATATGATGCCTGAGGCATCAAGATCATGGGCGGTTTCGACAAAGCTTAGTTCTTCAAAGGCTTGAACCTCACAAGCCTTCGCAGCTTGAGCACCTTCTGGTTCAGGCAAGTGCAGATGTACCTCGGCAACTAATCCACACCAAAAGATACTTACAAATCAACGGCATTGCGTGCTCTAGCATAGGCGACTTGGACGTCTCTTTTACCACCTTTTCCCGACTGATTTATAATTTCCCATATCCTTTTAAGCAAAAGTGGTCGACCCGAATCCTCAGACTCGACATCTCAACATGGCACCCCAAGACTACAACCAAGGCGTCCCCGGCCTCCCATACTTCACCCCACAACATTTGACCTCCCCAGGAACGCCCGCCCCAAACACCAAACAAAATGGCACAACACCAACCCTCTTCACGCCCCTCACGATCCGCGGCACGACCCTCCGCAACCGCATTCTCGTAGCGCCCATGTGCCAGTACAGCACCGCATCCTCCGGCCCCACCATCGGCGCCTTGACAGACTACCACATCGCAACCCTCGGCCACTACGCCCTCAAAGGCGCAGGTCTAGTCTTCATAGAAGCAACCGGCGTCCAAGCCAACGGCCGCATCTCGCCAAACTGCCCCGGCATATGGAGTGATTCGCAGATCCCTGCTCTACGAAGAGTCTCAGACTTCATCAAGAGCCAAGGAGCGCAGAGTGGTCTCCAACTCGCACACGCCGGTAGAAAAGCAAGTACGTGCGCGCCCTGGATCGCCGGCGAGCAAAAGACACAAGGCGGAAAGCGTAAAGTCAGCGTAAAAGCCGACGTAGATGCAGATGGCTGGCCAACAAACGTCGTCGGTCCCATGGGCGGCCAGGAGTGGGCGTGGGACGAGAAAGCAGCCGATGACGAGAGCAGCGGGTACTGGGCCCCTCGCGCTCTCAGCGAAAAGGAGATCAAAGAGCTCGTACAAGACTGGGCCGACGCAGCGCAAAGAGCAGTAAAAGCCGGTATCGACGTAATCGAAATCCACGGCGCGCATGGCTACCTCATCCACCAATTCCTCTCACCCGTTACAAACCAACGTACAGATGCCTACGGCGGGTCCTTCGAAAACCGGACTCGTCTTTTAGTCGAAATCACCAAGGCTATTCGTGCCGTCATCCCAGACACCATGCCCCTGTACCTCCGCATCAGCTCCACAGACTGGATGGAAGAAACCGACCTCGGCAAAGCTCGCGGAACCTGGGACGTCGAAAGTTCGATCCGCCTCGCAAAACTTCTCCCCGGTCTAGGCATCGACCTCCTCGACGTAAGCAGCGGAGGAAACCACCCCTCCCAACGCATCAACATGTTCGACTCAAAAGACTACCAGATCAAAATCGCCGCGCAAATCCGGAGTGCACTCAAGAAAGAGAATCTCAGCCTCTTCATCGGCGCTGTGGGTCTTATTACTGAGGCGGAACAAGCGAGGGATATTGTTGAAGAGGGTGGTGCGGCGTCGACGATTTCTAGGATTGGGGATGAGGAGGTGGCGAAGGAGGCGAAGGCTGCGGTTAAGGTCACGGAGGGGAAGGAGCCTTTGGCGGATGTTGTGCTTGTTGCGAGACAGTTTATGAGGGAGCCTGAGTGGGTGCTTAGGGTGGCGTGGCAGTTGGGGTTGGATGTTGCGTGGCCGAATCAGTTTTTGAGGGTTAGGTTTCCGAAGTTGTAGGTGGAATGCTGGGTATTAGCAGAGTTATGAGAATCGATCGGTCGAGCGAGTCGCTCTTCGGATGTAAGCGCTGGCACGGGGTGATCCTGTCACGTGTAACATTCACTGCATAGCCGCTACCAGGGGGGTTATAATTCGTGGGACTCTGAAGATAGCAAGTCACACCACAATCGATTTGTGCTGGTAGTGCCAATAGTCTCACGAAGTATTGCCGCCCTGGTACCACCACGAGCTTGGAAGTAAGGGAGTACGGTTGACTTTCAATCAAGCTTAATCACCTGGACATCTAGGAACTATATCAGGAACATCGTTTCCTCTGGTGGAAAACTACACACTGTCGCCAGTATGAGCGGTCCCGAAGATACGCCCTATCTTCCTCTTGCTACAATGGACTGGTCGCATTTCCCACAAGAAGACACAAATGCGCGGCTACCCACAGCATCTCAGACCAAGCTTTGCGAGCCTTGTAAAGCTTTTCTCCGAGGCGACAGAACGGACTACGTCGATCCAGACCCTTGGGAAGGCAGAGTCCGGCAGCCCGAATACGTTCACCACAATGACGCAAACTCCTTTCGGAGAGCTCTTGAGCTTCGCTGTGACTTCTGCGTCCGGCTTCTCAAAGCCTTCAAAAGGACCTATGGTACTACTTTCTCTATGCCATGAGCGTGACTCCTGGCGGAGCTGACCTTTCGCTAGTACTAGGAAATCCTGAGGACCCCTATCCCATAGGACCGACAAACTACAGCTTAGATATAGCCCGCGAAGGACTAGCAAGAGTCAAATTTGAAAGCGGAGTTCACCATGCATCCGCTGATCTTGAGCCTTACGAATGTGAGCGAAGCATTTTGGGTTCATTAATTACACAACATTACCGGGTGCTGACCTTTACTGTAGCAAGACCTGAATTGCATTGTCAACACATTACCCATAATACAGGCGATGACGAAGCGGTTTCGTGGCTCACAACACAGTATCGCAGATGCCGAGAGCTACACACTAAGTGTCAACATCTAGCTCCTTACAACGACTTCATGCCAACAGGAGTACTGTACGTTGGATCTACTGAAGAAAGAGTTGTTCGACTTTGTGATGGAGCCGATACAGTCGTTGGAGCGGGCTACACCGTTCTTTCACATTGCTGGGGAACGCATCCACAGAGGGCGGTATTGACGAAGTCCACTGTGGGTATGTTCAAAGAGGGTATCCCGTGGTCCTTGTTGTCCAGGACGTTCCAGGACGCGATCATCGTAACACGGAAGTTCCAAATCCAATACATTTGGGTCGATTCTCTGTAATATCTTTCCCCTCACACCGTTCAACATCGTTGCTGACTCCATAAAGGTGTATTTTTCAGGATGATCTCAGCGACTGGGATTCTGAAGCAGCCCGCATGCGCGACGTCTACAGCAAAGCAGACTTTTGTATCGCCGCGACTGCTGCCGAATCCGGAGACGTTGGTCTTTTCTTTGATCGTGATATCCAAGAGCTTACGCCAGTAATGGTCGTAGCTACGTGGTCAGAAACCCAGGACTCATCTGAATGGCCTACTCCAGGTCCATATCTATTTGGATTCCATTCCATCACCCCCGATGGCATCATCGATTCGTCACCCTTGAATCGAAGATCATGGGTCGCTCAAGAGCGTTTCCTTGCACCAAGAACTTTGCACTTTACGCAAGCCTTGCTTTTCTGGGAATGCTGTACGTCTTTCACAAGTGAAAGTTACACCAAAACCAATATCGGTCCTGGGTTCATCCAACCATGGTTCGATCCCAATACGCTCAAAAGGCTACTAAACGACGTTCAGTCGCCAGTACCTGCTATCGAATCCGATCTAGGCCCAATGTTCGTAATCAACCGCAATGGCGTTGCACACACCACGTCAAGCAAGATTTATCGATTGTGGTGTCAATTCCTGCATGGATACTCTACGCGCCGTCTGACCAGAGAATCCGATGTCTTAGTTGCATTGACTGGCATAGCAGAAGAAGTTGGACGAGTTCTGAATGATCGCTTAGTCTTTGGTCTGTGGGTGACACGTCTCGTCAAAGAGATGTGTTGGCAACCGTCGCGCCACGGAAGTCGAAGACGTCTGACATGGCGCGCACCTACTTGGAGTTGGGCCAGCACGATAGACGACGTGTCTACTGTTGCGATGCTGATACTTGATGAGTCCCCTGCAGAAGAAATGGCAGCAGTCAGGGATCTCCATATTGTGACATCGCCCATTGGAGAAATCGGGCTGTTGGTCCTGGAATGCAGACTTATTCCAGCCAGCGTTCGCTACACAGAAGAGAACAACAAGGCCTTCTGTACCATGAACAGGGGTATTTGGCCTTCTGTGTCGGAAGTACTGATCGATGATGAAGCACCCGAGATTTTCGAGGTCGTCCTTGACGATACTGAGGCCACATGTTACCACGATCGAAATGTGGTTGATGTTCAACTACTTGTGCTCTTGAGATATGGTGATGCTGATCGCCCAGTGACACTGTTGGTGGGGATTTGCATAGTAGACACTGGCATTCAACCAGGCGTCTTCGAAAGAGTCGGGTATTTCGACCTCTCCAATGAGAAACAGAATATGGAGTCGGTACTGGCAGCGTACGACCAAGGACTAGTTGAAACCATCTTACTGGTGTGATATATCTGTAAAGACCGCTATCGGCGGACGCAACAGAATTACCGAGCGAGCGTCCATCGGGTGAGGTGTCGGCTCCAGCACGCACGCTGTCGCAACGATGAGGGGATTGATAAGATCTGCATTGGTTGTGGAGGTCTTTGTCATACGTTCTCATGCGGCATCCACGTAAAGCGGTTGTCTAAGAAGATCAGGGATTCTGCGGAGGTGTAAACCTGTATGAGAAGTCCATGCATGAGGACCGCCGTGCTGGTACTGCGTATGCAATTGACTGACATTGGCGCGGGGTTGTTGAGGGACGTGGACATAGCCAGGAAGGAGCATTCGGGTTGTTCGGGACGGTCTTTCCTTGCCGGCAACGGGCATATAACGATGGCCGCTTACATTGGAAGGCGCGGAACCGCAATCTCTTATCGTGTAAGTAAGCATGACCAATACTCATCCAACTCTTTTGTGCAAACTCGAAGAAGAGAATTCAGACGGACGGTATTCTGACTCGTGAGGATGGATTTTGACAATTCGCATGACGAAAGCGGATCCACCTGCAGGACTGCGCGGTGCGCTCCGCGATGCATGAACGTGTGGGATTCGTCGCGGATTGGTCGAGGTGCATTAGCGAGGGCAGCGACAACGGCGACAGTTGCAACGGCGATGATCACATGTCGGAGACGGTTGACGCCATATCGCGTCGTTGAGAAGTGAAATCAAGCGACGGGTGAATTGAAGATGATGCAGGTTGCAGATGCGGGGAGGAAGGATGCTGGATTGGGAATTGGGCAGCATGGAAGGGGAAAGGGCGAGTGGCTAGCGGCCGGTGACGTCCCCCGAGCTCAGGTCTCGATTCACTTGGTGGTGAAGGAAATTTTAGCAGAGGCGCGCCCCATGCTTCCGACAAGCCGCGCAATCCCTGCAACCGACGGCCTTTCACCATCATGTCTGATCTCCGGCGACGACGCCAATTTCACTCAAAGGCGCACCTTTGTCGCGTCACGTCGACATTGTTTGAGGCATTGTCGAACCCGCCTCCAGCGCCTAGCTCCCGGTAGCAGCCCTCCACTTCCAAGTTTGGAACCCGCCTGGACTTGTCCACTTAAACTTCCGCGGGTCTGGCGATGCGTCGCTGAGTTTTGAACGTTAGACGATACCTAGATATTCCTAATCAGGCGCCATGCCGTCCCGTCTGTTCTCGCGCGACTCGCCCGCAGCAGAGCAGCAGCTTCCCTTCACCAGCGACGCCGTCAACGAAGCCGACTTCGCCCACGATGCCTCCCACGCCGAGCAGGGCAGCCAGTCCCTCCCACGCCGGATAAGAGGGAATTCAATCGCTGGGGGCCCTCTCTCGGGTTCCTACACGCGCAATCCCATCCGCTCTTTCGCGCATCAAACCTCCCACGGGTTTGCCGGTACCTACCCCAAGCCTCATCTATGGGCAGCCACTGACTGCCGCGTAGATACCCCTCAGTACTCGTCCCAAGGCGTGCGGGAGAGAAGCTCCCAATTGGCCTCGTATGCCCTCGAGGCCGAAGACTACCAGGACCGACCGCAGCGCCACAGCTTCGCTGACCCCGACACGTTCTCTGGGAGACATGCGGGCATACTGTCCGATAACGACGAGGGGCGCGCCTCAATAGACACGGGTCGCTGGACCGACACCATTGAGGAGGACAGCGAAGCCGAGACGCCCGATACCGTTATCGGGCCACAACAGGCTGATAAGGGCTTCTTCAGCCCTAAGCTGCCGGGAGCGACGTCACAGAGCGCGAAGAAGACACCAGGCAGCTCACACGTGCCGGGTGTAGTTGTCGAGGATACCGAGCGCACGCCTCTGCTGCCCCAGACCAGACTATCCCGCCCGGACCCGCAACAAAAGCAGAAGCCCTCCGAGAGCCACTCGTGGACACCACACTCCAAGTCGCGCCTGCCCCTACGCGTCAAACAAACATTTGCTGCTGGACGAGGACACCTACTGGACGTGAGCGCATCTCTAACCAACCCCAAGAACTACACCAAGGATGCTCTCATCTCGAGTGCTCTTAGCAGTGTTCAGATCACGTCGGCTGTATTCCTTGGATTGCTTCTCAACCTCCTGGATGCGCTGTCCTATGGCTACATTCTGTTTCCACTCGGTGCGCCCATCTTCAGCAACACCGGCCCCGACGGCATTTCCATCTTTTTCGTGAGCTGCATCGTTTCCCAACTCTGCTATTCACTGGGTCTCTCCGTGTTTAAAGGAGGTGTTGGATCAGAGATGATCGAGGTGGTGCCCTTCTTCCACAAAATGGCCTATTCCATCATGAACCAAATGGAAGGCAAGCCACCGGAAGCTATCATAGCCACTACCATCGTTTCCTACTGTCTCAGCTCCATTCTGACCGGTCTTATCTTCCTTGCCCTGGGAGCCTTCAAGCTAGGCAACCTCGTTAGCTTCTTCCCCAGACACATCCTGATCGGCTGCATCGGAGGTGTGGGTTTCTTCTTGGTTGTCACTGGCATTGAGGTATCCGCTCGCCTCGAAGGTAACCTCAACTACGACCTTGCTACCCTGCAGAAGCTCTTCTCCGGCGACACCTGGTACCTGTGGACACTACCGCTAGCCCTTGCAATCACTATCATGGTTCTCCGGCGTCTGTCCAAGAGCCCCTTCGTTCTACCCGCTTTCTTCATTACCGTATTTGCTGTCTTCTACATCATTGTCAAGGGCATCATGCACAAGGACCTTGAGCCTGTGCGCAACGCAGGTTGGATCTTCGAGACGCCAGAAGCCGGTGTCAAGTTCTACAGATTCTACTCTTACTTCAAATTCGGCAGCATAGATGGAGCGGCGCTTGTCAGCACTATCCCCACCATGTTCGCCCTTTCATTCTTTGGCATTATTCATGTTCCCATCAACGTCCCCGCTCTTGGTGCCGCGGTGCGGGAGGACAACCTTGACGTCAACCGAGAGCTCATCGCTCATGGTATCTCGAACACCCTCTCTGGTTGCTTGGGTAGTATTCAGGTAGGATATTCCTCACCAGCCCTCATGATCACCACTAACAGAGTCTTAGAACTACCTCGTCTACGCCAACAGCGTTATGTTTGTCGACAACGGTGGTAACAGCCGAACTGCAGGTATCATGCTCGCTTTTGCAACAACCGCCGTCTGGGTTGCGGGCCCAGCCATGGTCGGCTACATCCCGATCTGCCTCGTCGGTGCACTCATCTTCCTCCTGGGTATTGATCTTATGAAGGAAGCTCTCTGGGACACCTTTGGGAAATGCCACAAGCTCGAATACCTGACCATCCTGGCCATTGTGCTCATCATGGGCGTACACGACTTCGTTGTTGGCATCTTCGTCGGTATCGTCCTTGCGTGCGTCAGCTACGTGGTGCAAAGCTCGCGTCATTCGGCCATCCGAGGAACATACAGCGGCATGATCGCAGAGTCTACTGTTCGCCGCCCCCGATCAGACTCTCGTTATCTCAACAAGGTGCGCGGTCAGATCCGCGCCATCAAGCTAGGCGGCTTCCTATTCTTCGGCACTATCGTTTCCGTGGAAGAGTACATGCGCTCTTTGATCGACGACGACCATTTCGAGAAGAACCCCATCAGCTTCATCATCGTCGACTTTACGCACGTCTTGGACGTTGACTTTTCCAGCTCCGAAGGTTTCCAGCGCATCAACCGGATCCTGAACACCAAGAACGTTAAGATGATCATCTCCGGAGTCTCTTTCGCTGATCCAGTTGGTCGAGCCCTGCAGAATGTCGGTCTTCTGGACGAAGACGGCGATGAGGAGTGCCCCCCGCCACAAGTCTTCGAAGACCTGAACACTGCGCTCGAATCCTGCGAGAACGAGTTGCTAGAAGTCTTCCACAAGCACTGGAATCGCCATGCGACAAAGCCACAAACCACACCGCCGATGAGCATCTCCGGATCCAAGGGCACCCCCAACGAACCAATCGCTACCGGCGGCACACCCACATCCTTCGGTGCCAGCTCCCTAAACCCCGTCTTCTCTTCGCCCCGCCGCGGTGCCAGACTCATCGCAGCCCGATCCACCATGCGCGAAAGCGGCGAAGACTCTCTTTCCATCCCCGACACCACCTCGCTCAGCACCACACAAACCACCCAAGTCGCCCCCTCGCGCTGGCGCAACTTCGCCCAGCCACTCAAAATCATCCTCCAAACCTTCGAAGACGTGTCCACCAAAAACGAAGACTTCTGGCAAGCCGTCGCACCCTACTTCGAGCGCAAAGAATACCCCGCCGGCACCGTCCTCTACTCCCGCGGCGACGACCCCGACGGCTTCTACATCTTAGAAAAAGGGCGTCTGCGCACGGAATACGAACTCGACCAGGGTAGTTTCTTCGAAGTCATCTTGCCCGGTACGACGTGTGGTGAGCTGCCGTTCTTCTCTGAGACTGATCGCACGGGCACGGTGGCCGCGGAGAATGACTCTGTTGCTTGGTTGCTTACGAGAGATAAGTATAATGAGCTTGAGAGGAAGGATCAGGAGGTTGCGACTGAGTTGTTGAAGGTGGGGCTGAAGTTGACGAAGGAGAGGATGGATGCTATTACGAGTTATGTGCTTGTTACTGCGTCGTAGATGAGTGATGGTTAGTGGGTGGGGTATAGACGCAACGGTTTTACTTAGATGGATTTGCATAGCGGTGGTTGTTTGTGAATGTCATATTATTTACTTGATGATTCCTATGACTTTTGTTCTGCTCAACGTGTCGTTGCAGCATGGTTAAAAATGCTGTTGAGATGGAAGTGGTATTAAAAAAAGAAATCGTAGCAGTACCCCGCCTCATAACATTATCCAACACTGCAGAATGTAACAACGCTCCTACCTTTTAGACCGTCCTCTTCTACCTACGCTACCCACCTTTCGTGCAGGGGCACAAAAAGGGCAAAAAAGAAACATTCAACTTCTAGCTGCTCTCGGTTTCGATCCGAGGTCCTCCGGGTTATGAGCCCGGCGCGCTTCCGCTGCGCCAAGCAGCTTTTGTGGTTGTTGTTCGATGAAGAAAATTGAGATTATAAAAATTATATAGTTATAGCAACAACGTGTACAAAAGCTACATGCGTGATCGATCATGTGAATATCGAATGTGGGGGCACAAAGAAATTGAGTGGGTTGGTAAGAGCGGCTATATGGAAAATTTGATAGGCGTGAATGGGATGTGAGTCATCCGATATCTGGGGGTTTGGATGGAACTTCATTTTTATAAGGAAATTCCACTTTGACACCGGAAAGTCATGTGTAAGGCATAAAACGCTGTTTGATTGTAATCAGAGGTGCTTGAATCGCTATTGTGATGTAGTGTGAGTAAGTTATTGAACAGAAAAAGACTTCACCAAAACAACGCTTCGGATACATCTTGGGAAAACAACAATCTAAGTTTCATTACTCCAGCTAAAAACAACCTTGGTATCCTAAACGCAAACGCCCAATATCTATATCACACAACAATCACCCACCATCCCCAGCTCACACACCTCACACCCCCCTCGCCTCACACAAATGCCCACTCTTACTCAACACAGTCCCCAACCCCCTATGCACCTCAACCTGAAACCCCTCAAAAGGAACCCTCTCCCCATCAATACTAATATACCCCTCCTTCTGCCCTTTCGGAATAATCCTATACGCACTAACCTTCTGGTAATCCACATGGTCCATATCAAAGAAAGAGTGGTTCTCCACGGCCAACAACGTCTTTACAGCCGTATGCCGCGCGATATCGCCGCGGATACGGACGAGGTCGAGACACCCGTCGGAGGGAAGGGAGGCGGGGAAGAAATTCGCGTCGGGCGACATGTAGGCGATGTTTCCGGCGTAGAAGTTGCCGAGGTGGTCGTGGGGGATTAGTTGCCAGCCTGCAGGGAGGGGGTCGGTCGCTGCGCCGTATTTCAGGTCTGGAAGACCGGTGTCAGGAGCGGGGAGGACGCGGTCGTCGGTGCTGCGAGGTGGTTTTGCGCACTCGGTGCGGTAAGCTTCGCGGACGGCGGTCTTGTTGTCGTACTCGACTTTTACGGCAATGTCGGCGGGGTAGCATGTCTTTTTGAAAAGGCGGACGAGGAAACCCCAGGTGAAGCGTGCGCTGCCCATCCAGCGCAGGTGTTCTGTCGCGAGGTCTGTTTCGGCTACTATGCCGACGGACTGGGAGAGGAAGGAGAGGGTGCGGCGGTCGCCTTGGGTTATCGAGGAGAGATCGAGCGGGGTGCGCAGGCCCTTGACGACGGCGAGGGCGGCGAGACTGGGGTCGTCGGTGCCGTTGAAGTTGAGGCTCATGGCGTTGCCGGAGCCGCAGGGGAGCTGTGCGACGGCTACTTTTTGGAGCGCCCGAGCTGCGTCGGTCCTCTTGCCCAGCCCGTTCCAGACTTCGTGTGGTATGCCGTCTCCTGAGCAGCAGGCGACTACGTCGTATGCCTCGATGTCCATGTTCTGCGCAATCTCCACGCCGTGGCCGTTGTGCTGTGTCTTCTCCACGTCGAGCTCACAGCGCGCAGCCGCCAGGATGGGCGCAATGAACTTGTGGTATGTCTTGACTGCGCCGCCCTGGCCGCCAAACGGATTGACGAGCACCTTGATTCGTTTGCGCCGTTGCGACGCTCCGTATGCGCGATCGAGCAGCTTCTCTATCCATGCTTCCGTTATGCGACTGTCGGGTTTGTCGAGGGAGTAGCTGATGATGGCAGGGCGAACGGCCTTCTTCGATGTGTTTTGCGCATATTGAACGGTGATGTGGCCGTCCTCCGAGTGCTCGGCCCAGAGGATGTTGTAGAAGGGTATGGAACGAGTGGATTTGTTCTCTGCGTCGCGTAAGCGGGTGTTGGTGTCTAGACGCGGTATTAGCACTTACTGCCAGCAAGAGACAGACCGCAGCAGCTGGCGCTTTTGCTATCTAGGAGTGCTTCGTCTGTGCTGTGTGAGTGTTGCGCCGCTGTGATGTTCGAGTAGTCTCCCCACCTAGTACGACCAAGGAGTCGGTCCCAAGGGTCAGGGAGGCGTTTCTGCCCACAGCGAGTGTGTCGGGAACATTCATCTGCTCCTGGGTGGGTGCCGAGTCGGGCGACGGCTGCGAAGGAGCGGCGTTGGTAGTGAGCAGCGGGTCTCTGAAAGGATCGTCGGAGCCAGCCAGCGAAGCCATGATCAATGAAATGTCGCAGGAACGACGCGCAGCATGCTGTGAAGAGGGCAAGAGCGAGACCAGGAGTCAGTTGGAGACTAGACCAGCGCAAAAGGCACGCTGACGACGGTCATGTCACGCTCACGGGTACCGTCCCTGTCGCCAGGGCGCGGATCCTGGCGGATAGTTGGTGCTAAACAAAAAGGAAACATTCCCGTTGGACCCTGCACCCTCGCGAACCGAGGCATCCCAATCACGAACCAACCCAGAACGTGACACGAAGCGATTCTTCCTGTAGTGCTCAGAGACTGTGATATTGGATGTGAATTTTAACTCTTGTCTGTTTGATACGGCAATGCTACATTAACATTCATCCATCCCACCCACATGTCTATCGACCCAACGCGTCGTACGCGAAGACCTGTAGACGAAAGAAGCAACCAACCTTCCTTTTGCTACCGTTTCTTAGTAGGAACGCCCATCTCCCGCTACCCCGGACGTGTGACAGTGCTTATTAGCCGACAAATCATGCCACACCGACCTTGTTCAGACCCTTCAACGACCCCAGGCTCAACGCCAAGCCTTGGGAGCGACTTCTTATGCGCACAAACCCAGTAATAGGGCCATTGTCACCTTCCTTTTCGATACTCAAGTTGGCGAGAGCGTCCTCACCTGCTTTCTGTCAGTATTGCCAATGTATAAAAGAATTTGAAGACATACCAAATACACTCCTGGCGTACAAGTTCGCTGACAAGAATTGGCAGTCGCCCTTCATTGACGCCTCTGGAGTCAAGCAGCTCATGTTTGTGCATGCCATGAGTTGCTTCAAGAAATCGCGCAACGTCTTGGCCTTGGAGTTGATGTTGACCTTGTTCTCCCATTCGAACTCGGTCCACATTGTCCGGAATTGCGTCTCTGTGCATTGCGCGGGCTTGATGTAGTCCATAATGTCGACGTGGACATCGTTGAGAATGACAACGTTGGAGTCAACGCCCTTTTCACTGTAGGATATCAGCAACTGTTGCAGAGTATTGTCGCGGATGACTTACCCTTCGTAGATGATGTTTCCGAAGATGACACCGGTATCGGTGGATGAGACTGTAAAAGTAAGTATGCGAACCGAAAAGTACAAATAGGAAAAGCCTACCCTTGATTGTTGCTTGGATGTTGATAAAGTCGTGAGGACCAACGTTCTGTGTTGAAGGACGTTCGACGACTTTGAGGTCACCAAGAGTCGCGAATTCGATTGTGAGATTTTGCAGCGTCTCAGTTGTTTGGTTTACCAGCAGAACATCAAGGACGATATCGAATTGATGAACCTAGCAGAGTTAGTAGATACCTTTAATAAGTCAGGCTGACGTACCTTAACATATGCTTCTGCGTATACCGAGTCGGAGAAACCAGTAAGTTGCACGACTCGGCTGAGCTTAGATGTGAGATCCTCAGTCGCAGTGTCGCCTCCGGTTGCCCTTTCGAGATCTTGCTCAATCTCGTCGCTACCGTCCGCATCCTTCTTCTTCAGCTGGCGGATGTTGAAAGAGTCGTCAACATTGACAGCCGACTTCGCGCGTTCCGAAGCCTCCTTGGCGGCGCGCTTCTTCTCCTCTGTCTGGACCATAGTGCGGAAAGACTTTCGGGTGTCTTCCAAGAATACAGTCTCGAGCTCCTTTCTTTGCGAGAACTCGGACAGTGAGCGAACACATGACATGATACGGTCGATGGAGTCCTCGTCGATGAAAGTCTTGACAAAGTGCGATTGGCCAACACGAATAATCGAGATCATAATGAGCATGGCCTCAGCGCGGAGGGCGTTTGTGCGGGCTTCGTTCTTTGAGATCTCTCCATAGCGCATGACGAGCTTGGTGAGAGTGCTGGACAGTACTGTGGCAAGGTAGTAGTCGCCGTCGAGGAGGAGCTGACGTAGTGGGGGCTTCTGTGAGTTCTTGACTGCTTCCAGTTTCGCTTTGGCGGCAGCCGAGGAAGTCAGGGCGCTTTCAGTCGCATAGGTACCGTCAGCGAGGACCTTCCTTGATCCAGATGGAGCTGCCGCCTTTGCATGTCCGTTGACTTGCTCACTGCTGCTCTCCTTGCCCTCCGAAGCATCGTCCAAAAGCTTTTGCTCGGAAGCAAGTATGGGGATTTCGCCGAGCGATGAGCGGATGCCTTTCCACGCATCTTGGATGTCCTTCGCCTCCAGCGAGAACTCTCCGATGATCCAGAGAACACCCCGGTAAACCTTGCCAGCACGTACTTCACCAAGAGTCGAAACCAGTCGCTCGATGATCGAGGCCCTCAGATCTGGGAAGCGCTCAACGACTTCCTTGACGAAGGAAATGACGTCCACCGCGGATGCGTTGCTGCTGACATCGGAGATGAAGTCCATAAGCGATCCGACAACGCTCGCAGCGACCTCGGGGAACTTGATGGCGGCGGAGTGTATCGAGGAGATGAGGAGCGACCTGTATTCGGGGTTCTTCTCGTATTGTTCGTCCACCGTCTTCATGAGCTCCTTCTTCAGCAGCAGGACGACCTCTTCGACATTTCTGCTTGAGATCATCTCCATGGCAATGTTGAGCGACTTCTTCCGCACATCCAAGTCGGTACTAGACAGAACGCGCAGGACCTCCATAGTCAGATCATCAAGGACGCCCTCATTCTTGTGTCGCAACTGCTCAACCCGCTCCAAGACGATAAGCTTGACGTTGTTATCCGGCTCCTTGATTGCCAGCTCCACGAACTTTCCAGCAGCTGCCTTGACTGCGACCGGGTTGCTTGTGAGGGTGGTAAGGGCGTGCGCGGCTTCGTAGATGACGGTCGATACCTGCGATTCGAGGAGGTCGAAGATCAAGCGGAGATAGCGGGCCTTGTTGGATGGGTTCACGATGGCGTCTTTGCGGATGAACTCTAGCTCGGCGAGAAGTAGGAGCTCCTCGTGATTGGGTATGGCATCGAAAACGGTGCTGAGGTATTCCAGAGCCTTCTCGTGGCTCACTGAGACGAGGGCGGCGAAGGCATTGCGCTTGCATGTCGGGTCGTTCTCGTCGTCGAGGAATGTTACCAGCAGATCGGGCGCATCTGGCATGAGCTCTGGAAGATGTGTGAAGATGGATGCGATAGCGAAGGTTGCGTTCTTTCGGACGTATGCGTGTCGATGTGTGAGGCATTGGCGCACCGGTTCTGGGAGTGTCAGCATAATTGGGTTAAGTATGGAGAGCAATAATCTTACGTAGTAGTGGTTCTACAAGCTCAGCATCTCGTAGCTTGGTTCTGTTCTGACTATCAGCAATGCTCGGGAAGGTGTCGTGGAGGATCCTACACAAAGCGCAATGTGTTTCCTCGTACGTATTCGTTGGGCGCCTGCAAGTCGAATCGAATCGCATTGCTATCCCAGTTAGCAAGCCTCATATGGTCTCCTCTCGCGAACTCACCAGACGAGAATCCACTCCTGCCTTAGCTTGCCCTGGGCGTCGTGCTTGGGGCAGACCTCGAAGAAGAAGTACATGAGCTTCTTGAGCGGCTTCGACTTGCTGGGCATGACGAATCGGATAATGTGCATGAGCAGGCCAGCCTGGGGGTCGCCATTGAGCATAATCGAGAGGATCTTCTTCTGCAGAGCTGTCAGACGGTCGCATTCAGCGAGGCGGGGCAGTGCCATTGCGGGAGCGCACCATGGTCTCGATCTTCTGCTCATCGCTGCCCTTCTCCAGAGCATTCTTGAGCTCGTTCTGTGATGGTACGTCGGCGGCATTGTCCTGGTGCACCTGGTGTTGCCCGTCAGCTTCCCCGTACCCACGACCTGCCAGGTGTTCCTACCAGACTGTACGAGTTCTCGAGAAACGCCGCCATGCTGCCGGATTATGTGGTATACGGGATGGCCCCGGGGTGTAAAGTGTCCAGCTGCGATAACGTGACTCCAGGTGCGGCCGTCAGCCCTCAATGTCCCGTGGAGTCCAGAATAAGTGGGATGGGCTACGTGTATCGATCGACGGGGGCGGTGGAGGGAGTCGTGAGGTTTGGCGCAGCTGCAGCCTAGCGGGGAGGGTGAAAGGACTGGCGTGGCCTGGGCGGAGAGGTGGCTTGTGGGAGATATGGGTGCAGTGCTTGTCGGGACTCTGTTTACCTCCAGGTGTCTGCTCGAGAAATGGTCGCTCCAGCGAAGGCCGCCTCGCTAGGCTTGCAGGGGTACGGCCGCCAAGATCTCCAACCCTCTGCCGCGACGGTACATCAACACCACGACACGCGCACCCCAAGCACTGCGAATTCCTATACGCGCATCGTTAGAGCTCGATATAGGTAGTCGCAAACATGACAACCAACGAGCCATTTTACCTGCGTTACTAGTATGCAGGCTGTGGATTCTCAAGCACGTGCAGTTACTAACATTTTCGCAGCTCTGGTCACCAAGGCCGATTCGGACACGAGTTCTTGGGTGCGCAAAGCTGTTGCGAAAAGAGAATCACGAGTCTAACTTGGTATAGAGTTCGATTTCCGAGTGCTCGGAGACGGTCGCAGCGCATCTGCCCGTTATGCCAACAACTCAAACTACCGCAATGATTCACTCATCCGGAAAGAGAGCAAGTCATTCTCTGCCCTTGACGTGATGTGCTGCTAACGCGCCGTTTAGTGTGCGTCAGCGATGCTTTGGTAGCCGAGATCAAGAAGATTGTCAAGGACAGTGAGATCCTCAAGTATGTGAAGGAACGGAAGTTACGTATCATCTGCTAACTAATCCCAAGGGAAGATGACACAAAGTGGCCCCAGAAGAACAAGGACGGCCGTCAAGAGTTGGAAATCCGGTTAGGCAGCGAGCACATCTCCTTTGAGGTAGGGTGGTTCATCTTCCCTAGCCTTCTGTGGACTAACGGTGATAGACTGCGAAAATTGGCTCACTCCAGGACGTACAAGACTCGTCGGATCCAGAAGGCCTCCGCGTCTTCTACTACCTGGTGCAGGACCTCAAGGCTCTGGTCTTTTCTTTAATATCTCTGCACTTCAAGGTATGCGATCAAGTGTGCTCAAGTCAAACGCGAAATCTCACAACTGTATAGATCAAGCCCATCTAAGCCTCTCGCCGCCACATGGAGGCACAGTAGCGTTGCTTTTGCCGATAGCGCACAGCCACGGGGTTGTGGCACAACCGCGGCTCGATGTGGAATGACGTAGGGACGGCGTACGGAGTCAACTGGAGGAACGACATCTGCTTGTGACTAGTGTCACCTGATCTCCGTGATCCCTTCTAGGACGATGGTGTATGAGAGGAGGATGCTCAGGAAAGGGCTATTCGACCAAAATTCGTTAGATCGCGCGGGTCGGCTCGGAAGGTCAACATGGCCCACTTGGCAAGGAATGATAATACAATTTACAGATGCAATCGACGGCCTAGATATCAAGTGTTCCAATGTGTCTAGGTTTGGCCCCATGTCATCCCACGTGAGCCTACCTAGGTAGTGCGGCTTCCCCGCGTAAGTGCAGCTCAGTGACCCACTAACTTTGAACCGCCTAGACACCTCCGCCGAGTCCAAGTCATCCATCCAGCATGCATTCTTCCCCATCGCCACGCTTCTGGCTCCCGCAAGGCTCTATTGTATAATCGCACATTCATCCCCACCCGTCCCATGTATAATCGCCTCGCACCTTCGCTGTAGTCTCGTCGCACCTGCTATCGGACCATGCCGACGCCGGATGATGAAGCCATGGTCTCGCCGGTGGAGCACGAGAGCATCGCTGGCCGCCCGACTTGTCCACCCGAGGAATCGCGCGTTATCGCGACGCACGAATTGAATGAGACACGGGGCGCCCACGACGACAGCAATGCCAGCGCCGTGCCCGATGTTCCCATGCAGCAGCCCACTCCGTCTCCACAAAACTCGCGCGAGCATACCCAGGCGCCCGACGATATCCAGACCAAGCTGCCCAGCACCGACAGAGACTCGCCCACCAGAGACATTCCCACGCCTATGACGGCGACAGACGACGGCACTGAAGAGCAACGCACCTCTCACGCCTCGCCGCTTTCGCCCGCTGCGCCAACTTCGCTACTCGCTAGCCATCTATCGTCCCCGTTCCCTGCGCATAGGGTACGTCAGACCAGCATGCATGCACGGCAATGCGCAGAGTAGACGTTGCTAATGCCGATGCAGTTCCTACCCAACACATCCTCGTCCCTCCTTCGGCCCGGCAGTCGCTTCGTGGGCACCCAAACCTCCGACCGCCAGCAGTATGACGTCGAAGTCGATATAAAACATGTTGACATGCGCGAGTCCTTCATGTGTGGATACTTGCGCATCAAAGGTGCGCACACATCTCCGCTTTGCCATAGAGCCTGTAGACTAATCCGTTCGCAGGGCTAACGGAAGACCACCCAAGTCTGACGACGTACTTCGAAGGCGAGATCATCGGAACCAAATACACCTTCATTACACAGCATCCGGAATGGGGCTCCAACGAGAAGGTCGACCGGCAACACTGGGGGCGGTTCGACGCATACAAGCCGATTGCTAAGTACTCCGCGCGCCAGGAACAGGTGTCGAAGGAACTGAACCAGAAGGAACACCTCTTCATGCGGTGGAAGGAGTACTTCCTCGTGCCAGACCACCGGGTGAGGACTATAAGCGGTGCAAGCTTTGAAGGCTTCTACTACATCTGCTTCAACCAGCTCTCGGGCGGCATCGAGGGCATCTACTTCCATGCTAAGAGCGAGAAGTGAGTTTGACATACCAGCCAAGATGGTCGCATGCTAACACTGCCCAGATTCCAGAAGCTCAATTTGAAACACATCCAAGATTTTGGGTGTCAAGGCGCGATTGAATTCCGATAATGTTGATGACTGAACGAGAACAACTGGGCATTTGGATATGGATTAGCATTAGGGCGCACACCTGGGATTGTCTTCTTGTATCGATTTTTCTTCCCACGGACCGTATGCAGGGTGCCAAGGTCGTCGGGCTTTTTGTAGTAACGTCTCTGAGACATGCAGGTCGAATTACGTCACGCTATGCTTTGTCGTACAAGCAGTAGATCGCTGCGCGACCGGCTGTTTGCTGTGTTGCTGCAGATGTGGTGGACCAGAGACCCTGGCGCTAGCGAAAAACTCGCTTGATTCGTGATACGCAGCTAATCGACTATTACCTCAGCACCTGTGCATCTACCTTTGACCCTACGTTCTTAAGCATCCGATAATTACGTATACCACAGTCACCATGCCAGGCGAAGCAGCAAAGCGCACAAGGCGCGAGGAGTATAAGAAGTCGCTGCAGACGGAGGAGCAGCAGGGCGCTATGCCCAAGAAGAGGTTCTACAGGCAGCGCGCCCATGCGAACCCCTTCTCAGATCACTCGCTCACATAGTAAGATGATTTGGTCTTTGATGAGAAATGTATCTAATGTTATGCAGCCCCAAGAGCCCCGCAGACATGGACTGGGCGAGTCTATACCCCATGTACGCCAAATATCCCAAGAAAGAGACGGAAGAAGGGCACAATGAGTCACATGACATGAGCATAGAAGAGCAACGGGAAGCAAATGCGATATCAAAGAACGTCGAAATAGCAGACATAGGATGCGGTTTCGGCGGCCTACTCTTCGCCCTCGCACCAAAGTTCCCCGACACATTGATACTCGGTCAGTAGTACCCCATCCCTCCTCGCCACCCCATCCACGCATCGACGCGTCCACAAGACCACAAGCGGCCATCCCCAAGCTAACGCGAACCCACAGGCATGGAAATCCGCATGTCAGTAACAGAATACGTGCAAGAAAAAGTCCGCGCCCTCCGCGTCCAAAACGCCTCCTCATCGCAGCTCTACCAAAACACATCCTGCATCCGCGCCAACACCATGAAGTTCCTACCCAACTTCTTCCAGAAACACCAACTCAGTAAAATCTTCCTCTGTTTCCCGGATCCGCATTTCAAGCAACGGAAACATAAAGCGCGCATTGTGTCCTACACCCTTAACTCAGAGTACGCTTACGTATTGAGGCCTGGGGGTGTGGTGTATACGATTACGGATGTGCAGGATCTGCATGAGTGGATGAAGGGGCATTTTGAGAGACATCCGTGTTTTGAGCGGGTAGAGAGGGTGTTTGAGGAGGGGAGCACGGTGGATGGGGTTGAGGGGGTGGGTATGGATGAGTGTGTTAGGTTGATGAGGAGTGAGACTGAGGAGGGGAAGAAGGTGGAAAGGAATAAGGGGTTGAAGTTTGTGGCGTGCTTTAGGAGGAGGGAGGATCCGGAGTGGCCGTAGGGGGATGGGGTGGGCGTGTGTTGAGGGCTTCTTGACATAGCTGCTTTGCTCAACTTCATCATGCTTTTTTGATCAGAGCTCAGTTAAGGTCAATGGCAAGCAAATGACCTAGCAAGCAGGGTGAGAATTATATCACGTGGAAGGAACGTCGGTCTGACCCTTGCAATCCGCGGAGCGAAGTACCGAAACGTACCCCACTCTCATGGGCTGTTGCAGCGACACCACCTGGCATCAACCCGACAGATAACCTTCCCCGTGAAGTACCACAAACAAAAGTTGGCACATACAGCACAGGTTACTGCGTGGGCTTTCACGTCTGTCATTGTCTCCATACAATCTCTCGATTCTCGCAAGCTTCGCAGTATCGCGCAACCGATCCATCCCACGATGCCCCGCGCCTCGCTATTGCAGCTCCCAGAAGAGCTACGACTGAGAGTGGTCGAATACGTATGTCAACGGCGCCCACGGCTCCAGAATACGTACTGATTGATCTAGATAACACTGAAGAGCGATCTCAAATCGCTGTGCGAGACATGTTCAGCTCTGCGTGTTGTCGCAAACCCGCTACTGTATAGGCGCATCGTCTTGCGACTATGGAGTCGGCGTGCTGTGGATCGTCTCCAGAAGTCCAACCTGGCAGGCGCTGGCCTCCATTTCCAGCACACGAAAGAGCTCATTATCGAAGACAGTCCTCCTAGCGAAGAGCTCTTTACGATACACACTGGGCGGATCCGCCCACCTCTTCTTGATCGTCGGGTTGATGCTCATTACCTGAACGCTTATGAGAAAGACAATTACGCCTACTCATTCTTGCAAATCATGCACCATCATCAACTAGAACGCTTATGGTGAGCTACTATCTGGATGTGCTGGCATCTGATGTTGAGGCTAATGGAATCAGGTACCATTCACGGCGACCATTATCGCCAGTGGTGAAAACACATCTGCGCAACTACCAAACTAAGATACAAGACCTCCAAATAGGCTTGTATACTGATCCCGGGTCACCTGAAGTGTTGCCGCGGATATTCTGTGGTCTGCAACGCCTCGATCTTTATCTCAATGGACCGGTTGACAATTATGACAAATGGGTCACCCTCTTGTTCAATAACATCGAAGCCGTTGGTGCCAACTTAAAGTCCTTATCTTTGACAGCAGAAGAGGCCGAGGATGTCAACGGGCCCTTGAATACCTGGGCAATGGGCGAGCAGAACGATCTCACCCGCTTCACCCCCAAGCTCGAAGAACTTACGTTGTTCAATTTCGCTTTCGACGATGTCTTTGAAGGATTGTCTTTGATTGTCGACTTCCATCGACTTGTGCGACTCAAGCTTCTGGGAAGCTATGGGGGGGCTCAAGACTTTTTTGAACATCTTGCCGACCGTGCCAAGGGCAAAAAGCTCAACCTAAAGCATATTGCTATAGAGCTTGCGGGCGATATGTCGCCGTCTGGAGCCAATACTCTGGGGGAATCTCTGAAACAGATATTCAAGGCCTCTGAACCTCTTGAGAGTTTCCATATCCGCTGCGATGAAGCCGATCCTGACGAAAGTCCTACGTACAGTTACTTGCAGTACCTCCACCGCGCCGGACATAACTTGCAGAGTCTGAGTTTCCACGCGAATCAGTACAATCGGGGTGAATATGACTCCGATGCTGCGAATTTACTGTTGGAGATTGGCCAAGACTTTTCCTTTCATGGATTGAAACAGCTTGCAATCTACTTTGAAGAAATGTCAATGCTTAGCGGCATCTGGGGAATGGAAGGCTTTGAGCCTATGCTCATAGTAAGTGACAGCAATCAGGTTCAGAGCGGTTGGCCGCAAGAACAATAGCTAACAGTTAGTAGACGGCGTTAAGCCGTTTCCCAGAACTGCGCTTGCTCCACCTTCGCCTACCACACTGTACCCGTATGGGGTGCGCTGAACAAGGCGGCGTGTGGGACACCTCAATATTGGTCTTGCAGCTGCAAACTTTCGCAAGCCGCATCTTTGAGTCTCTGAATGCAGAAGTATTGAAGAATACGGGTGCAGAATCGAAGCTGGATGCTTTGGTAATCGGCCATGTGGCGACTCTGGGGGATCCAGACAACCTGGATCTCGTGCGTCCACTTCCACAACAATGCTTCGTCCGAGGCGAGCAACGCGATATCCTCGGTCGCACCGTCCCCGTTGCTGTACCCGTTACGAGAATGATGTTGCGCGAAACGCAACCGTACACGGATATCTTGGAAGTCGATGTGCATTCTGCTTCCGATGCATGGGAGGTGTGGGCAGCTCGTCCGATGTAAGACAAAGTCCAGTCACCTTCGAAGCGCTGTCGCGAAGTGAGCTGGACCATTTCGAGAGCATGTTGTTTCCAGAACATGTTGTGCCAAAGCACTGGAACTTGTAGAAAGAGTGCGTGTTCCTCAAAGGACGTGTGTGGGTAGCTAGCACGGTAGCACGTTGGCAATGTGATACGTCATGTGTCTCAATGGTGCTTGGTCTTCTTCTGCCTTACGCGTTCGAGCCTGCTTTGGTGCATACACACAATTGTATATGTACAAAGAGGTGGTCTCTAACACAATGTATACTTCTGCCTGGATATTGTGTCTAGTTAGATTCCAGTTCTTGTAATGAATAACACAACCTTGGAAGATGTGGGATGGGTCTTGGCAAAGGTGGGGGCGTTCCTGCATCCGCGCGTCGGTCCTTGGGCCGGGTCAGAACTTTACATCCTCCATCGCGAAATCGTCTTTCTACCATCTCTTCTAGTTTGTGACTACAGCTGAACCGACTTCAGCCCATTCTCTCACATCCACCAGTCGATACGGTGTCACATGCCAGCATGTTACAGCTCCCTACCGACTGCCAAAGATGCGTACTTGATTACGTAGGTTGCCCGCACCAGCTCTGCAACGGTGGGACGTTGATGTAAAGCAGATAAACAGTCGGAGTGACCTAAAATCGCTATGCTTGGTATCGAAGCAGCTCAAAGAGCTTGCCTCCGAGAAGCTCTACAAGCGCATCGACGTTCGTCTATGGAGCCAAGGCAATACCGATTGGCTGCTTCGCATCCTTCTAAGAAAACATCTGAAGCATGCAAGAGAGATTGTGGTAGAAGACGAATTCATCACCGAGGAGATGGATTCTGCACAATACGGTCATGTTGCATTACCTTCCCTTGTGATGCACAGTCGCTTCTTCAACACTGGGGCCATAGACCCTGCAGAACGTGACAGCCGACTTGAAAAGATATTGGATCGCATTCCGGCAAACGCTCTTCATACATTTCGGTAGGTCTGAAGCCACTTTATCCATGCTGTATTGTGTATTGATGCCTACAGTTTTCTTGCCCAACGGCCTTTAGCCAAATCAACGGAAATGAAGCTTAATGCATACCAAAGAAACATTAGAAACCTTCAACTCTGTCTGTATACCGACCCTCAAATCCCCAATCAGCTTCCAGCCATGTTTTGGCAAGAAGACGGTTTAAAACAACTCGACGTGTACATCAACGACCCACCGCTTACATCGCTTCTACTCGATAACATCGGAACTTTCGGAAGAAACTTGCAGGTGTTATCACTGTGTGCCGCCCAGGATGGCCCTCCAAAGCCCGAGATATCTGACTTGATCCAAAACCATGTCTGGAAAGGTCAAAAGCGTATGCTTCCCTTGAAAGAATTGAGGTTAACATCGTTGAGATTGACCAATATGTATACATCCCTATCAAGTATCATCGACTTCACCCAGCTGCTGAGACTCGACCTGGCAGAGTGCGCGGGAGTCTTCCCTCTTCTATCCGCGGTTATAAACACAACGCCGGATGTGGAGTTGCGCCTCACGCATCTTGCGCTCAACGAGTTTGTAGAAGGAGATGCAATGGATGAACCAGAAGACGAACGTAACGTATGTCTGGGGAAGCTCTTCAAAGCATGTTCGGGCCTTCGCAGTCTCCATATTGGTTTGACACATCTCGACCCTCTACCTCCGGCCCTGAGAGAGTATCTAAAGAACAGAGGCAAAGAGCTGAAGGTTTTAAGTCTCTTTTCGTCGGTGGACATCGACGCCGAGGACTTTGATAATATTTGCAAGTCATGTCCCAACCTTGAAGAGCTGGCGGCCAGTGTTCACGAGGAGTTCTTCCTAGCCCAAATGGGCTACGAAAACTTGAGGGAATTCATAGTAAGTGGTTCGCCCCTCGAATGTTCGCAACGTATGTTAATGATGAACAGGATTCCATTCGACGCCTGACAAACCTCCGCACCCTCCATGTCCGGTACTCCGAAATCACCATGTTAGGTGGTCTGATGAACGAAGTCGGCGAAAGCGGCACATACAACGCGGATATTCTGGCAATGCAGATGCAAAAGTTCGCCAACCTCGTATTTGGAGAGTTCTACAGGAACCCAGACTTCCAGCTCGAAGTCCTAATCGTTGGACACTTCCGACCAGAGTTACGCGACACCGTGGCTCCGCTCGTGGATCAAATGGAAATGGATGAGGGAGTACGCTTCCTTCCGCAATTCTGCTTCGCGAGGATGCGTCAACAGGACTTGCTGGGGCGCACTGCGACGACTGGTGTTCCGGTATCGAGGTCCGTACTACGGCGGACACACGCTTACATGAGCATCCTGGATGTGGATCCAGATATGGCGGCATGGGAGCAATGGGCCGGTCGAGCCATCTAGGTATCGCGATACCGCACCAGGGACAGGCAGCATTCGGGTGGGATTCCCCCATTTTGTTCCAAAAGAATTCTACAGCTGGGAGCATACGTTACCTCAAAACTTACCTACTTCTCCGAATGCAGTAGCATGTATGCAGCAAAACGTGACACCAATTTTCACTACCCCCAATGACGCCCTCCCGGAAAAAGGTATAATCACAATGCAGGTGTATTGAGATGACTGTATGAGCAAGTGAGGGTATCGTCGATGAGGTGTGCATTTCCAATATTGCTCTCTATCAGTATAGGTACGTCTACTCACCGTGTGCATTTATGCATTGTTTCCGAGTCGCTTCTATGGTATAGATTGCGTCTACAAAACAAAGCACGCAAGACCATCGCAATACTATCATATCTAGCGAACAACGAGGGTGCGCCATAGCGCTATCAAAAAGTAGCAATCTGAATCACCGTCCGGTATCCAAAGCCGCATATTGCGCACCGTGACGCATCCTTTTCTGCTAACAAACGTGCGGGGCTGCGTAGATCCCCTCGGATCGGAAGACCACTCGCACCCGCGAACACGTGTACGGACGGGCACTAAGTAACCGGTCAAGTTTAGAATAGCAGACAGAGGAAATTCTCTCCGACCGTTGCCGTGGGATGCAGGGCAAAAGATCGGCAATGGGTAGCATGACAGCTCATGTCGGCAATCGTAGCACGATAGCTGGTGTTAAAGGTTCAAGAAGTTGCATGTTGCTATGATGAAGTCATAATCTTTCATTCCCGCGAACCATGTATGCTGTCCCGTCTCGCGAGGGTATAGTGATATAGATAGAACGCCGTGACTAAGTAAAGCAAGGAGTCACAAACCACGCATAGCGTTCCTGCGCACTCGCCCAACACCGACCAGAAAAAGAGGAAGACGTAACGAAATGTGAGATCAGAGCCGGCTGATGCTACAGGCGTCGTGCTATTGCGCAAGAACCTTGTCTACGGCAGCACCAGCCAGCAGCTGAACGTCTTGTATGCTGCCCTTGACGTCGATGATCTCCACGTCCTTCAGTTGCTTGCACTCTGTCTCGTCGGGCTCTTCCAGCGCAGCAAACTGGCTCTCGACCATGGCGTCCTTCATGTAATGGCCTTGTCTGGCGCGGACGCGGGCGAGGAGGGTCTCCATGTCAGAGCGGAGGTAAACGAAGTGTACGTTGGCGTTTGGGTCCTCGTCGTAGAGGCGGGCTGTGCGGATGACGTCGCGGTACTTCTTCTTGAGCGCACTGCAGGTGACAACGACGCCCTTGGCCCCGTTCTTCAGTGCAGTGATGGCCTGGTCTCGTAGAAGGATGAGCCAGTCCCAGCGGTCTTCGTCGTTGAGAGGAATGCCGGCGGCCATCTTGTCGATGTTTGCTTTTGGGTGGAACTGGGAAGACGTCAGTACGCATTAGATAGATTGAGAGGGTATGTCTAACCTCGTCGCCCTCGATGTAGTCAAATCCATATCGGTCCGAGAGGTGCTTTGCAACAGTGCTCTTGCCGCACCCTGCTGGACCGGTGACGATGAGGATGTGGTGGTGGGTCGAGATGGTCATTTTGGCGGTCTCGGTCTCGTTCATGACAGCCATGGACTTGGATGGCGAGCCTGTATTGGAAGCCGGTGGTGTAGGTGGTGATGCATATTGTATGGGCTTTGGCTGCGATAGATCGACGGTTTGCATCATGGTGGTACAGAGTTTGGAGTTTGAGTCAAACTGTTGTGGAAATGAGTGTTTGTAGTACGTGAGGCTCTTGTATGACGCTAATGCTTTAGTTGGGCTCCCGAAAACAAAGGGACGGGTGTCGGGTAGGGTTAATATAGTATATTGCGATATGGTCGGGACCAAATATAAGTGTATGCAGACTGTAAGCAATCAACGGCGCCCCGATTCGCGCTGGGGCGTGGTGCGTTTTAAGGCGTGGGACCTTGGAATACTGGTCTGGAAATTTCTCCCGCAAGCCATGACGGCAACGGCAAGGGTGAAATGCGATGGAGCTTGTCGTTATTCTGGGAGCCAAGCCACGATGGCACGCTCCGAAAAGCAAACAGCGAATGGCGAGCAAGGGCGTGTAGCTAGTTTCAGTAACAGGCCCAGCCGGCTGTAACAGCCGCGAAGCCGGGGCTGGAGAGAGAGAACTTCGGCGTTTGAAAGTGGACCTGTCGCGTGTGGGATGACGAGTAGCGCATCAGTCTCCCCGCATGAGGACCCCAGTCCTTCTCAGGTACTTATGCATCCCGCATGCCGGTGACCACGACATGCCAGCGCAGACTTGAGTTCTGAACGCCAGGCAACTGCAGGGCGCTCTGCTGAGTAGATTGCGATTCGACTGAGTTTCTGCCTGGACGCAATAGACTTCAGCTCACCGCTTTGACTCGCGGTACGAAGCTGTTTGATAATGGCGCGTGGGGGTTAGGCGAGGAATCTCAAAGTGCATCGGGCCGGTGAGGATCGAGGCTGCGAACAGTCTTTGAGTTGCGATTAGTCTATTAGTCTTTGGGGCGGCATCCGGCAGATGCTCCGGATAGTCCAGACGGGTGAGAACGTTTGAGCGCGACGTGCAGGCAGACCCGATCAGTCACGACGCCGCGATATTGCAGCTGCTCGTGTGCAGCTCACCGCCAAACGAGTGCATATTTGCTGTTTCGTATGCAGGTGCCTATCTCCGCGGTCTCGGGAGGGGCATGTGGAGGACCATCTGACCCGACCAGAGCAGCAGTCAGACGTGACGTGGACCCAGTGAAGAGTGAAACAAGGATACCTGGGGGTGAATATGACGAGGTGGTGTTGGTGAGGCATCGGGGAAGGCGGGGCAGGATGCGCTCACGTGACGGGCTCAACGGGGACAAGCGTCATCAGCTGTTGCCATGGATCTGGGGCGCAGCTCTCCACACCACGGCCATCCAGTCGAGCGCCGCCGACCACCGACGCGACAGTTGAGTCTGATACCGCTTCCGAACACGCGCCAATCCACCGGCACTTCTCTGGCCCGGCATGTCGTACTTCTTCTCCACCCCGGTCGACATCGACATCGTGCTCGAGGACCTCGACGACCGCTCCGCCGTTGATGTCAAGCTTGACAAGAACCGCAAAGAGAAGGTGCCGCTGTACCTGGATGGCGAATCAGTCAAGGGCCAGGTCACCGTAAGGCCCAAGGATGGCAAGCGCCTGGAGCACACGGGCATCAAGGTGCAATTCATCGGCACCATTGGTAGGCATCCGCCGTCCCGAAGCTTCACCATAGCTATATCTCGGCGCGCAGTGCTGACATAATGCGCCAGAGATGTTCTTCGACCGCGGAAACCACTACGAGTTCCTCTCCCTCGGCCAAGAGCTAGCAGCCCCCGGCGAGCTCCAGCACCCGCAGACGTTCGACTTCAACTTCAAGAACGTCGAGAAGCAATACGAATCCTACAATGGCATCAACGTCAAGCTGCGCTACTTTGTGCGCGTCACCGTATCGCGGAGAATGGCAGATGTAGTCAGAGAGAAGGACCTCTGGGTCTACTCCTACCGGATACCGCCCGAGACCAACAGCTCCATTAAGATGGACGTCGGTATCGAAGACTGCCTGCACATTGAGTTCGAGTACTCGAAATCGAAATACCACCTGAAGGACGTGATTGTGGGCAGGATATACTTCTTGCTGGTACGGTTAAAGATCAAGCACATGGAGTTGTCCATCATAAGAAGAGAGACAACGGGGGCTGCTCCCAACCAGTACAACGAGAGCGAGACCCTGGTGCGCTTCGAGATCATGGACGGCTCACCGTCGCGAGGTAAGCACGATGACTCTGTTGCGACAGGCATTGCTGACGACGTCAAGGTGAAACAATTCCCATCAGGTTGTTCCTCGGAGGCTTCGACCTGACACCCACCTTCCGCGAAGTCAACAAGAAGTACTCCACCCGATACTACTTGAGTCTAGTACTCATCGACGAAGGTATGACATACGCACATTTCTACGCAACTGTGACTGACCTGTATCCAGACGCCCGTCGATACTTTAAGCAATCCGAGATCGTGCTATTCCGACAAGCACCGGAAGGCCTGACGTTGGCCCAGGAGCAGAACAAGCTGATGGCAGTGTCGTGAGGACGTAGATAGAAGTCACTGCATAGATACTTGGAAGCTGTTGAGCGTGGGGTGTGGGATCTGCCAAAGGCTGCCCATCGACCCACCATGCGAGTGTTCAGACCTCGGGATCGGGCTCAACATTGTACTATCACACCGCGGCGGCGGGAGCTTACGCAGACACTGGGGCGTTCTTCAGTGCATGGATGGTGCATGTGTAAATACAGCAATGCAGTCCTCCAGGGACGGTAATGTCACAGGGAAATCATCGGGCAAACGTAGAAATCTTGGCCGAGTCTCCACATTACGATGCAATAGTGCGTCTTCACCTGCATGATCGTGGTGCACCATCGGCTCTGGTCCCGAACTCTCTGTCAGACAAGTGTGGCTTGTGTGATTATCTAGGTAGGCCATGAGTCGGCATCGCCGCTGCCGGTTGTTGCGGCCTCTCGAGCGTTGTTGTGCTTATTGGTCGAGGCTGTTCTTGAGGCTCTCGGATGATCTGCACCTAAACATTCCCTACGCGGTTCCTGCATCAATTCCTCTTACACTTTCCGAGGAGATTTCTGGTGACTCTTTCGCTCACAAGACACCATAATGTCAATCTGTCGCTCCGATTATGTCGACGACACAAGCTTCAGCTCCGCGGAACGCGCATGCGACCCACAGTAAAGATGCCGATGTTCAGCAATCTCACGATCCGCACGACGCCACACTTTGCCGCAACCCTGAGGATCGCGATGGAACCCTTCTTATCAGGGCATACCCACTAAAGCTGAGTTCCCGAAACGGTACGCACCCACTCAACATGAAAACCCGTCCAAATGATTGGAATGTGTGATTCCGCGTCACCAGGAGTCTCCCCGAAATAATGGGGACGTGGGCGTACTAGGCAAAAGCTTCCTTGCAAATGACGTTTTGCATGGAATTCTTCACTTTCCCATGGCTTAATCGCGGGACTACTTTTTCACCATGTTGTACACTTGGCACCTCCCACGCCCCTGTTTTACTCCCACGTCCAGTACATATCAGATATAAGGTTGTCAGGGTCTGCTTGCCTTGAGACGTTGGAAGAAACGAGCATACAACATGTCGCAACAACAGCCGAACAAAGCTGACAACAGTAAGTTACCGAACAAGCTCGATTTCTCTTTCGAAAAACCTGAAGAGCTTGTTTCCCATTGGCATCAAGAAATTACATGTACTAACCATCTACAGGGCAGCAGTCGGATTACTTTACATCCCAAAGACCTGCAGCAACGCCTGAGCCACGACAGCAACCCACGGCAACACGCATGCCATCGGGTCTGGCACAAAGTCGTTCCAATGCACCAAGTATAGGGAGACTTGACACTGCTCGCTTGGAGTCACGACCCGAGAATGAGCGCAGCACCACTACTGCAACGGGTATGACCCAAATGGGTACCATCAGAAACACGCCTACTGCCCGAAAGAGCCGGGCAACTCGCGAGAATGTCCGGCAAGAGCCGCCGCGACGACCTGAGAAGAAGCAACAGCAGACTGTAGATGTGGAGAGTGACTACTTCTCACTGAACCCTTGGTACAATGAGCAAAAGTCAAAGCCAGTCTTCGGTTTGGGCGCGCCTTTGCCACGCACTGTACGTAAGGGTATGTGGTGGGGAAGAGGCGACCTGCGCAAGTCTCTGTACCGAGTCGATGAAGGGGATGCGGATGGTATTGCTCGACAAGACGGATTAGGCTTCCATGATGGCAAAGGTAAGTCTTCATATACTCCCCTGATGTGACCTCCCTCAAGAGTAATAATTCTAACTAGAACGTGGACAGATTTGGAAGAAGATTCAGAAGACTCTCAAGAGACGCTAGACGGCGTTGGTCGCCCACACCAACGACGCGACCCCTCGCATTTCCAGACAACAGTTGACGGCCGCAATGTCAACATGAAACGCGTGCCAACAAGTGAAGCTGACCAGGTGCTTGGCCGCAACCAAGAACCGAACGCCCGCAGTCATGAACATCATGAAGGCCAGGAACGTGCGCCCGTCAACGAGCACGGCTTGGAGTTTTCTGATGGACGCGGGCAGCAGCAACACTTTGGGTTGCAAGACGGTCTTCCGCCGCTCCAGGAACACGACACGAATATGTCTTCACAGACTAAGCAGGAAGAGAAAGAGATTCAGCAACGGGAGCACGACGCAGAACGCGAGTTCTACAACCAATACCGCAACCCAATTGCTAGGCTCCGAGCCAAGTACCCACAGGCACCTGCCGAGTTCCTCGCCGTACGTGTGATTACCTATTCTGACAGCAACCTTGCTAATACTGTGTAGACGTTCGTATACCTCCTCATTGGACTTTGCGTCAATCTTTCAGTCGCCACATCTCAAGAAGGCACCGGCAGCTTCGAGACCCAAGCCTGGGGATGGGGCTTCGCAGTCATGATCGGCATCTACCTCGGCGGTGGTGTCAGCGGTTCCCATCTCAGTCCGACAATCTCAATCTCGCTGTCCGTCTACCGCGGTTTTCCCTGGAAGATGGCAATTGTCTACATCTTCATGCAGTTGCTGGCAGGACTTTGTGCCGGCGCTGTAGCTTACGCGTAAGTCAAATCTTGTGCCGATCAAAATACCTCGGTTGCTAACTTCGTGATAGCCTTTACGCAGATGCTATTCATGCAGTAGACCCCGGTCTTACCCTGGAGATGACCGGCAAGGCTCTTTTCCCTCAAGGACCCATCTACTCCACCGCAACCGGCTTCTTCAACGATTTCGTCTACATGGCCATCTTCGTCTGCGTCATCTTCGCACTCGGAGACGACCAGAACTCGCCTCCAGGCCAGGGTATGACAGCCTTCGTTGTCGGTCTTACAGGTTTCGTCACCATGATCGGGCTTGGCTACAACACCGGTCTGGGTATCTCGCCAGCGCGCGATCTTGGTCCAAGACTCATCGGGTTGTGGGTTGGATACGATTCGGCCTTTGAGAACGGGTACTGGGCCTATGGTTCTTGGGGCGCATCTATTGCTGGCGCGTTGTGTGGTGGCTTGATGTATGATCTTTGCATCTTCGTGGGTGGTGAGTCGCCTGTTAACTACAGGTGGCCGCAGCCGGGGGATATCAAGTGGAAGGCTAAGGAGAAGAAGGACAGGGCGAAGGATAGGATTCAGCAGGTGGCGTAAATCTTCGCAAGTAATGTTAATAGTTGAAAGAAAACAGTTCGATGCATTTACTCGGTAGACCTCTGGTGAAATGCAGTTGCGTCGGTTGATGTGCGAGGAAGCTTGTGCGGCTCCGGGAATAGGACGACCGGAAACAGAGCCGCTGCGCGTCATGCCCAACCACCGATCCGCAACTTCTCCATTGGATATCTCACGATCATGACCTCTAGGGAGAAGTTCATATCCTATCGGAAGCTTCACCGACGGATAATTGCACGCTGTGCGCAAGCTTATTGCGGGCGATGTAATTTGCGATGCTACTAGAGTCCCAACTGTCGCACGTCTCCTACCACCGTCAACACATCAGCCACCATGCCATGACAGCCACAACCAAGAACACATGACAAGCGCATTCTGCATAAACAAGAAGAATCGCTGAAAGATGTCTACCTCTCCAAACGCCGACGGCACGACCCCGTCGTCAAAGCCAGAAACGCTCCACCAAGAGCAGAAACAACCAGATCCCAAAATCGGCATACGCTCACGCCTAAAACACTTCACATTCGCCTGGTTCCTCTCCACAATGAGCACAGGCGGTCTCGCCCTCGCCATAGCAGAAACACCACATCAATTCCCCGGTACGCTCTCCCTCCCCTCCACCACGAATCTCCCATCGCTCCTACCAGAACTAACAACCACCCAGGCCTCCACCAAATCGGCCTAACCCTCTTCCTCCTCAACATAACTCTCTTCCTCGCTCTCACCACCCTAACAACCCTCCGCCTCCTCTACCACACTTCCCACTTCCTCACCTCCTTCCTCCACCCCCAAGAATCCTTCTTCCTCGGCTCCTTCTACCTCTCCCTCAGCGTCATCCTCGCCGGCATCCAAACCTACGGCATCACCCACGGGCCCGGCTACCCTTGGCTCATCGACGCCGTCTACGCACTCTACTGGATCTACGCCGCTGCCTCTCTCGCAAACTCCGTGTTCCAGTATTGGATATTGATTCAATGGGGAAAGGTCCGTCCTGTACCGCCGCTGCCGAGTCTCTTCCTAGCGGGGTATTCGGCTATGTTGACGGGGACGGTGGCGAGTTTGGTCGCGGGGAGTCAGACGGATGGGAGGGCGGTGAAGGTCATTGTGTCTGGGGTTGCGTATCAGGGGTTTGGGTGGTGTATTAGTCTCGTGGCTATTGTGGGGTTTGTGAGGAATTTGTTGGATAATGGGTTTCCGCCAGCACAGTTACGACCCGCGTTGTTTATACCGGTGGGGAGTGGGGCGTATACGATTGTTGCGTTGATTGGCCTTGCGAATGCGGTTCCGGAGGGGATGGAGGGGGGCTACTTTGCGAAGCATCCTGCTGCACCGGAGATTCTTCGCGTTTTAGCGCTCTTCACGGGGATCTTTCTGTATGTCTTCAGTTTCTGGCTGTTTGCGATTGCTTTTCTGGGGAATGTCGGGGTGGTGGGTAGGATGCCGTTTAGTCTGACATGGTGGGCATTCATCTTTCCTAATGTGGGGTTTACGCTTAGTACGAGTGTGTTGGGGAGGGAGTTGGAGAGCGAGGGGATACTTTGGGTGGCGAGTGTGATGACGGTTCTGCTAGTGGCGATCTGGATGGTGACGGTTGTGGGATGTGTGAGGGCAGTTTGGAAGAAGCAGATTGTTTGGCCGGGGAGGGATGAAGATAGGGATCGTTGAATATTGGAACCAGGCCGTATCTATTCTTGTCTGGCAACAAAGCTTACTATCACTCTAGCTATTTCTGCGAGCTCACCAACTCCCTCTCGACAGTGAAGTCAACTTGTTTTTCGATACCAGCCATTGGCCTCAATTCCGTCTCACTGCCCCAGTCGTTGCTTGCTTTCCTGCCTTGCTCACTGCTTGGAAGCCTTAGACCAGTATTGTGACTCCACCTTTTTCCACTAAAAACACGACGTACTTTACTTCGCGGACCCGACGCAGCTGGTTCCGCGGAACCGTACACTGGCGGTGCAGACGGACCGGGTCGCGTTCGTCCTATCTTCCCATTAAGCAGGTATCTGAATGCTGGTAGCGTAGCGACTATGACAGACACAGATGACTCGATGTGGCTCCACATGCTGAGTAGTACCGGGCCATCAGCAAGTGTAGCCGGATCGGGGTTGGAAGTGGCCTTTGTGACTTGCGCAAGTCGTGCGAAAGCGAAAGCGATGATGATGGTACCTAGCGAGAAAATGATGGCAAGTCCAAACTTTTGTTGGGGCGAAACTTGTAGCTTGCGCAACAAGTTCAAAGGAAGGAGCATGATGAGGGCGTCGGCAACCACGTCGGCGCTGGTTGCGAACTTGATAGAAGCGTCGGCTCGCACGAGGTCTTCGGGGTCGCTACATCCAGCTACGCAAGTTAGAAGGTATCAGGAAACTAAAGAGTGGGAGGTACTCACTTGCACTCCAGTACTTAGACAGTGGACGGCAGGTTAAGAAGTTGGAGGTGATTGATGCCAGGTATAGAAGCAGTACCAACACAAAGCATACCCACCATGCGCGCATGTATGACGGTAGCCCAATCACCAGACGTCTGAAGAAGAAGAGGATTGAGAATTTGGCTAGTTAACGGTGTAAGTAGGATGTTCACGATTGATGGATAGAACAGTCTGACTCACCAGCCCAAAGCGTAGTCCAGAACAACAGCATCTGGCTGAACATAAACTTCAGTGAGGTACGCGTTCTCTCGACAAACTCATCTGCCGGTAGTGGCATAGGTGTGAGCGGATCTGCTATAGCCGCTGTCATATATGTCTGCGCCAAGAAGAACTGCGGTAGTAGACATGTGATAACAGCGGAGAGCGCCGTCAGAGAGAGTAGGCCAAAGAAGACGAAGTAATCGTCGGCGAAGAGTCGGTGCTGAGACTTCCATCGCAGGAAGCCTCTGAGTGTAGTTAAGACGAAAGATACGCCATAAAGACTCCATATCAAAGCCTTTCTGGAGTTAGAGATGCCACCAGTGCTTCAGTTTGACTTACCATAAGGCCTGTATAGTTGAGCGTGTTGTTTGCCATTATTCGTGATCAACAAAGTCACACGTATAATATCAATCCAATTTGGGTCGTCATCTTAGGAGACACTGATATTTAAGAAAGCTCATGAGGCTTGTAGGAAGTTGCGGCGACCGCGCCGCAAACTACGTGCTAGCAAGTGATATTTGGTTGCTACATGGGTTGGAAACCCATTATGAGCCCAATCACAATCAGTCAAGACGGTTCAAACACCGGAGCACAGCGGTTCAAGCAGGTGGCGGCCAGACTACCGAATAATCCCTTCAACCTGCCCCTGTGCAATTTGATAGTTGAAGTATGAACCGGATATCTGGGAATCGGGGAAGCTGGAAATCAAGGCTAGAACGAAGCCGTCCGTGATTATGATGCCATTTATGGAACTTGCATTGACCAGCTCGCTCGATTTCTGTGAAGCGAGCCGCCGGTCGTATTGAGAGGGTTGTGGGAGGACGCGCAGCGCGTAAATACTGCAAGCTAAACCAGCCGCCCAGCAGTCGTTAGCAAATTAGCAGGGTCAAAGATGTAAACGTGTACATGTACCGATGCCAACTTACTGTCACTAGGGATGTCTCGCTGGAGTAGTGACTCCGGGACGAGGCTTGGTCTCGGCCTTGTTCCGAGGAGACTTTCCAAGGTTCTACAGCGGCCGACCCGGTCTCTTGGGTAGACACGGCTCGGTTGCGTTGCCACTTCCTTCGCGCCGTTCCTTCGCGTTCAAGCTTCGCTCCTTCGCGTTCAAGCTTTTCATCGGTTCGGCAAGGGTGAGGCACAGTTGATACGCTTGTGCGATGGATTTACCGCATATCCGAACTGCGAACCAAGGCATGATGGAAGAGGTCCATTGTTTCCGGCGAATGGATTTTGTGTTATACTGCTTATTGTCAAGCTTAGTTTCAAGGGCATCGAAATGAACACCAGAAGATTGTAGGGGCTGTATGATATGTATTCATCGTCTAATGCAGGTAGTTGTCTAAGCAAAGTGTTGATCCGATAGATCAAGCATCAGCAACTTTCCAGCCACCGGGCATCAGATTAGTGTAGACCCGGAGAGGATCATACTTTGTGCGAATAGTCTTTAGCCTCCTCAAATTGGCAGCGGGATAGCTCTGGAAGATTGGCTGGCCCTTGCCTGCATCATTCATGTAAAGATATTGAGCGCTGTATGATTTGGCACGGAGTATGCTGTTAATGCTTGCCGTAATCTCATCCGCAGCAGCGCGCACCTTAGTGTCATCGCTCGCAGAAGACCAGGTAAAGTTCTCGACCATCCAGAAGAACGGCGCCTTGGAGACATCGACACCTTGGGGATTGCCTCCAGTCTTGGCGCTGTGTGAAAGGAACGCCTTGGTGACGGGCTGGAAGGTGATTGAAGCTTGAAGATTGGCAACGTTGGGCAGTTTGGCATTGACACCGGAGATGAAGGCATCGTGAATGAGTTGCACAGCCTTGCGGTCAACGACGGACGAAAGGGTGCGGAATTCCTGGCGCAATCCCAGTGGTTGGAGCGCGTCTGTAGCTGCAATGTAGTCTGACAAAGGTTGCAGTGCGTATGAATCGGCGACTGGGGTGAGCTTTGGCGCGGTGAAGTTTTCGAATACTTCGGGATTGTCGGTGACGGAGTGGTAAAACTTCGCAGCCGCATAGACAGTCATGTTCGCTGCGGGGAACGTAAGAATGGTCGGGATGATGGCAGCTTTCGGGTCAGAGCCTCCGTATTTGCCGAAGTTGTAGACACCGTCCAGGTAGCCCGATGATTGAGTCTGGTCAAATTGGCCGATACCAACATGAACGTCGCTGCCCTCCACTGGGCGCAAATCGAATCTTGTGACGATGCAGAAAGAGTTTCCGCCGCCCCTCAATGCCCAGAAGAGGTCAGAGTACTTGTTCGTTGCGGTTGCTTCAACGATCTGACCGCTAGATAGCACACACTGCCATTGTTAGAAAAGATCACAAGAACTTGCACAGACATTTGGCAACATACCTGATACTTCATGACATTGTCGGAAGCAAAGCCGTATTCAGAAGAGTAAAAAGATATACCGCCACCAAGCAATAGACCGGGAACACCCACGTGGCCCACACGACCGCCGACAGCTGCGAGTCCAGATGGCTTGAGATAGGCATATACATCCCTCCATCGATTGCCGGGGCCAACGGAGACCATAGACTTGTCCGATGAAAGTGACAAGGTCGTTAGATTGGATGAAGACATTAGCACACCGGAGTTGTCGATTCCGTTATAACCTGGTATCGGCATGTGTCCTCCACCTCGCATAGCGAACTTCGACCGTGTCAAAGTCATTGTAGTAACCGCATACGCAACCTGCTGCGCATTTTGGGGGACGAAGACGCATGCAGGGCTGCTATACACGGTGGCTGACCAGTAAGCTGTAACATGTTAGCGGGTATCGGGCTAGATACCGAGTATGACCACATACGTTCTTGTGTCTCATACACGTATCCCGCGGTTTCAGGCAGGAAGGTACCGTCGGGGTATTTGGACTTCAACTTCGAGCAGGCAATTTTCTCTCCGCCAGAAAGGCTCTTGGCTGCTCCCGTCGCAATAGACGGCGCAGCAAAGAGTAGAGCTGCAATGCCTGCGAGAAGGACCATGTTGAGTTGAATGAGATGATACCAGGAGTTGAGTATGATGGCGACAGGTAGGCGAATGCTGGTGTTTATTAAAACCTCCGGACGGAAATAACCATCCGCCTCCGCGGCTCAGATCCATCGGGAAGCATTGCATGCTGCCATTGATCTAAATCACCTAGATCTTTTGGAGGGCGCAGGTACCGGGGCTGCTGCCCATTTAGGAAGATGGAAGGATTGTGTGCATATTCGACTTCCGAAATGTGCAGTAGATTGCACGCGAAGCAGTCGTGCCACTTGCACGCACCAGGTCCAGGGTAAACAAAGTCTGGATCTTACAAGGTTGCCGCGGAGCAGCGAAATGGCCGCACAAGAAGCCATGGACGAAGGAGATGGCGGGTTGAACAGGCAAGGGATGCAAGGATGAGAATACGCGCTGTACGGCGCGGGCTAGCTCAAAACACCCCTCATCCTCCGATGATCGGTTAGCGCGTATGCCAAGGCTGACGACGTTTGTAGGCTCGATCCCGAGGTTGCTCTTGACGACACATCAAGGCCTCGCTCTTCGCATGCGAACATCCATCCTCTTGGTCTCGAATACTGACGCTCCATCATCACTGTACGCATCTATTCCATGACAATGTCAACGAGGCACAGCAGACGCGTCTTGCGCGGCCTAGCTTCGCCGCAACGCGTGACGTCACAGCCTTGCGCGGGCACATGTCTTTCAGATGATGGCCATCAACAAGAGAAGGATGCAAGCCATGTATCAATTCCACGACCGAGAGCGATGCAGTATACCAAGATATTGAGCTGAATGGGAATAAGAAATGCCGTCTAGATAGCTTTGTGAGCTGACACGAGTACTGAAGTACGGGACATCTGGACGGTGAGGTCTGCGTCAACGCACAACACCCGTGATACTCCTACTTGATTGGATCGACGTGGCCGTCCTTTGCGAGATTCTCGGCCGCTTTTCGCGTTAGCATCGCGTCATCCGCAGTGCTATCAATCAGTCAATCGAGACGGATATTGCATGTGGTCACAAACCACGTGCGGCTTCCACTCTTCCGAGTATTTCTTCCTATCGAAGAAGAGTTACTGGCGCCGTTCAAACCATTCGGAGATTCTGTTACTGTCTTGGCTGTGTCAAAGTGGTGGGTATTCAGCTCCAGGACGTACCTGGGTGATAACTTATGACTACGACTGGGAGGCGATCTGGACAAGGTAAACTCATAACAGTCTTGCTGGTCTAGAAGATTATGCGTGACTACACGCTGGTAATGGCGCATATGTTGCGGCGGTGGGCAGTCGGCGGTCGCGTAGTGAACGTGGACAGCGTTTGCCTAACTAAACACAACAACAACGCGCACGACTAAATTTCTCCTCTTTCCAGTGCGCGCTTCTCAAGGGCGCTGCAAATTTTTCGTCGGCTGCCTTTTCGCTCCATTTCTTGCCCTGCACCACCGCTATCGCTTCAACAGCAACACGCTTCACGCTCATTACCTCGATCGCAAGTGTAACAACATCGCCGTTATCATAGAGTCGTAATTGAGCGAACATCCCGGTTCTCGATACACACTTTTACTGGCTGGGGCCTAAGGTACGTGGTGCACTTCCGGCTCAGCTGCGATGAGCGCTGTACACACCTACATTGAATACTTGCGCTCTATTTTTGGGACGCGGCAGTACAGGCTAACTATTTTACTACAGAAGGCGCTCACTGAGCGCGCTTACCTACGCCATGTTGTCGGCTGCAGCTACGGCCTATGCCTTCCATCACGTCGTTCTACCACCGAGGCTACCACAGCAGGACGACCGTGAGACCGTATACGAATTGGGCCTACTCGAGATCGCCGTCCACGCCCTCGAATCTCTGAAGCTCAACGTCAAACACGAGCACATTGGAACCATCACATCTGCCATAGAGACTGTCAATAATCTTCGAGGCTGCCGCGACGATGACGGCAACAATAGTCAAAGTCAGCTACAGCACATCCTTACCAAAGCTACAAACGGTGTCACAATCGGTGCAATTCCCTTGGAGATCAAGGAACAAAATGCCGGAATCCTTGTGAGCCGCTCTTCGGATGGCCTGGACTTCGAGTTCTTCGAGCTTTCGCCAACCAATGCGGCCGCGATGAGCCCAGGTCGCCTAGTGCGAACGTTCCCAGCTTATGCATCAAGGATACCCGTTGGAGACGTCAATCCAGAGCTTCTTGAGTCTATCGCTGGTACTCTAGCCACAATGACGACGCAGCCTGTGCCTGGTTTCCAGCCTCACATTACCAAAAACCACGTACAGATGGTCGAGGAGCGCGATACAACGCATCCAGGCCTGGCCTGTGACTTCTTGATGAATATGATCAGCGCCTTCGGAGAGCCGACGGATGTGAAGCGTATCACGAAGAACACTCGTGAGGAGGTCCTCTGGTGTCAGTGTTTGGCACCGTGGCGACGGTCTCCCTTGTGGCTGTTACTCCGTGTTTCGCTGCAACTGGTGTTCGCTCGCAAAGCACCCGACACGCCCTCTAGTGACGGCCTTTATAAAGCCTTCATGATTTTCCTGCTAGCACGAATAATCGACCTAGCGAAACACCACTGGAAGGAAATGGATAGCGAGGCTATATACATTGCCTCATCCAAGCTGACCCAGCGATTGCGCAAGTTCTCGCTCCTCAAGCAGACAGGATGCTTGCAGCCAGGCTGGGCGCAGCATATCCACGACAAGATGCTCGACGCTCACGAACTCATCAAGCAGCACTGGCAGAATCGAATTGACAGCTCTCGAGCCAATGTCAACTTCAACGCAATCGCCAGTCTGAAGCCTGAGGCCGACCTCGATATGTACCTCTTGGGCTTAGATGTATTCTTATCCAGCATCAAGTCCCGACAGCAAGAAGTTGAGCTATCTACATTCTCGCCAAGCGACGAGTATCCATCCTACCACGCTACTGAGCTACCAACTAGCCTGCAGCTATCAGACATCGATCAAGGTAGATACTTTCGTCTAGCCGCTATAGAGGATTGGGTCGAACATCATCTTGCTGGCTGGGCTAGTCATCATCTTCACGATGAAAATGCGTGTAGCAGACTCTACGGTCTGATTACCAGCTATTTTGGGGCCGCCAGTGAAGCCTACGCTCGAGATCCTATCGGTATGTCGATCATGTATCTCACAGTCACTGAGTTGTGGGTTGCATGCGATACGATCGCCTGTAATATCTATCCCCTGTTGTTCGACTACGATCCTGAGGTCGACCTGACAGAGTTTCAATGCCTCACACTTCCTCTGAAGAGCCATCTACAGCGCCTGCACGCCGTTGAATCTTACGTTCAATCACGACGCCCCCAACGAAAAGAGCTGAGATCATCTGTTTTTCGGGAGTTTGGACACCTCTCTTCCTTCGCTGTCAGATACTACGATCAATGCCAGTCACTCCAGGCTACACTATCGAAGATTGAGATTGATGCAGCTGCCAAGCGTCAAGAGAAGTGTGAAGAGCTGGTGGATCTCAAGCGTCAACACGCAGATTACATGAATCGCTACGATACTACCGAGTGTCAGTACGTGACATCGGTATACGACTCCAATCATGGATACACGGAACAGAAGCATTCCAAGAATTGCGACAGGTGTACAGCCAAGAACAGGGCAAATGGGCTCACGGTTGAGCTTTTCGAATGGCCACTTTCACCTAAATTGCCCGAAGCAAAAGCAACGATCTTCGAATTGATGATCCCTGAAGCATACAGCGACTGGCGCGAGACAACAGCCTATCTCATCACCACTGTTCTCGGCTACAAGGACGCGAACTTGACACGACCATCCTGCTCATATACGCTCGACATGCATCATGACTTATCGCATCTCATTTCTTCTCGGTATTATGAGCGGCGTATTGTTCCGCTCTCGCAAGTCAAGAGCCACACTGTTACCCACCGGAAGATGAAGAAGGCCATTCCACACTTGACTGATAAAGATGTCTGTCTCGAAAATGCGCTACAATACAAAATGTATGACACTTGGGAAGGGTCTTTTACGAAACAGCCGAGTTGTACAGGGGAGGTATCGGCGAACTGTATCTACCACTTGCCGGAGCGATCAAAAGCACTTGAACGCTTCATGCATCGACCGCCAACTTCACCGGACGGTGAGCAAGCCAACGAAGTGATTGTAAGTTGAAAGCCAAGCCTCCTACTGATATATCAAAACATTGGCTTTTATTCCTGGTTTACACTCTGGTTGAAATGTACTCCGAAGGTGTTCAATACGTTGTACACCTTTAAAGTGCAAAACAGAGAGACGCGACTACCTTCGGGATATATCATGACTAGAATTCAGATGAACCCTAGTAATGTATCGAAGTTCTGGCTAACGCTTCAAATATAGGCTAGTTTATTTGACTGTCCAGTTCACTTTTCGATCAACGAATACAAAGCTTTGGCGGCACTACCTTTGGGGCATAACATCGTCTACGCAAACATACTCGCTCAACTGGCGATTCCTACTGTCGACTTCACGAAGATCGAAACGCAATGCATGGTATTACAATCTGTACAGCAGACTGGCCCGCCAAGCCAATGCATCCAGCGTGAAAGCCATCTGATCCTTGCCGAGGCTTCTTTCGGTCATGCTATGCTTCGACAGTTAGAGATAGGGCTGGAACGCATTCGAATGAACAGCCAATCATGGCGATCGGCAGCTACATTCTCTTTGCTCGCTCGAAGGGTGCTGAGCTTTGCATCAGCATTAGAAGTTCGCGTTCGTGCAATCGACTTCCTGGTCGACATGCACACTGTGTGCCATGCCTGGCTGAGAGCGCTGACTGAGAGGGCGGCTGCCATGCCTAACGAAAGCTTGGAGATCGCGCTGTTGTGCATCAGCACTTATGACGTCGAGGAAGCTGATGTTGCGACCATTCTTCAGCGAAAGTCGGCAATTTCCATATTGCTTCAATCGTCGATCGTCATTCAGGAGAAGCACGGGGCAGTCCTATCCGAGCACCCAGACTTGTTCAACGTTACATTACGAGCTTGGAATCGTCTGATGTATCGCTTGCTACCTACGCTACGCACCCTTATTCTCAAGGATAGTAGCGGTCTCTCGGAGGCTATCACCGCGAACTGGTTTGCGTTCGAGCCAACTTCACCTCAGGGTTGGCAAGCGCTCCCCGAGCATCAAGAACATTGGCTTCATACTAAGTCATTGAGGTCAGGATCAGAGTCAGGGCATCTGCCAGTACACTTTAACTTGCTTACTGGTGAGCTGCTTGTCAATGGACTTCCTCTCGATCGACTGCCCTCAGAATACATGCGCCACATCATGTACGCGCCACTGTTCGGTAAATCAACCCTGGAAGTCGTGCCAACAGGAGAGCCTGGACTAAGGTTCTCGGCGAAGATGAAACACAAAGAATACAATCTTCACTTCGGCATGAGTGGCGATGACATGCTTCTGTTGGCTATCGGACATGGCAAGAAGCTCGAGTTGCTTCCTTCACGTCTTTTCCAAGGCTTGTTACCTCAGTCTTTGGTGACAGATGCAGTCCACTTCTATGATTCAGAAGCTCAAGAGGTCATCTTTCAACCATTGTACTCTCCATGGCCTACTGAGATTGATGCTGCGCGGTGGCGTCTCGTCCGACACGCATCATCATGGCGACTGGTCAAAGGCGAGACTATCATGATCGATGTCAACAGCTATACAGCTCGTACGATAGCCGCTGTTTTAGCCCCACTTGAGAAGCCGCTGCATATGCACATACGTCTTCTTGATCCAAATCAAACACCGAATTCTCGCGTTGAGATTGAGTTACCGCGCCTACAGATCGCTTTCGATCTAGATGGAAATGACAATCATTTGCGTTCTCGCCAGTATCGCAACATGATTGTTGATCCGGACCAAACGATGGACACCCTCGTAGGCTTGCAGAGCAGGTTGATACTGAGGTCCACGGAGAATCGTATGGTTCTTATCCCGCACGGGTTGTTTGACTTTGCGATCACATCCAAGATACCTGCTGGACCGTTTGCATCTTGCAATGAATCCATTGCCCAACATACCACGGTTCGGCTGGTGGATAACTCCGCGACTCGAATTCGCGCGTATCATATGGACGAAACTCTGGGTCAGATCGATGGCGATGGAAGCATGCAGAGCCGCCTCATGCTGTGCTATCTGCACGCGCTAACGTCTCACTACCTTCCGGATCCTCTGACTGGATGTACCGGCACCGAATCAGCTATCTCAATTCTCAGGTCTGCAGCGGTACGATCGATCGACCTTCTCACGTCAGAAGATCTGGATCTACTGGCTCGTATAGCAGACCTATCGGGCGCGAGGATCTATTACCCTGCACATCTGAAAGAAATGCAGACCACGAGGTGGGACGCGAGACTCCCGTCACTCGCGCACCACCCTTCATTTCGGATCCTAGTATCAGGCCTACTAGAGCAAGCTGCTCGGATGCAAGTATTTCACCCAGACAAATACGTGATATTTCAAGGGATCCAAATGGCCCATGGAAAGTTGCTGGAGTCTTCAAACTCCGATTTGGACGAACGATCTGCAGTTCGCACAGCCACATATCGAGTTGCGAGTTTCGGCGCAGAGGAATGGACCTCTTCGCTAGACATGCAGTACGCCGCGCGTGACGTCCAATTGCTTCCGAAGAGAGGAGAACAAGCTTATGTGATAGCCAGCTTGGTCTTGCGCGATCAAGCTGCTCTTCACAACCCTATACCCGATCTCAAAAGCGTACTTGTTCAGAAACATATCGCTAGCGCCACTGTCCACGGAGTAGACGATATGTTTGATCTCAGGCTTCTTGGATATGATTCAAAATGGTTAGGGGTCGCATCGGAGCATATCAAGAATGCCTGGTGCTCTTTACAGGAAGGTTTGACTGGTGTAACTACATACGTCAATCACTACAACCTCGCCACTTGGCTTTCCACAATGGCCTTCGCAGACAATGCCGACTTCGATGTCATCCAAGCTCTGGCTCTATTTTACAGATCACCGCAGGCTTTCTCAGCGGTGCACCCACCTGCAGTGCTCGAGTTTGACCTCGCTTGGGGGCATGACTTCCAGGACTCTCAGATCACTGCTACTCTGCGGCTCGAATCCAAACAGTATGGACAATCTGCCGAAGCTTCACTACCTAAGTTAGACTCAGAGACCAAGCGGCAGCATCGCGATAGGAAGAAGCAAACATTCGAAGATCGGAAGGACAACGCCATACAGGGATTTGTGAGCAGTCTATCGGCACAATGGCCAGTACAGAGTCCCACAACACCATCAGCGACGGAGTATACCACATATCTCAATGTATCCAAGTCTATGGCAGCAATACGGATACGAATTGAACATTGGTACAACAATCGCCAGTTCATGGATTATTTGGCCCACGTTTCAACGGTAATAGCGCACCAACTTGCCTCGAGCGTGGTGGCGCCGCGCCACGTACTCACTCTTCCACCCCAGAAAGGCTACATTGGCGAAAACATACATCATTACAACGCGTTGGACATCTTCGCTGCCGCGCCACCTCCGACTACCGGTCTCGTTCCACCTTGCGAACCCCAGGTGACCATCGCGAGGGTACAGCGTCCTGAGAACCAATCTGATATGAGCGAAAGACTTTCCGCTTTCTGTGAGCATCTTATGACAGGCGCGAAGTCTGTGTGTGAGCAAGAATATGTGGAGACTCTACGATCAAGCTGCATAGCCTTGGACGCGCACGTCGCCAACAACAACATGCGCGACGAACTGCTTGTGAACGCCCAATCTTTGCTTCAAGGGTATCTGCAAGACTGCCAGAAACACATCGCAGACTTCAATTTCGCCCTGAAGGACCATTTGAGCAGCGAAGTCGGTGTTCAGATACAATTCTCACCACGAATTCATCCTAAATTTTGGTTGAGTCAACTCCATAGAGACTGCTTCGATAACCTGTCATATCCTTGGCAAGAGACTGTCATCAGGTATGCGCTTGCTATCACTAATCTGCAACGCGCTCAGAGGTTGTTCCGCCTATCCAATAACCTTGTCGACCTCCTCGACGAGCTCAGACACGTTGGCCATTCCAACTGGGATGTATACCAGTATCCCGAAACTCTGCTGATGGAAGCTGAGAGCGGTATGCTTGTCAGGAAAGAGCAGGAACACATTGCGAGCCATATGCGTTCACCAAAGGATGGTCATAATGCTGTGCTTCAATTGCTGATGGGAGGTGGCAAGTCGACGACCATCTTGCCCATATTGAGCGCTTTCCATGGCGACAAGAAGAAGCTTGTGCGAGTAATCGTCGGAAAGCCCCAGAGTAAACAGATGCTGACAATGCTGATCGCCAAGCTTGGCGGCCTGTTGAACAGAAAGATCTACCAACTGCCCTTCTCGCGCAACCTCCGACTGAATGCTCAAGATGCCAACACCATCCACGAAATCTACAAAGAATGTGTTCGCGAGCGCGGTGTATTGCTGGCCCAGCCAGAGCATATCCTATCGTCAAGGTTGATGGCTGTGGAATGCGTACTTGTCGACGATTCAGAGACCGCCCAGTCACTGTTAGCAACTCAAAAATGGCTCGACGTGTCTTGCGATTGTATCGACGAAAGCGACGAGGTTTTCTCTACCAAATTCGAGTCTGTTTACACGATGGGCACCCAGCGAGCGATTGACTACGCCCCTGAGCGGTGGTTAATCATCCAGGAAGTTCTAGCCCTCATTCCAAATGTGGCCAAGCGGGTGAAAGAAGATCTGCAAGAGGCTGTTGATATACAGAGCGATGGAGACGGGATGTATCCCAGGATCAGGTTCCTCCGAACTGACGCTGCTGATCGAATTGTGTATCTTCTTGCGACACGGGTCGTCGAGTCGGGCATAGGAACTCCTTCTCGCACGCAGTCACCAGCCATGCAAGCGGCCATCTTGCACTATATCTCCGTATCAGAACTTGAAGCACATGAGATTGAAGCGGTGGAAGAGAGCATGTTCTGGACCGAGACAACGAAGCCGGCAATCCTTCTCCTACGTGGCTTGTTCGCCGGTGGTATTTTACGATTCGTCTTCCAGAAGCGATACCGTGTGGACTTTGGCCTGGACAGTCACCGTACCCCAAGCACTCGCCTAGCTGTTCCGTTCCGCAGTAAGGATGCTCCTTCGCCTAGGAGTGAGTTCTCTCATGAGGATGTGGTCATCGTCTTGACGCAACTCTCCTATTACTCCAAAGGTTTGGGTGAGGATGATCTTTTCGAAACGCTCACCCATCTTTTGAAGTCAGACCAAGCGGTAATTCACTACGACGAGATCGTGAGTACTGCATCTTCGAGTCTTCCCAAGGCTTTCAGGCATCTCTCTGGCGTCTCCATACGCAATCGAGATCAATGCATCGCCGAAGTGTTCTCAGGTTTAAGACATTCACGGAAGGCCGTCGACTACTATCTCTCGTACCTCGTCTTCCCGAAAGAGATGAAGCACTTCCCCCAAAAGATCAGTGCGAGCGGCTGGGATTTAGCTGGGACCAACAAAGTCAACGCATCCACCGGCTTCTCTGGCACCAATGATACCCTGCATCTGCTCCCACTCGACATCAAGCATCTGGATCTACCGAGTCAACAACACACCAATGCGGAGGTTTTATCGTTTCTGTTGATGGACGAAACATCTGTGGCCAATTTACCTGCCCGCGCAATTGGTAGTACAGGGTAAAGTAGCCGTCATAAATACGTTTAAGAACTTCTAGCTAACTTATCATTAGTATGTATCTTCCCAGCTAATATACACGAGCATGAGAATATTAGATATTGTCGCTCAGTCCCATCGCCCAAGTTCCCCTTAAGACAAGGAGTTCTCTGGCTTACCTCCGAGTATGAGTGGTGCTAACAGCTTAATAGATTTGGACGGAGAATATCTTCTCAATTTCATCGAGGAATTACATCCAGACATCAGGGTTATACTGGACTGCGGAGCGTCAATCTTACAAATGAGCAACCGAGAAGTAGCTGAAGCCTGGCTGAAGCTGCGAGACAACGACATCTCGGCAATAGTCTACTTCGAGAACGAACAGCTTTCAGTGCTGGACCGCACTTCGAAGGTCGAGTCTTTCCAAACCTCTCCTTACGCAAAAATGCTGGAATCGTGCATCGTCTATTTGGATGAAAGCCATACAAGAGGAACAGACATACCCGGGCTACCACGACACTACCGGGCTGCCCTAACGCTAGGCAGTCAACTGACCAAGGATCGCCTCACACAAGCTGCTATGCGACTACGGAAGCTTGGAAAAGGCCAATCAGTGTGTTTTGTCATACCCGGAGAGATACAGACAAAGATCTACGAGCGAAGCGGCAAGCCAATTGGTACTCCGATCGAAACGTATGATGTATTGGCGTGGGCGATCGGCGAAACCTGGGCGGACCTCAAGAGGTCACTAGCACTCTGGGCAATTCAAGGCCGGAGGTTTGAGTGCCAGAAGGGCTTGTTAAACGGCCTTAGTACTACCAAAGAACAAGCCAAGGCGTTTCTGGAAGATGAGGCGGCAGATTTGGAAACTCGCTACAAGCCATCTACACCGGACAACGACGAGTCCGCGCACCTCGACAACTGGGACATGTCCAATGACAACATTGTCAGCATCGTTTCACGATGCCGTAGCTTCGAAGCTATGGGTGGTTTTGAAGCAGCCGCCCTAACTAAGGAGCAAGAGTGTGAGCTTGCACCGGAAATCGAAATGGAGCGCGAGGTCGAGCGCACACCACGCTTGAAGGCTCATCCACATGATGTTCATACAGATCTGGAAAGCCTCATCCACACTGGAACTATCGTCTACGGCTCTAAGGCTTTCGTGCCTGCCTTCGTATCTCTCAACACCACGAGCGCTGGAAAGCTATTCAACCTGAGAAGTCTCCCCAACGACTTACTGGTCACCGCAGACTTCATGCGCACTGTTCAAATACCCCCAGGATCAACTCGAGCATCTTTCGTCTCCGACTCGTACCAGCGCCCGGTGCAATTCATCCTGAGCGTGCCCAGCTTCAGCAGCCCAGGTACCATCGGCAAGCTCATCATTTTGAGCCCCTGCGAGGTCAATCAGTTGCTACCTCTGATTCGGCAGTCGGACAAGGTTACGCTACACATCTACGCTCCACGGTTTAACGTCAGTTATGCATCGATCGATGACCTCATGCTCTACAACGTCGGTCGAATCTTCTCGCCTGGTTCGGTCTCGCGTAGCTTGACGATGCAGCTCAATATCTTTGCCGGAAGTCTTTATCTGCGCTCGTTGTCTGAGTGGGCCGAACTCTGTGACCATCTTGGTCTTCTGAAGAACACAGTGGAAGACGGCCAGGAAGCCTCTCCAGACGGGTTTCTCATGCCGCCAGCCGGTATCTGGAACTTGAAGAAGTCTCCTGTTCCCTTCTTGCGAGCATGGCTTATGAAGGTTCGGCGCGAAGGAGAGGGTATCGAGAAGACCCATATGGGCAAGGTGCTAAGCGGGGCTAGGCTGGAGGAGAGCGATTTTGCGGAGGAGGAGTAGTCGGCTCTTTTGGGATGTGACATGGGGATCTGGAGATGGAGATTAATGAGAGCGGGGAGAGAATGCATGCCACACGAAGAGGCGGTCATGTCATCGGCACAGCTCTACACCACGGTTAGAAGCTCTGTCAACGTGTCAGCAAGTAGTAGGTATAATGCACCCCTATGATGCAATCTCTTCGGCATAATCGCGTGATGCTTCCGAGCGGTTTCTCGAGGTGTCGCTCGTCGCGTGTCGCGTGTCGCGTGTCGCCTCGGTACTGTCATCGCCCCATTGAGACTAGCGCGCCCACGTCATCAGCACCAGCCCTGGAGGGGGTTAGGAGTCTCTGTCATTTGCGGCATACACGCCATTAAATCCTAACATCAATACAAGTCTCGTGGTTATTTATGCGTCTACCTCCATGATGCTGCTAATTACATCTTTGAAGAGTGCGACACGAATTACACTTACTACTACAGTAGTGCGCGCGATTTGCTACTTCCGGATGCAAAACCACACCCATACAATCAGGCATCACTTGTCATCAAGATGTTCGTAGAGCAACCTTCTCGATTCGCGCAACTCTTTGTCGCCAATATATACAAGAAAGAAGTCAATGTATGTACAATGCTTCCAGAGCCAGCACAACAGATGCACTGCATCTCCACCATTCAATAAATCCACCGATGCCCGCCGATTCGTCCTCCACATGTTGTTCAAGTCTTGCTCGAGGCAGCTTAGCAAGAGGAGAGAGGCTCCTTGTAGATGCAGGAGTCGGAGGGGCCCTTGGAAACGCTCTCTGGCTCGCTGCCAGAAGCAACACCCTTGAACTCCTCGCAGATGACCTTGACGGAGCTGGCGCAGTTGGTAGCGTCGATAGTGGCGCTGTCGCCGAAGTTCGGGTTAATGCCAGCAAGGAGCTTGCCGTTGGAGGCCTTGACGTTCTTCATGATGACATGGCGCTCGGCGGACTGCTTGCAGTTACCGCAGGAACGGTAGAGCTTGCCGAAGGTGTCAACGGTGAAGCCGTCGATGGTGACAGTTCCAGCGCCGTTCTGCTGGATGACCTTGTCTTCAGCGCCGGTAGCTCCTCCACCGATCACTAGAAAGCGTTAGCTCAGTCCGGAAGTATGTGCAAACACCTCTTACCAGTTGCGTCACCATCTTTCTTGAGAGAAAGCGCGTCCTCGCAGACAGCAGCCCACCATACGTTCTCGATGGTGCAGCTGCCCTCGCAGTGGACACCCTCGATCTGGTCCTCTCCGATAATCGCGTTCTTCAAAGTAGCGCCATCCTGTAGAGGTAGAGGTACGAAGTCAGTATATGTCTCACACGCACTTCCTACAACCGTGACATACCTTTAGAATAAAGACCGCGTCAGAATCTCCGCCTTCGGCTTGGCCAGTGCAAGACACGCCACGACCGTAGGTCTTGAGACCACCGTCAAAGGTGCCAGTGATCTCCATGGGCTCCTTGAGCGTCTGAGAGCCCTTGGAGGCTGGGATAGGCAAGCTCGCCCGCTTGTTCAGGTTGAAGAAGTTCATGGGAGAAGGCTTGCTGGGACCGGCGGAGACGGCGACGGCGAAAGCCACGATGGCAGCAGCGACGGAGGCCTTCATGCTGATAGTTGGAAAGGTTGGGGTTGGAAAAGCTGGAGAGCTGAGAAGTTGTTGGAATGAAGAGAAGGACGATGGGTTCGGCTAGCGAATGTAATGCGTCGGGCAAAGGATTGAAAGAAGATGAGAAAGCTGAAAGACTGTAAAAGACTGTTGTTGGCTCGATGGTGAGTACGCATTATTGGGTGCGTCTCCCGCTGCATCTTATACCATCTACGGATCTGTTCCGACATCTTCTGGATGCCTGCCGTCGGGACAACTGCGGAAACTTGCAGGTTTGGCGAAATCGCATATAGATTGAACCCACACGGCTCCGCCCTACCCTCATGGGCTTTGTGCTTGGCGGTCATGCTCATCTGTTTGAAACAGTCCTTGGATTCGCGAATCGTGATCCGCGCGGTCTCTACCCGTTTCGCCTTTTACGCCAAGAGCGATGCGTTTCAAAGAGGTGACCTGGAAGTTCCTCCAATGGGAGGTGTTTGTGCGCACAGCATGGAGAACAACGTAGGCATGGAAGCTAAGCCTAATCTGCAGCATGTCAAGTGTTTTTGGTTGGAAGAAGGTTGCGGATACAGCTGTCATGTCCAGAAATCCCGTGTTCTACACCCAATGCAAGTAATAACGGCTGCGACATACGTTGTGTCCTCGCAACGCTCACACAGATTGATGGCAGGAGACCACGATGGTACATCTGGTGAAGTTGCGCGCGGGCATGTCCCAGCGCGAAAACATTGCACTTGAGTGGTGGAAGAAACAACCTAACACCACAATGGAGTCACAGCGCTTCTGGTTGTGATCGTCGCCATCACAGTTCTTAGTATATTGAAGTTGCAAACGTGCACCAGCACAAAGAGATCGGTGCCATCGAGCCGCCTCACCAAACACGACCCCGTTCTTCACAGACCACGTCAGGCTTCGCGGAACTTTTGGTAGCGTGGTTCGAGATCCGCTTGGCATTCCCCACTACCTGGTGAAGCAAGGGGCGGGAAGCTTGTGTATCGACAGGAACAGCAAGGCTGCAGACAACCCACTGACTCAAAGTATCCACATTATGTCGTAGACATCGAATTTTCAGATATCTGGCTGCATATCTGTAACAAACATGCTGGATTGTTCAGTAAACATCGACAACCCAAGGAAGACAGCCGCCCGCCACAGCACACCAGGACGCAGACATCACACCAGACACCGAAATGAGAGTGACATGCATGAATCAATCCTCCACGCGGCATTTTCGTACAACGCTCAGTGGTCAAGCGTTTTTTTTTCTTTTGGTGAAACATACCCAGCTCCGAAGTTGACCCAGTCCAGACACCCTTCGCCATCTGACACCACCATCAACAGCACGAACGGCCTGACGTCGCAGGTCTCCACACGCTCGTTCATCTCAGGAAACATTGCTTTTTTCGTAGGAATGTATGCGACGGCCCTGAACGTCAATCGCAGTGCATCTGCTTGCGAGCAATGACGGCAACGCTGTACGGCAGGCCAAACGCACTCCCCGAACGAGATCGCGGAGTGGTACGTAAGACGATCAAGTGGTGTGTGCGCGCGGCTGGGGCCGTGGCTGTGGAGGCGTTGGCGCCACACTCTAATTGTAGCTTTATCGTGACGCTGCTGCGCACCTTCCAAGTTACTTCAATTCACATACAACTCTCTGCCGCGACCGACAAATATGCTTGTCATCTGACGCCTCCAGAAGATTTTCACTGATAGCAGCAGCAGAAAACCAAAAACGGTTTGGGACTTCTCACCTCATCGGTGTCCGTCCGTGCGCTGGCTAGCGTTGGCTAGCCTCTACCCGATATATACAACTTTTTGCCCGTCGCTGTTTTGCTCTGCACCGCAAACTTCCCAGTTCAACGCACACCATGGTTGGGCGTTACTAAGTAATTACTAAATTACTAATTTTTTTTCTCTTATAGTAAAACTTTTTAACTACTAAGTATTATTATTTAAAATTTTAATATATTATAAAGTAAATACTAAATTTTATATTAATATAAAAAATATTAGAAAAATATTTATTAAATAAAAAGATATTTACTATTTTATCTACTTTTTCTTACTTTTACTTAGTAATTACTAAATACTTAGTAATTTACGTTTTTTACTCTTAATTCTTAATATTTCTTTTAAAAATTTTAATATATTATAAATAATAACTATATATATAACTTTAGTGCCTTAAGTCTAATTTAGTTATCTTTATAGTAAAACAACGTTAAAAGATATTAAAAGACGTTAAAAGACTTTAAGCTAGTCCTCTTTAGAACTACTAAATAATTTTAATGTTAATTTAGTATATATTACTACAGCAATGTAGTTATTTTAGCCTATAGTATAGACTTATTCTACACTTGCCTATATAACTTTCTAGTTTATACTATAACTAGAAATAACTAAGAATAATACAATATGCAGTAACAAGAATACTGCTAACAGAACTTACTACACCTATTCTCTATTAACTATAATCTTGTCTCTATTCTTAGCTAGTAATATTAATATAATAGCTACTACTTTTAAGACAGGTTTTATTTAAGGCGACTATAATACGCGACTATAGCGTCTATCTAAGTAATAGTGCTAGGTAAGAGAAGACAAGCTATAAACGCCTTATCTCTAGTATTCTATTTCTTATTATCTATACTTAGAATTTTAGTAATAGCCTTACGCTACTAGCGTATAGCCTACTTTAGGTGTAGAGATAGTAAAGGCTTTGTCTTAAGCTTTACTGCGTATATAAAGTTGTAAACATAAATAGTAATAGTAATTAATAACTCTTTTCTAGTTAGCTTACTAATTAGGTAATTTTCTACCTAGCCTATAGTAATAGAATAGTCTTTGCAAAATACTTTATGTATCTTCTTAGTAAGCGTCTTAAAGATAAGTATAGGCAAATAGATAAAAGAGAGCCTTACCTTAGCTAGATATATCTTTAGAATAATAGAAGTATTAATAGTATTAATAGCACTAGAACGCATATGCTTAGAGTAGAAGGCCTAGATTATATCTCTTATTATATAGACAGCATCTTGTTCTACAGCTACTAGAATAGCTTTAAGAATAGCTTCTCTAACAGTCTCTTTTCTAGCAGACGTAGAGTAGCTTATAGAATTTTTAGAACAGCAACGCAGTTATATAGAAAGCGATTAATTAATAACAAAGTAACTTAGTAGAGCTTCTTAGTAAAGTAGCTAGGTAACGTAACTAGTAAGAGATTAGTTTTATACTTATAATTACTTAGAAAACTTACAAATTGTTTAGAAGTGCGTATTAACGCAGCGTTTAGTGTTAGATATAAGCTACTTATGTCTTTAATCTTTAGAGTTCTAAATATTATTATTATATAAGTATAAAGAATAGAAGAAGCGCGCTTTTACTAAGATTTTAGTATACGTGTTCTAACTATAAAGCTTTAAGATATATTACTCTGTTAGTTATAAGCTAATAAGCGCGTATAATTAGATTGTAATCCTCTTATAAAGTTCTCTTATAAGGTATTTAGTGTTATAATTCTTTTATAGAGTATTAGAATAGCTGCCTTATAGGCCTAAAAGATTTAGAAGCTTTAACTGCCTTAGAGATAGTAGCGCTAAGGCTCTAAGCCTTAGCTTACTTAACGCTACACCTCTAAGAGTAGGCAAAAAATTTAGTTATACGTTCTTTAGAGTACTAGCAATAGTTCTTACCTCTTTAGAATTAGTAGCTCTTTAAGCTACGAGTGTTACTACTTAAGATTTAGATTTCTGCTTAATAATATATATAACTTAATTTAAATAGATTTTAAATAGAGCTTCTATAGCGCTAGTAATCTAAGCTTAAAGAAGTCTTGGCAATTTAGTGATTTAGTAAAACGCCCAACCATGACGCACACCTAGTGTGCAAGCCGACTCTCGGTAGCCAGGCATTTGCGGTCCTTGCGCAGGTCAAGTATACCTGCACCTCGTCAGCTCCTAGCGGAGACGTCGAGGCTCCGTCCGCCATTGCTCATCAGAGAGCACGGTGAGACATCCGACAGCTGCTCCTCTCAAATAGTCGCCAGACGCGACTATTTTAGGTCGTTCAGTCGTCGTACTATATCTATGGTCACCTTAGATTATAGCATTTCGTCTTCATCCTTGCGCAGGTCAAGTATACCTGCACCTCGTCAGCTCCTAGCGGAGACGTCGAGGACCCGTTAGCCATTGCTCTTAAGTGAGCACGGTTAACAAGCGACCACTACTCATCCGATTTAGTTGCCTCCGGTGACTATCTCGGGAGTTTATGCATTGCTACTATATCTATGGTCTCCTTAGTTTATAGCATTTCTTCTTCTAGATGTCTTTCGAGACAAACCACACCGCCCTTCTCTTCTCCTCAACAATGGAGCAAGAATACGGGCTCTTCGATGATACGCGACCGAAGCCGTGCAACGCCTGAGACTTGGGTCACATATTGTGACTCGAGCAGATTGGTAGGCAGTGGCGTATGCTCTCCACACGGTTGAGAGCATTACAGTATGTCGGCTATAGTTGTTCAAGCCAGACGGCATAAAATTCATGTCTAGTAAGAGAGCCTCGGAAGACAGCTGAAGCTCTGCCTCCAGCGGTACGAGTCGCTCACGACTCCCGCACTACACAACCATCTTGTACGCAAACGCACTTTTGCGATCCGAGACTTTCAGGTGGGCGTGGCAGCCATATAATCGCCGTATCTACCCAATGTCACATATCAAGGTCTATGTCGTCGCCGGGATGTTATTACTTCTACCCTACATTACATATTAAGGTCAATGTCGTCGTCAGGCAGTTGTCCACATCGTAGTTTCTCCTGTCAATCCATGAACTACCAAAACAAGCTGACTACAAACAAAATTGAACTGGGTCCAGGATTCGTCACAACGAGCTATCATTCTGAGCTACCCCCCAGCTCACCTATCCTCTCCAAGCCAATACGGCCTCGCCAACCCTCTCAAGCCCCAGGCTCAAAGTCGCTCTCCAACGGCCCCCCACAAACCCCGTCAGACAAACAACAGCCGCCTAATACGTAACACTCCCCGTACTAGTACAATCCTTCCTCAGCTGCGCGCTTCCACAATAGCAATTACCAACCGCCGCATTCGGGGACGAGACGGTATCAATCAGCACCCCATAGTCCACCGAATGGTCACGATCCGCGTCATTCGTAGCCGCGCCACAGTCACCCGTGAAACTGCCCGCAGACCGGACAATGCGCATGGTGGAGGGACAGCCGGGGATTTCCAAGTCGCAGAAATTGTTGTTCTTCCAGTCGTTTAGTTTGCTGGTGCTGGCGGAGGTGCCCGCGAAACAGAAGTCGCCGGTCTCGAAGCCGTTTTCCTGGCCTTCGATGCCTGGGGGTGAGTGTTAGGTTGTTGGGGATCAGGGAGGCTGGGCTGGAAGGTTACCTGCGCTGTTCCACGTCTCTATGATGTGCAGTTGGCCTGGAGTTGAGAAGGTGCCGCCGATTTCGGAGCCGGCGTATTTTCCTATGATGAAGTCGGCGTAGGTGGAGGTGGTGAAGAGGCCCAAGAGGGGGATGAGAGTGAGCTGGGGAGTCTTCATGTTGGGTATGGGAAGCAAGGTCTTGAGGTTGGATGACGGTGTTGCAGGAGAGTGTTGAAAGTGCTCTTTGATGTAGACCTCTTCTCGTTTCTTGTACAACGGATGTCTACTTGTATATCTCTTTCTTCCCACCGGCTCTTACCGTTGTGATTGAGGTCATCTCGATCGATCGTTTGGCAACTCTTCATTCTAGTGTTCCACATATGCCCGTGCGATGCGCGTTAGCTGTATGTCCCATCATGACTATCAGTAGACTTGGTCCGAAGTTGCAACAAGCACATTAAGGTCAACTCTTCTCTCATTCGGTATGAGAAGGATGCATTCGGCTCCACTTCCAACAACAGTACGTAGTTGTTGTGGATACAATAAGCGCCCGAAGGCCCGTGTTCAACGCTCATCAAATATATCACCTTTGATTTCGAAGATATTCAGCCTCATATCTGCATTAGACAACTTTCCTGATGAGCTTTTAGCTCAATTGAGAGATCTCTGCGAAAACTAGTAACCACGTGGTCATCCCTAAACCTTATGATATTCCACAAAGCGCATGAGTACTTGAGATCGAGAGCGAAGGCTCAAACAAACCTGTTGCGGAGCACGCCAACCTAGGAAAAAGCCAAATACCGTAGAGCCTACGTCAACGTCAACTCGCCTACTTTACAAGTTTTTGTTTTAATGTAGTCCGCAGACCTGTTTAGCTTTTTGCTTGCATAAGATGGGAGCGGAGTTACGAATGATGGGACCTGAGGACCTGGAGAAATCGCGGTAGGCCTGACACTACCATGCCGATCGACCAAAAGCCACTAGACATGAATGGGAAGTAATGCGAAGCCAAGCAATTGAGGGCCTGATTGATAGGTTTGCGTCACTTGTGAGTTGAAGTAGGCAAAAGTATAGCCGATGGTCAGTCGGCGTGTCCGACATTGTGACAGAGATGCAGATCACCAAGGAATACCAATGACGGCATTGGTTCAAAAGCATTAGTCTAGCACTTTTGATTCCATATGTCTACCAGCGAGATGGTAATTGTATGATGAGATGACATGGCAGACTGAACGTATATGCACGCTTCAGATTATGCACGTTTAGCACGAAGGCAGCCAATCCCTCCGCCATGCTCAATTCCCATGCCCCATTGCAGCAACATCCGACACACTGTTCACTTCATCTTCCTAGCGGACCAGTATTGGCGGTGCCACCAGTCCTCCTTGACGACTTACCTCCTCCAAGCATAAAGTTTCCCAGGCCACGCGCACCGCTGGCAAGAGGCTGCCTGGTCATGGGCGAGTTTTGGTATGAGGAATGCGCATCCTGACTCAAGTACGGAGGAGGCTGGCGTGAACCACCGAGGACTGGTAGCTGGCTTCTGTGAGCTTGCGAAGGCGTCCCGACTAGAGCTGTATCTTCACTGTGTTAGCGCGTGATGCTCTTTGGGTTCACGAATAACTCACGACCAGTATGGTTCCTCACACCCAATCCGCGTCTCTGCAGCTGTGGATCGAAAGGAGGCCCGAGATGGACACCGCCCTGCTGCTGCCGTCCACTGCTCCCAGAACTCCTACTAAAGTCTCTGTTGTGCGGTCTACCGCCACCGGCCTGCTGCGACATGTTCATCTGACTGTAGTTGGCCGTTCCGGTCCGCGTGCCAGGAAGGCGGTCGATGAAACGGTCTCCACGCGCAGTCTGGATCGTGTACGCCGCCTCATCACCTGCAGCATGAGCTACCTGCGTTGCCATGACATTGCCTTTCAACTGCTGGTAGAGAGCTTGGGTCTGCGCCTGCGCTTTTGTCTTCTGTTTGTAGGCTTTCGCAAGTTCATAGTTTTTGCCCTCGAGAATTTCCTGTTCGGCTTGCATGGCTACGCGACTGTTAGTAATGGAGCATTCAGAGGAAGAGGCTATGACCAACCCTGCATCTTGTCTTGTAATGCCTTGATCTGCGAATTCGCATCGTGCACGAGCTGATCCATCTGTTGACTGAGCGTATCGTACTTGCCAGTCAAGCCTTTCGCGAGGTGCTCTTGATAGATGATCTCCTGCGACGTCTGATAGCTATGGAATGCTAAGCCGCGACTGGCACACTCCATGATGATTGTTGGACTAAGGCCGCTGAGTACCGACGTCTTGTAGTCTTCTGATGGGTTGAGACCTGCGACTACCACATCGTCGGGGTTGTGCAGCGATGAGTTGCATGCTGGACAAGTTCGATGCGCATTTGTAGACCTCGACAGCCCGGTGACATCTGCGCAATTGCTGCAAAAGACGTGACTTGTGCGATGGTCAGCGAAAAGCGTCAGAGGCAGGTGAGATGGACGAACCTGCACGTAGTAACCACGGCGCGTTCATGCAGCTGCGATCGACACTTGAGCTCATTGCAACGCAGAACGTACTCCATGGCGAGTGGCGGTTGTGAAGTGGAGGAAGTTTCGTCGGCGGATGGAAAGCACGATGTTGACGCGAAAGCACGTGGTCCGCTCACTGAGGCAAGAGCAACCCAACTCGTGTAAATTCTGTCCTAACCAGAACGTAGCATGAATTCGTGTCTTATGGATCCGCGCAACGATAATACTCAGGGTGCGTCCGTGGGGCCTGCCGCTTCAGCGGTCGAGTCTATCGATCATCCTTGTCCGGCTTCCGCCGTTGCCTTGTGCTCTTCTTGCCAGCCACGGCTGTATCGTCCTCCTCTTCATCTCGACCCTTTGCGAGTTCACCATCCAACTCCCACTCCTCGGGGTCATACCAGTCCTCGCCATCGCTCATCTCTCCTACATGGCCTTCCGCTTTTGACCACTTGTATACATCCTGCCTCATGCGGTCGGCTTGTAGCAGGCCTTGATACAAGTCGGATGTTATCCGTGCGACCTCCTCCTGTTTTTGTACGTAGGCCATGAGGAGCATGCGCGTCTCCTCGGCTTCGTTCGGCGGGAGACCAAAGTCGCGATCTGGCAACGAATCTGACGGATGTATGAAGAGAGGATGTATTGCGCCGACACCACTCGAGGGCGAATGAGGTGGGGAAGGGGTCGAGGCTGCATGCGCCTGGGCTCGTCTGCGCGTCGTCATCCTATGTGTCTGTTGCGACGCGGTATCAGACGCGTCTTCGGGCGTTCCTTCTCCATTCTCTTGCGCCTGCTCTGCATCTCCTGCGTGCGTTCCGTTGGTCACAGGATGTGCGCCATTGACCCTCTCTGAACTGGAGTCGCCGTTGGTCTCGGTCTGTCGACTAGTGCCATTTGGCTGGCCTGCATCCTCCATGTCTACGTCATGGGGACTTTCTATGGTCTCGCGCATTTCCGCATCGTGGAGTTGCTGTTGCTCTCCTTCGCTCGTGCGCCCATTTGCGCTGCTAGCCCATGGCTCCTGGAACGGTGCTCTGCCCATAGCAGCCAGGGCAGCTGGCGCAAACGTGGAGTCGCCCTGCAGTTTCACGAATAGAGTCTTTGCCCGCGCGTTGGTGACCTGCTCTTTTCGAGAGAGGGCTCCCGCTTCGCTCGCGAGGTCTGTGAGATGCCGCGAGGAGTATGCTACGCTCAGGGCAGGGTGGTTGGGTAGGTCGGCGGCCGAGGTGAGCGGCGCAAGAAGGCTCTCGAGCTGTATGTTGCCGTAAGGATTCTCCTCGACAGCCTCCACATCTTCCTCGTCTTCGTAATCTTCTTCGACTTCGACGACATCACCGTCCGCATCGTATCGTGGAGGGTTGCGCTGTAGGATGGACCTGTGGTAGCCGGCGTGCTCAATGCGCTGGAGGCGTCAGTCTTCAGTCGACACCCGAGTCGCACAAGCCAAGACGCACCTTCTTGTAGGGTCGCGGGTCAGAAAGGAAGTCTGGGTCGCTGGCGCGCGCATAATGGACCTTGCGCCTCAAATCCTGCTTGTTGCTGTTTAAGGGTGTTTCGGAGTCTTCTGTGTCGGCTGCGCAGTGTTAGCTAGGCCTGTGTCGAGGTAGGAATGAACCTACAGTCGTCTTTTCGCAGCATCTTCCTCTTCATGCTGAAGATGGTATCCATAATCTGCTGCTGTTGGCCCGCCATGGCGTCAGAGCCTCTGGCCAGCGCGAGCGTAAGGTGGTGAAGATGCGGGAGTATCGATACGAGCGCGTTCAGCTAGTACAACGACTGGTTGCGCTGTCAAAGGTATTTGGAGGTGTGGATACGCGTAGCGGCGAAGCTGGATTGCAAAAGTATAGCTGTAGAGTGTCGGAGAGAAAGTGTGGAGGGATCGGGCGGCATAGAGAACGTGCATGGCAAGGGTTCAGCTAGCTTCCCGCGCCCATGTGTCGACCCGCGACCATCGATGACGAAGCCGCGAACAATCTGTACACTCTCTCCATGCTGCCACAAACACGCTTGATATCGCCAATTCGATACAGCACCTAGGAACCCCACGTCTGGCTTTGCGATTCTCGTGCGACGAGCAAATCCACTCCGCAGCACTTCCGCTCTCCCCCAACTCCGAAAAGCAGCATCACGCCGACACCACGCTTGTGAGATACAAGCTGGAAACCACGCGACTCGGGCATGGAGTTATAATGGAGGCATACCCCTCAGACTTCACTGCGCACAACCTACCGTTTATTGTCCTTTCAGGCCTAGCGACCAGCAAAGAGGTCGATCCCCCTCCATCGGTCCAGCATGTGCTTCCGGGGCGCGCTGTCACAACCATCGGCTCAGATCTACCGCCAGCAGAAGGTGACCGGGCAAATGAACTACTCCAAGAGTTCCTGAGTGCAGATGGCACGAACGCGCCGTGGAATGGGCGTGACTTTAGTCGCCGAGGCATCACGCATGGCTTCAGAATACGGAATGTAGGAAGGGTACATGCGCCTGCGATTATGCCACGGGAAGAAGCCATGGGCTGATGTTTGCTAGAACTTCCAACTTCCCCCGAAAAAGGCAGATGCGCCCTCAAACTCCGAGACAACCCCTCCAGGCAGTCCCACCATCGCAGCCGCAACATCCTGGGTCCTGCATTCGCCCATATCGCCCCTCTCACCAGCGTCGCCCTCCTTCCCCGACGGCGTCATCGCTCCTGCCTGGGTCGCCAAGCACCAGCACTACGTTCCTTCCGTATTCGTCTCCTTCTTCAACTTCACCACAGACCCAATTACGAACAGCTTGCACGATAATCAGCTGAAGACGGACATCAACAAGATCAAGAGCCAGATACAAAAGTCAGACTACCGAACAAGATATGTTGTGGTATTGTTAAGTGACAAGACCATAATCGAGGCACCAGACATCGAAGAGCGACTGGCGACGATACGGCGGGCTACAGGCTTGGATCCAAAGAACTCACTCTTCTTTCTGCCTCCAAGGACATCCAAGGTCGAGCTACAGGCATTCGTCACTTCTATCCTGGCCATACTACAACCCATCTGTGTCGAGTATTACCGAGACCTCACGAAACATGCACGGAGGAAGAAGGGACGAGGCACAATTCCTCCTCCGACAGCCCCACCAACGCGTGGCACCTCCCAAACGCTGTCGTATCCTGGGTGGGGTGTTCGCTATGACTTCAAGCTGGGGATTCTTGCCGAGTTCCGCCAGGAGATGGACGCTGCACAGCGACACTACGGGGCTGCGTTAGAGGCATTGTTTGGTGCCGAGGGCTTGTTTGAAACAACGGCAAGCTGGTCTCCAAGATGGGACGAGATACGGTTGCTAGCAGATATCATCGCACTACGGCACATTCGATGTCAACTATGGAACAATTTCCCTACTTCCGCGGTCCAGTCTTGGTTACGATACAAGTGGAGATTACAAGACGTGCTCGATCGCCGGGGCAAGGGTACTAACAACTATGGTTGGCAGGCTTGGGAATCCACATGGGCCCAAGTAATGGCTGAGACCGTACGACGAACAGAGTTGCCAGTCTTCAAGATACGAGATCCTGTCCCGGATACAGATCCCTTACCAGACATCCCTAACTCGCTATACTCTCAGCCCGAGAAACAGTTCCCGGTAGGAGAACGACTGCCACCATGGGAACTGTTACATCATGCCGGATATTGGCACAAGATTGCCAGTGACCACGCAAAGAGACGCTACATTCTTGCCAGAGAGATGCCAGAGGAAGACCGAACACCACCAGGCATGTCTCCTGCCGCCAAGGTCTCTGCTCGGAATCAGATATACGACCACTACCTCGTTCCGCAACCTCACGAAGAGTATCCTGTACCTGGTATCGGCAACGGATTCGAGCACTGGAAAGACATCTCATCCAAGCTCAATGCCGCGATAGCTGAGTTTAGAGCTCGGGGACAACATCGGAAAGTAGATCAGTTGCAACTCGAAGTGGCTCGAACATTGCTTCACGTGAAAAGATTTGACGATGCTTACAAAGTACTGCGATCACTCTGGGAAACGATGGCATGGCGGAAAGAAGGATGGTGGAGCTTAGCTTCGGAGGTAGTATGGACTCTGCATGAGTGCGCATTGCGAGTACAGAGCCGAGAATCATATGTTGCAACAGAGTGGGAGCTGTATAGTCAAAGTCAGTGTTATTCGTCTTTCACACGAAGCTTCACTAACAGCCACCAGCGATCCCCGGCAAGACAAAATACAAGTACGACTTGATGACATGTTTGGACGTCTTTTCGGATGCGACTGCCGAGAAGGTGAGCGTGAGTCTAAATGCTAAAGACCACATATCCTGCTGTAAGTTAGAAGTCTTATGCAATGACCCAATGCTGACATTGCAGTATCAACATCATTCGCCTTTGCTGAAGCCGAAGGTAATGTTGGCGAACCCCTTCATGCACAACTCGCCATCAGCTCCAATGCTCGACCAGGCTCCGCCCCTATCACATTGTCTTTTCTCCAGTACCAGTTCAATGGTGGTTTGGCTGAAGTCCGCTTAAATCACAACGCCGACGAACCCTCCGGAAGTACCTCAATCATGTACACCTGCACATTAGAAGAGACTCACTCCGCTACCGGAAAGCCACGCTGGGCTGGAACAGCTGATCTCACGCTCTACCCGGGGCAGACTAAAGTGTACAGTCTCCCACTCATTCTGCGCGAGTCTGGGGATGTCGATGTTGTCGCGTGCGTCTTCGGCGTCAGCACGGAAAAGTTTGATCTCGTTTGCTCAGACACCGACCCAGAGACTCCAACTCATCCTGTTTGGTGGATCAAGTCAGATACCAGAATCAAATCAAGATCATTGAAGCATGGATCCGGTATGTCGGTGCACATACTACCCAAACCGCCAAAGATGGAAATCAACCTACCGGACGTTCGCAACCAGTACTACACAGATGAGTCAGTGACGCTGGCAATAGAGATTCTGAACCAAGAAGAAGAGGACACTGAAGCTGTCCTTGAGGTGCGATTACTGGGCCGCTCCAAAGATACTCTGAGCTACACCTGGGTCGAACGTCCAGCAGAGTCACCCATGAAGGAAGTTCCGCCAGCGCTCGACGGTTCAACAGATGTAGACCTCCCGGGCCATGTAGTAGGCAAGCTGGCCCAAGGTGCAAGAACAACAGAGAGAATCCGCTTCACTGCACCCGCAGATCCAGCAGACTACGCCTTGGAAGTCAAGGTACTATACCACCTCCTCAGCGACCGCGACATACCCATCTCTAAAATCATGGTCGCCGATCTCGTCTTCAACGCACCCTTCGAAGCGAGCTACGACCTCATGGCACGCGTGCACCCCGACCCATGGCCCAGCTACTTCGAGCTCCAAGAGGCCGAAAGCAACGTCAACCCCGAATCGCCCGATGCATTCGGCATAGCACAGAAATGGGGACTACGAGCCAAAGTCGCATCCTTCGCCGACGAACAGCTCGTCGTCAGCGACCTAGCCGTCCAAGTCCACAGCATCCACGGCGGCGCAACATGCGACGTCACGAAAGAATTCACCATTGCAGAAACGCCCATGGAACCCCAGGTCCTCAGCGAATGGGGCTTCAGCCTGGATATCCGGAAGAACAACCTCGAAGAACGTCGCTCCACCGCCCTCGACACGACTCTAAACATAACATGGAAGCGCACCTCCGACCCCACCGCCTCCCCAGTAACATCCTCCCTCCCCATCCCCCGCATCCAGATCCCCTCCTCAGAACCCCGCGTCCTGGCTTCCCACGACCTCTCCCCCACGACCCCTTCCCTCATCCATCTCGACTACGTCCTCGAGAACCCCACCATGCACTTCCTTACTTTCGAGCTCGCCATGGAAGCCAGTGAGGATTTCGGTTTCAGCGGACCTAAACTACGGACGTTGCATCTCCTGCCTATGAGTCGGCAGACGGTCAGGTATAATTTGCTGTCGAATGTGGAAGGGGATTGGATTATGCCGAATCTGAAGGTTACGGATCGGTATTTTAATAAGACGTTGAAGGTGCAGGGGACGGAGGGGATGAGGGTGGATAAGAAGGGCGTGGGGATTTGGGTGCCTGGTGATGAGGGAGGGATGGAAGGGGGAGAGGGAGAGGGAGAAGGGAAGGTAGAATAGTGGGTGAAAGTGAGGAGCTTGGGAGCTTAGTGGTCTTTGTGCGTGACTTAGTAGATGGGCGTGGAGCTGTAGAATTGTGCTTTCAATACACGAATGATGATTGTCAAACGCCAGATGCGACATGCACATGGACAACCTCACCATGGTAAAGCTGCCTCAGCAGCTATGTGTTGCTAGCAGCTGCACCCAATTCACAGCAAGGGTCCAGAGCGGACACAACTCCGCAAAGATAGTCAGAAAGCCAATCAACATTTATAAAGCGAGATCCAATACCATCCCGTCTCGTCCGCTACCAACCGCTCTCACCCCCCCCCCTACCGAAGAATACCAGAAGAATAAACATATGAGATTCGTGGGTGTTGTAACCCGTAAAACGGTGCTTTCGGCAAAAACCCCTCCACACACTAAAAGAATTACAATTGCACATAACAAAGTCTCTCGTAGAAGTGAACCATGCTTACCAATGCCCGCGAAATAATCAAAAGAGAAAAACGCCTTAACCCCTTCTTCTTCTTATCTGTACTCGAACTATCATCAATCAAAGTCTTAGCTCTGATAGAATCGTCTGAGCCATATTCTTGTACTGCCATGTACCCCCATCCACTTTCTTAAACTGGATGCCGTGCAGCGTCAACAGCGGAACCTTGACGATCAAAATCTCAAACACCAGACTCATGCTAGAGCCCATGTCGCTCTGTACCTGCGTCGATGTTTCGCCCGCCGCTAATGCGCGTCGTGGTCGTCGCTCGTCCCGTTCCTCGCTGCCGTCAGACTCGTCGGTATTCGTGTAGCTTTGATCCGCAGGCGATGGCCGCGATCGCGATTTCGGTGTCCCGGGTGCTCGGTGGTTGTCTCGGAACTCATCACGATCTCTGTCGCCACCCATGAAGCCCCCAAAGCTGATCTTTCTCTTGTGTCCTCCGCTCGGTGGGGACGCTGGCGAATCCATGGGTTTGTTCATGTCGATGCTAGGTGCGTGTCGACATCGGAAGCCACCTTTGACTTCGGTCCACTCAACACCAAGCTGGTCGAGCACCCTTATTAGATCATCCTGAATGATGGGAAGGGGCTTGGTGCTTGTCGTTGAGACGCTGAAAAGACCTTTGAGGAACACAGGCTTAACAGCATCTGGACTCCGACTAGCTTCCGCTTGCGCTTCTGCAAGCTCTGCATCTGTCTCTTCGGGTACATTGGCTTCCTTTGCTGCCTCCCTCTTCATCCTCCTCGCTTGAATACTTTCTCTTCGCGCATGGCCCAGCGATTTCGCCCGGGAAGCTTGCATGGGCCGTGGGCTCGAAGTGAGATCGTCGGAAGCAGCATCGTTGTTTGGTCGAACTTTATTCGCGCTCAACTCGGATCTATCTGTTCTGTCTGATCCACTCGTGGGCGGAGGGTTTCCAGGGTCTTCCGAAGATCGACCGCGTCGACTAAGTCGTCTCCGGAGATCAGCCGAGTTGACGCTGGTGGAGCGACCGAGTGCCTTTAGTTTCCGCGCAGCGCTGTTGCCAGTGCCGGGAGGTGAGAGTAACTCGGGTTGATTGTTGGCGCTGTCTGGAAGATACGAAGCAGAACCTCCTTCGCGACCGCGCGGTCTTCGAATGCTAAAGCTCTTTCTCGGCACGGTGGCTGGCGCTGGCGCCGGTGCGGGTTCGGCGGGACTGGAAATTGCGACTGCTGGAGTTGGTGGAGGCAAGGGCTCAACGGTCCGGTCCTTCTCATGACTCCTGTACTTTCTGGTACTGAAGCGGCGCAACAAACCTACAGCAGCACCCTCTTTCTTCGGTTGCTCAACCTGAGGCGGCAACACCGGGGGCGGGTTATTTAGGTCGACTCGTTTCAGACCCTCGGTGATGTCATCTTCGCCGTGGGTCCTAGCTCTTGGTCGCGACCTTCCGCCTGTGGGCTTTTCACCTGCCATCTCGTAGGCAGCTGAGTTGGTGTACGCCGCTGGCGGTGGCGGAAGATCCGGCATCTTCAGAGGTTTCTCGTCGGGCTCCTGGGGCATGGCGACAGGACCTGGGTTGGCTTCCTGTCGTTCACGATCTCTCTTCTCCTTGACCAGGAAGTAGACTGAGAGGAGAGGACTGTATGCGTTGACTGGATCCATTCCCCGCTGAATGTCCTCGGATGACGATGCAGTCAACTGCTCTCGACTTCCGATTGAAGTGCGTCTTTTGTAAAAGTCGAATATGCCCTTCTTCTTCTCCGCTTCTGGTGTCTGTGCAGTCGCCTTGCGGGCGGCCGTTCGCACAGCGCGTTGGTATTCTTCTGACTGAATCACGTTGGTCAGTTGCGTGGTGATGTACTCCGTTGTACCGAAGTCGAATCCCTGCATCTTCTCAATAATCTCGCTGTCCAGAGGTAGTTGCACGGGTTCTCTGTGGGGCAGGTAGTTTTCGGGAGGGCTGTTGAATCCCTTGGTAAGCCAGGGATGGCTCATGATCTCCGAGAGGGTCAGTCGCTGGGTGGGGTCAGTTTGCAGCATTCGGTGGATGAGGTTGCGGCATTCTGGTGAGGTTAGCTAGGTATGAAATTCTGAATTGGTGTAACATACCTGCGGACAGCCATGGGGGATAATCGACATGGCCCTTCTTAATCTTGGCATGGAGCTGTGGCATGCTCTGGTCATCGAACGGCACCTTGCCGCAGACCAAGACGTACAGCACAATGCCAAAACTCCAGACGTCGACCTCCGGGCCAGTGTATTGTTTGGCCTGGAGGAGTTCGGGGGCGGCAAAGTACAGACTTCCACAGAATGTCTTGAGCTGGTTCCTAGGCGAGAACAAGTTACTCAGACCAAAGTCAATAATCTTGATGTCGCCCATCTTGCTGATAAGGATATTCTCAATCTTGAGATCTCGGTGGACGATGCTGTTTCTGTGGCAGTAGTCCAGGGCGCTGGCAATCTGGCGAGCGAACTTGCGCGCCTGCTTTTCCTTGAGGCGGCCGTGGGAGATGATGTAGTCAAGCATCTGTCCACCATTGACGAACTCGAACATCATGTACCAGTGGAAGTTTGTGCGCACGACATCCTTCATGCCGCAGATGTAGGGATGGTTCAGCAGACTGACAATGGCAGCCTCTCTGGCGGTTCGGACTTCTTTGGAGTGGTCGGCTCGTTCGCGGTCGGCGGCGCTCTGGTGCTGGTCCTGGGACTGTCGCGGGACGATCTTGACGGCGGCCTGTTATGATTAGTATGTGTTTGGGTGTTTCTATATTCTAGCTGAATGCGCCATATTCATGCCCCACGTAAACAACCAAAGTACACACCTGCTCCCCGGTCTCGGCATTCTTGGCCAGCTTGACCTTTCCCATGCTGCCGGCGCCAATGGTCTTTCCGAGGGCCCATGTTCCGGTGCTGGGTGCGGTGATGGTGGTCCTGCGCTTGTTGACGGGCTGAGGCTGGCCCGGCCTGGCTTCGGCAGCTACGCCATTGACGGGCATTGCGGAAGTCGTCGACGCGTCAGACGCATACCGCGTGTGGCTCCGGCGGGTTTGTTCGGTGCGGCCTGGGTCTTCGCTGCGTCGTGAGGGCTGCGGTGAGGGCTGCTCGTGGGCGACGTTGCTCTGCTCGTAGTCTCGGCGGGCGACGTTGGGGAGGCCGCCTGGCTGATGGCGGGCGGGCGCGCGGCTGGCGGTGGGCTGGCTCTGGCTCTGGGAGCGATGGGGGCGGTCGATGGATCTGCGCGACGAAGAGGAGTTGCGCACGACGGCGGGCGATGATGGGGCGGCGGCCGACATGGTGAATGCGCTGCCTCTACCACGGTTACGCGCAACGCAGGGAGCAGATGCGGGCCTCGATTAGCACAGACGCACTGGGCGTGGAGCGAGCGCAGAGCCGCAAGCAGCAAGGCTATCGTGACAATGTGGAGAGATTACTTTGTTGTCCTCGGTGGGTACTGCGGCGTAAGGGTACAAGAGGTTAGGGGCCGGTAGATGGCAGTCGCCAAACTTGGCACCGGCGTGTTGGTAGGCTGGTCTAGATAGGCGTCTGCTGGGACGGATGCAGAACACGGGTTACAGCAGAGAGATGCAGCATCGACGTCGAGAGAAGCATGTACTGCGCCCGCCCGAATGCATGTGCTGTGTTGTTATGGCTATTTCTGGGCGGAGGTCAAACACGATAGCTCTCTCGCTCCACGCCTAGCTCGTCGCCCAACGCCAGGCCGCTGTCGTGGGGTAGGTTTTCCTTCGGGACAATGCGTCCACCCTGTTTCTGCGGTCCTCCTTGTCTTAAATCATACCCGTCAAAGAAATACCTCAGGAGGCACGCTTTTCTCTTCGTCGCTGCCTCAATTCAATCTCACAAGATTGCGCTCCAGCTCTGTCCATTGATCAGGGTCTCAACGAGCTTAGCCGGACACCAGCCTTGCTTGCTCATTAGGCCGCTCGACCCAGGCGCGGCACTACATCATCGGGCCCACCCTGCCTACTAACTCCTTTGTCTTAGTCCAACGGCAGCCAGTCCAGTCACTTGAGCTGAGCGCTGCGAATTCTACCGACACATGAAACTCACACGCGTAGACAACTGTGCATTTTGTAGTCCCCGTGCGGCTTGTTGAGTTGGCTACCGGACGTGGTCTGACTGCGCTTGGTCGCTGGTCGCTGGGTAAGCGTCCCTCAGCCAATAGCATCGCGGCTGATTAGTCACCCATCGGCCGCTTACTCGTGATCCGCTTCAACTTTCCCTCGCTTGGCTGGTGACTGCTTGACTGCTTGACGAACCCGGTCTACGGATTGCGTTAGCCAAATCTGGCTCAAGGAATCTGGTCCCGGAACATCTCCCACGTCCTGCGCAACTCCACTTCCGACATCTCTCGCAATGGCGTACAAACGGCCGCGCGCGCCTTCCCCGACCAACGCGCAAAAGCGCTCTCGCGGCGGACCGACAACCTACATCTCCCTAGGCACCGGGCTCCCCGAAGAAGAGGCCGACGATGGCGCTTTCGTGCCGGTGTGGAAGCAGACCGTGACGGACGAGCGAGGTCGCCGGAGACTCCACGGCGCATTCACTGGAGGTTTCAGTGCAGGGTAAGTTTCCGAGCCATACCTGGACGAACGCAAGACTTCTTGACTATGCTAAGATACTTTAATACAGTTGGATCTAAAGAAGGATGGACCCCGAAAACCTTCGTTTCCTCGCGCGCAAACCGCAACAAAGACCAGCCGAATGGCCCGACCCAGCGAGCCGAAGATTTCATGGACGAGGAGGATCTGGCAGCAGCAGCTGAATCGCGCCAACTGGAGACTGCGCAGAACTTTGCCGGCATAGGCGAACCTGGACAAGCGAACGACGATGGACTGTTTGGCCTGTTTGTGACCCAGGAGGAGACAATGGGCGTCAAGATTGCGCAGAAGATGGGCTGGCGGCGAGATCAGGGCATTGGTCGCAAAGTGCGCCGGAATGCTGACCTGGAAGATGGCGCATCCGGACCCAAGGGCGATGCAGCACATATGTTTGCGCCTCAAGACGCTCGAATCATGACTTTGCCACGAAAAGAGGTCCGTCGCAAAGGTCTGGGATACACGTCGGAAGCTCGCCTGGATGCTGTGGAAGAACAGGCTGCGGATCGTCCATCTAAGTTCGACCTGCATTTTCTTGAGGGTCCGAAGAAGGCATCGACTGTGAAGAAACCTGCGCTGAAGAAGTCTTCCTTTGGCGTTGGCGTGCTCAACGATACCGGCTCGGACGACGAGGACCCGTACGAATTGGGTCCGAAGATCACATTCAACAAAACCATAGGCAAGGAGAAGAAGGGGAAGAAGCCCAGTAAATTCGCCAAGCCAGGAGCAGGAGAGAAGCATGTCTTTGTCTCGAAGAAGAGTTCGTCCAAAGCTTTGGTCTCGCTGAGCAGGCCATCTATAGATGGGAGATCTCCGTTGAGTGGCTTCACGTTTGCGGCCGGTCTCACCGAACTCACCAGCAAGCCTAAATACCCTCCACCGAAGATACCACCAGGCTGGAAATCTTCAAAGAGTGTCGCTCCGACCTCGGAGTCAAAAGACTACCAGTCTGTAGCAGACGCGGCGAAAGCATCGACACTCGACGCAAAAGGCCGGTCGGCACTCTTGGGGGAGAAAGCTTTGCCCGGAAAGTCCATCTTCGACTTCATACCCAAGGACGCCCGAGATCGGTTGGCTGCGTTATCTGGTAAAGCTGATCTGCCCCAGGGCCTGGGAGAAGCTGCTCCTGAAGGACACTTGCCTGCAAGCAAAGCCCAGCCGAAAGACCTGTGGAGCCTCGTGCCTAGTCTAGATAAGAGCGTGGCAGCTGCGGCACTTGCCAAAGGTGCGACGGGCTGGATGCCTTATGCTGAGGACATGCAGAAGCGTGCACGTTACGTCGGCTTCCTCGAGTTGAAGGCAGGACTGAAGGAGGACCTGCCAGAACGAAGGGAGGGCGTATCAGTCTCAGACTGGATCAAAGAGCTACAGGAGTTTGCACATGCTGCAGAAGTTTTCAAACCCACGACTGGTATTATGGCCTCCCGATTCACATCTGCGTCCTCCTCGACCTTGAGCGGAAACGATGGTGGAGCAGCGAATGCGAACCTTCTACGACAGCCAGCCGCAAAGCCAGAAGATCCCGCAGAGCAGGCGGCGAAGCTAGGCATGTACGGTCCCATGACTCGAAGTAGTTTCCCGTTCTACCCTTCACGACTTCTTTGCAAGCGCTTCAACGTCAAGCCCCCACCAGACATGCCTCCGGAGTTTGATGCTGGTGAAAGCCACTTCAAATCGCAGACGGAGGAGGCTGTTTCCAAGTCGGCTATGGAGAAGCTGCAACACGAGTTTTTGACTAACGGTCCTGCTCTCCAGCGGCCGGCTTGGATGGGTCAGGCATCGGAAACTGCTGTCCCGGCTGCAGCTATGGCTACGGAACAGGGTGAGCATGCTGCTGTGGATGTGGAGAAGAATGATGCTCTTTCGAATGAACGGGCTTCTGAGGATGTTTTCAAGGCTATCTTTGGAGACGACGATGATGATGAGGACTGATGGAGGACCGAGTACGTTATTGATAGGCTTCTGGAGTCATGTCTGGGATGGATGGAGCGATGTATGATAGGGCTGAGAAGGTGCTACTTCGTAATATTGATTGAGCTTAAGATCAAGATAATGCGACATGATGAATGCGCTTCTGGCCAGTTGTTCTAATTTGGACAACGGACTTTCGAATCACGATGCTAATAATGTCTACGGAGTTCATGAGTTCATCAGACGTATCGTGTTGATAGGCGCGGTACCAGACGCAAGCGAAAATATCACCGACTCGCCGAGGCTCGGAACATGTCGTCATGACACTTTTTCGCGTGAGACGGACAGACACGTTGTTACTCCCTCACCCTGATATTTGCGGCCAGTCTTCCAGGGCTATTACCATGATGCGTATTGCAGCTTCAGATCTCTTAAAATAGGAATTGAATACTTGACGCCTCGGCAATGTCAGATGGCGCCCGCGGAAAGCGCTCGTCATCCTACTGTAAGTGGAAAGAGCGAGGAGCATAATTGCTATTGCGACAGCTAGCGTATGACAGTCACTGACAACTTATGCAGTCCACTTCTTCGCCGGCCTAAACTCAGGCATCCTGTCTGCCGTCCTCCTCCAACCCGCCGACCTCCTCAAGACCCGCGTCCAACAATCCCGCTCGAGCACCCTCCTCGGTACCATCCAGTCGATAGCCAGCGGACCAAACCCGATACGTCAGTTCTGGAGGGGCACATTGCCAAGTACCCTGCGCACAGGGTTTGGCTCTGCCATATACTTTTCAAGTCTCAACGCGTTACGGCATAGAGCGAGTCTGGTCGCGGCGGGCAGCAGCGATGCAGCAGTCAAAGGCGCGGAGCACTCGAGCTCTCTACCCAAACTGAGCAACACGGCGAATCTGGCAACGGGAGCCTTTGCGCGGACATGGGCGGGCTTCATCATGATGCCGATAACCGTGCTGAAGGTGCGGTACGAGAGTAGTTTGTACTCGTACAATTCGCTCTTCACCGCATCTCGAGACATCTTCCGAACAGAGGGACTCAAGGGCTTCTTTGCTGGTTTCGGCGCAACAGCCGTTCGCGATGCACCCTACGCGGGGCTCTACGTCCTCTTCTACGAGCAATCGAAACGGAAACTTTCTAGTCTCGCAACCAAGATTGAAGAGACGTCCGGTACTGCCACCAAGCTGTCTACCAGCACATCCGCGGGAATAAATTTCATCTCGGGTGTTGCAGCAGCAGGGCTGGGGACGACTATTACGAATCCCTTTGATGCTATCAAGACGCGCATACAGCTTATGCCTCATAAGTACGGCAATATGGTACAGGCAAGCAAGAAGATGCTTGCGGAGGAGGGCATGCGTAGCATGTTCGATGGACTCGGTATTAGGATCGCGAGGAAGGCAATGAGCAGTGCGCTTGCCTGGACAGTCTACGAAGAGCTGATTCGACGAGCAGAGACTTTGAAGGAAGTCGTCGAGGAGAAGATATAATTACGAACTGTACGATACTTGCATGACCAGCGTTCGCTGGCGCCGACACTCGGCTAGACACCTCTTCGCTCACATGCACATTGGAGTGTTCAAATGGAATAAACGATCTGCATCTTAACGTCTCTCACGGAATACCTATCTCGTCAAAGTTCACACCATCTAATGAAGACGGAAAGTCTGGAATTTCGGACCGACCCTGACTGGAAAGGTGCGGCTGAAGAGCTGTGGCTATCGAAGACGATCTTGGGGCTGCTCTAGCCGAAAACGCGGCCCCGGGCACATGAAGGCTTACTCCGATCAGCTTGTTGGTCACGATACCTCGGCGGGTCGCACGCGAGCGGAGCTGTTTCATGAGGCGCTGAAGGATGGGGAACATGTGTCTTGGAGCGCGCGTCAAAGGGAGATCAACGAAGTGGGTGTACCCACGAAGTTGACACTTGAAGATTGATCGGGTTGCTTGACAGCAGCGCTGTACACTAACAAGACTTACTTGATATGTCACTTCCGCCCCCAGCCTAGAGTAGATCCATGGATGGAGGCTTTGGCGCTTGATGGCGCTTGATTAGTGTTATTTTCGACATGCCCCACCAAACCATCACCATCCTCGTGCCGCTAGCTGGAGAGACCAAAGGATGTAGGGCAAAGCCGTCGCAAGAATCGCACACTGCAGCGCTACAACAGCGCAGAGGGGATGCAGGCATGTGGACGGCCTTCTACACTATCGTTGATAGGTCAAATATGCCTTCCGGCTGATTTGTGTTCACAAGACCGGGCGCATGAGGATGCCGCTAGTGATCAGGCAGCTTTCAGCCCCCATTCCAGCAAGAGGGGCGCAATTCCTTCAAGTTCTGCTGCAGCCGCACCTTTGCTGACATTTCTGGTTTCTTACGTTACCTTCTCTTTATACCGTGTCACCTCTGCTGCTGTGCCGCCCCCTCAGCGTCGACCCCGCTCTGTGTGTCCACGCCGCAACTGAGACCAACCCAAAGGTTTTGAATTGATTGCTCTGCTTTGTCCTCACCTCAGATTTCAGACTGAACAGTCGGGATACTTTTTCTACTTTTCACTCGTCTTTTCAGCCTCTTCGCCCACTATGCCACGAGCATCCGACTGGGACCCGAGTTACTCGACGGACGATGAGTGGCAGAGGCACAAAGTCACAAAGGACACTTTGAACATTCACACCCGTCATGTTCATCCCCCCGCACCCCGACCCCCACCGCGGAGAGTCCAAGACGACGAGGTCTATCGTCCTGACTACGGTCGTCGCACGACAGAGTTTCTGGCTCCTGAAGTGCACTATACAACCGGTCTCCATCGAACTCGCTCACAAGGTCATGCGCCTGCTCCCAACGTGACAATCTACAACACCAGTCACCTGGATAACGATAGCCACCCCCATGTACGCACTGAGCAGAAGGGTCAAGACGCCAGTCCCCGTGGCCGACGCATGCCTGGTGGGTTTGAGGACCTGGAAGACAATATCGCTGCTCTACGAGCAGACATAAAGAAGGAGCATCGTTCGCGCTCTAGGCACGAGTATGAGCATCAACGTGCTCCCGAGCCGAATTACGAAGACAAGATCAAGTTGACACTTGCTGAGCAACGCCTTAGAGATCTCGAAGATAGGCTTGAGAGGGAGCGTCAGGAGCGATACCATCATCACTCGCCAGACCGTAGTTACGAGGACAAAGTCAAGCTGACACTTGCTGAGCAGCGGCTTCGGGACGCTGAACAGCAACTCGAAAGGGAAAGACGTCATCACTCGTCAGATGGCTACAAGGATAAGATACAAGAGGCACTAACGCAACAACGCCTTGAAGAAGCCGAGGAGAAGGCTGAACGAGAACGTTGGGAGAGGGAAACCGAGAGACGGGAAGAATTGGCCAGGCGCAGGGTTGAGCTTGAGTTCATCCATGATAGAAGGGACCGTGAGACAGAAGCGGAAAACATCAAGAGAATGGAGGAGAGTATGCGTCGCGATTGGGAGTTGAAGCGAGAGAGGGAAGACCGAGACCGCGAGCGACGCGATATCGACGAGGAGAGGAAGAAAGCTCAAATCATCGCCGAGAACAGGGCGAAGATGTCCAGAGAGCAAAGGGAGGCTGAGGAACAGCGCGACAAGATGCTTGCCAAACTAGAGAGGGAGCAGAGAGAACAGGATGACGAACGCAAGCGAATCCTCGCCGAGGCCAAGCTCAAGCAAGCCAGAGAGCAACGCGAGGCGGAGGAACAGCGTGAGAAGATCCTTTCTGATATGGAGAAGAAGAAGAAGCGAGAGAACGAAGAACGCGCGCGCATCATTGCGGAGAACACGGCCAAGCTTGAGAAGGAGGCACGTGAGCGTGAACTCAAGGAAAAGGCGTTTGAGGAAGAGCGCAAGCGAATCATCGCTGAGAACGAAGCCAAAGTAGCTAAACAGGCAAGAGAGGCAAAGGAAGCTCAACAGCGTGCTGTCGATGAATACCAACGGAAGAAGGCCAAAGAAGAGGCCGAAGCTCAAGCAGAGAAAGACCGTATCATCTACGAGTACGAGCGCAAGAAGATCCTAGACGCCGACAAGGAGAAGCGAGCAAAGGAGGAGCTCATCATGAAGCTCAAACTCGAAGAAGAAGAGCGAAAGCGCAAGGAAAAGGAGGAATTCGACGCCTTCACTCGAAAGCAGCAAGCGGCAGAAGAAGCCGAGAAGCGCAAGAAAGAGGCCCAGGAGAAGGAGCTCGAGGAGACGATGCGCAAGCGACTCGCTCAATTCGGCTTCCAAGACAACCAGATCCAGGCGCTCGTCAACCCGGACAAGCAGCGAGAGCTTCAAGCAGGCATGATGCCTAACCATCCTCTCCATCCAATCGCTCCTCCTGCGCCTCCTCCACCACCGCACCACCACCACTCTCATTCTCACTCGCACTCTTCTTCGCATCAGATCGCCATTGCGCCGCCGCCTACTTACGCCAAGGTACACAGAAGTCATCTCGACGTCGAGACGCTGCACTACTACGACATCCCCTACGAATTCGACGTCGTAAGTCCCCATCCACCAACTCTATACTCTGCTACCAAGTACTATACTAATGTCCTACCCAGAACCCCGAATACATCATCGTCCTCCGCGAGATGTCCCAACGCGAGACCGACATCCTGTTCGAGCATACCCGTCGTCTGCGCACTGGACACGGTAGCAAGTTGTTTATTGAATCGGAAGGAAGGGATAGACACGGTAAGAAGGAGTATGCTTTTGTGAGGAAGAAGTCGCGGTCTAGGTCGAGGAGTGTGGTTGGGGGTTCGTCTAGGCAGGCGAATATTAGTCTGGGGGAGATGTTTTATGGTAGATAAGGAGGCTGAGATGGGGTTTTATGATGCGTTTATGTTTTGGAGGTGTTGGTTTCTCTTTGCTCATGACGACATATACCAATCTTCTCTCTAGGATTTTATACACATACATAGGTACCTTTGCTCGGTTGTTCTGTTACGTAGTTCTTCATGCATGGATTTGGCTTATTGTCGATCTCGATCTCAACTCATGTGACTTCACCTGTCTACGTCGCTTGCGATGCTGTGTAACGCTTTGCGCATGTGCGTGCGTCTCAACGACTTCCAGCTCTTCACCGGTGTTGTGTTACGTCGATTCGGGTCTACGGTCTTTGGGAGGACGGTGCTGATCTTCTAATCCATTCCAGCTCAAAGACGTGCGATTTCATTTATGCCACGCGTGATCTTACCAACTGCCGCTTTCACAGAATCTAGGGAGTGAAGGGTGTAGCACGTGCTTGTGCGTCATCCATGGATCGCACCTGCCTGACAGCTCTAGGGCTGACGCGTGGGGCCCACTCACGCCTCTTGCCTCGGCATGCGGTCGGCTTCTGATCTCCGGGAACATGACGCTCAGTTGCCGCAACACCATCACTCCGACAGACCCTCTCACACTTTCCTTCTAGCATGCGTTGATACCCCTCTTAGTGCACTTTTATTCCTTCTTGATTCGACATGGCGGAGCTTTGTGGGCCTTCAAATGCCCTGCAAAACTTCCAGAAGCACACGACCGTAGACCGGACGCTTCAGCAGGACCGCTTGGTCGGCAGACATTCACCGGCGCAGGTGTGTGGTCATACCGAAATCTTGCGCTTCGCCATCTAAACTGTAGCAGGGCTTTAGATCATCTCCGGGACCAAACGTAGGCGCGTTAGATAACGAGTTTGAAGCCTTTCAAGCCGGCGGCCGGCCTCTTCCAACACAAAACTTCCAACCTTTCGATCCACGATTCGCGCAACCTCCTCCCCAATTTGCGCAAGCTCCACAAGCACCCGACTGGGCGGCCGACTTTCAACGCTTGAATGTTAGCAGTCCGCCGCCACAAGCGTTCCAGCAACAGCGACAGCAGCCGGCGAGCGCAGCGTCAGCATGGCATCAGGACTTCTTGAGGCAGCAGGCTCCGGTCGCACAGGCGCCTGCATTACAGCAAACCCCGTATGGAGGCATGTCGGGATACAACATGGGTGGATTTGGTGGGCAAGCATACATGCAGACTCCGACTTTCCAGAACGCCCAAGTCTCAGAGGTCGCGCAAGGGAAGCAGCGCGCCCAGGATGACGTACCAGCTTTCGACGAGGCGGCCTTTGAACAAGCATTTGCGCAGGCGCAACAAGACATGATGGAGACGGCAGAGGCAGAGCAAGTACACACACAGCCAGCGCAAGAGGCGCTGGATCTGGACCGGCCGGGTGAGATGGATCCTCTTCTTCAACGGATACGAGAAACGCGGCCAGGTGTGTAGTGTCCGTCTAACCAACTACGAGTGCTGACTGTGAGCTTAGCTGTTTACTCCGCCATCCAAGTCTGGAGCGAAACCGGTCTCGGACGAACCGACGAAGCAGTAGCCTACCTCGAGAACATGGATCGCCTGGAAAAGAGTGGGACACTGGTACAAGATGCGAATGAGGGGAAATGGATCGTTGATTCTCTTCAAAGAATCGTGAACCGCGATGCGCCTCCAGAAGTCAAGACCCGCGCCGAAGAGCTCATCAAAGCCATCAACCAACGCCTCATGTCGCAATACCCACTCGGCTCACGCGTCCAGATGAGCGAAGAGCAAATATGGCAGGATCTAGAAGCAGCAGGCTACATGCGAACGCCAGAGCCGCTACAACACTTCGAACAGAAACCCGAAGAAGAGCAGAAGCAAGAACAACCGCCAAGAAACGAAGACGATGAGATGGCGGCAACAGCAGGCCGGTTGCTAGAGCGCGTAGCAGATAACACAAGCGAGAAATTCCAGAACTCGCAGTTCCTCGGACTAATGCGCCGTCTGCGCGACCGCGAAGTAAGAGTACAAGAAGACAAGATCGTCGAAGTCGATGCCAGCGCGCAACAGCCACAACAGCCAACAAACACAATGACCACACCCCAAACCACCATCTCCCAACAGCCATCCCAATCACAACCACCCCCATCAACGCAAATCCCCGAAATCGACCCCACAATCCTCTCCCACGCCGCCACCGACTTCGAAGCCCCAATCTACTACGGCGATGACGCACAACAACCACAGCAGTATGCCCAGCCTCCTCCTCCTCCTTCCTCCCCACATAATCCCCCCAGGGAGTCCCTAATAACTGATGAGATTTCAGAACAATATAGATACTACAATGTCCATGCCGCTTATCACCGGTGAGACGATGTTTACGGATACCAATACTGCGAATGTGGATATGAGGAGGGAGGGGACGGCGCGGTTTATTCCGCAGAACGAGCAGGATGAGGATCTTTGGAGGGATGTGGTTCCGGGCAGGGATCCGGTGACGCAAGTGAGGGGGTCTGGGTAGATGTAGAGATGCGGATCTCGTGAACCTTGTCTACAAACTGCCGCATTGGCTGACTCGTGTTGAGGTGTAGTGTCTTGTCCTTTTGGTTGTGAGTGATGTGCGATTCAAGCTTACAGAGGCCAAGCCAGAGCAAGCGCAAATGCCTTGACGTCTCTCAATTGTCGACATCTACGCTGTTCTACAATCTCATCACTGAGATCATGCGTCTTTCATGGACCCGCGGATGTCTGGCAGAAGCACAGATCTGTAAACTCCTTCTAGACGTCGACGCCGGGTTCACTCGCACAATTACTTGATACAAGGAAAACTCTGGACAGGTTTACAGCCTATATCAAGATGAAAGTATCTATGCAAAAGAGATAATCTGATGCAAATGTAGGCTCTAGGATATCTAGGTCTTTTCTTTGAACAAAGTGCAATATAGTCTGGCGTTAGTAACTGCGCGATGCTCAAAGACTTGATAGCCACGCATACAAGCGTATCAACTTGATTCGTACTAATTTTCTTGCTCTTGCTGGGTCGGTCTGTATGAAGTTTCTTACGCCTTTCGCGTTCGGTTTTGCAAGATGCATGGTATTGTTTGGTTCTAGAATTGATGTCTTCCGCTGGGTTAAGCTGTCCCTCGGTATGCTGTTTACAAGAAAGGCGGGGTATCTATGAGTTCTCCTCCATGTTCGTTGCGCAGATGTTGGAACTCGTCTTCAGACAATTATGGAGTCATTGGCAAGCAGTTGCTATAACGTGTTTTGATTAAAGCGCCACTGCTACAAAGCACGTTAACCTAGGAAACGACTGCACATCCTGAAGCCTACATTGCAAGTTCCAACTTAATGTAGTCTACAGAACTGTTCAGCGATTTTCTTGTATGAGGTGAAAGTATGTAGGGATAGCTGCTTTACTGAGGAAGCATGACGCCAAAAATAGCTGACTAACCGTGGAAGGCCCCGGCGCTAGCGGGGTGTTTCGCGACTCCATGAGTGCTCTCGAGTGCTGCCAGACTCACCACGTCCGATTTCCCCACCGCGTGACCTCGCAAGCAATCGCCGCCTCACCATATAAAGTCGCGCAAACCTTGTTATCTTACCTCCACCCCACAATCAATACGAACCTGTCGGTAATCGCGGCCAATGCAACATTTCCTCGCGCAACAGCAGCAGCAGCAGCAGTACGGCGACTGGCCCGCTCAAGCTCAAGCCCATGGCCATCACCAGCAACCACAACACCATGTAGGCCAGCACGGACAACACCAAGCCCAGGCCGCCCAGCTGCACGCTCAACAACAACAGGCCCAGGCCGTCCAGGCGGCGGCCCAGCGACAGTACCACCAACAACTCGCCGCCAGCAATGGCACCACCCTTCCCGGCAACAACGCCGTCCCCCGCGGCCCCGCGAACGACGTCCAGACCACCGATATCGGAATGACGGAGGAGAACAGGCGCGTCTTGGAGTGGATAGCCCAGCTCATGAAGCCTGCCACGCGTGAGGCTGCTCTTCTGGAATTGAGCAAGAAGCGAGAACAAGTTCCGGAGTTGGCTCTGATCCTCTGGCACTCTTTCGGTACGCGTATTGTGTTGTCGAAAATGCGACGGGATACTAACGACTCCAGGTGTCATGGCTTCGCTCCTCCAAGAGATCATCTCCGTCTACCCTCTGCTCAACCCGTCGCAATTGACCGCTGCTGCTTCTAACCGTGTATGCAACGCTCTTGCGCTTCTCCAGTGTGTCGCTTCTCATACCGAAACTCGCGGCCTATTCTTAAGCGGTAAGTCAGACATCACACTGAAGAGACGTAGCTAATGCGCTCACAGCGCACATCCCTCTCTTCCTCTATCCGTTCCTCAACACAACGTCCAAGTCGCGGCCTTTCGAATACCTGCGTCTTACATCTCTCGGTGTCATTGGCGCTCTTGTGAAGAACGACTCTAGTGAAGTTATCAACTTCCTCCTCACAACTGAGATCATCCCGCTTTGCCTGCGTATTATGGAGACTGGTTCGGAACTCAGCAAGACAGTGGCCATCTTCATCGTTCAGAAGATCCTGCTAGACGATATCGGTCTTGCCTACATCTGTCAGACCTACGAGCGCTTTTATGCTGTAGGCACCGTACTCAGCAACATGGTCAACCAACTTGTGGAGCAGCAAACCGTTCGCCTGCTCAAGCACGTTGTTAGGTGTTTCCTTCGGTATGCACACTCCATGTCCGTCTTTTGTACTTGTAACTAACTTTGCCAGCTTGAGCGATAACGCTCGTGCTCGCGAGGCGCTTCGCCAGTGCTTACCAGAGCCTCTCCGCGACGCCACCTTCTCATCTGTTCTTCGAGACGACGCAGCCACTAAGCGCTGTCTTGCTCAACTCTTGATCAACCTCTCTGACAACGTCGTCGATGCCGCCAACAACCAGCAGCTCATGCACTAGGAGACATGCAATGGGGAGCACAAAACACCTCCTCTGCACATCTGGCACATCTGGCACAGGTACCTTCGATGATCTTGAATACCTCTCCTTCGCCTTTTGTATATTTCTAGCTTCGGCTTTTGCTTCATTTGGCGCGGCAGTACGCGTAGACGACATACCCCTCAGTTGCGATCGGATTGGGCTTACGAAAATGGTGCGGCGGATACGGCGTTAGGGTTTCTCACACGGGATACCCCGTAGCAACACTGTGCTTGGGCACATGCTACTTCCTTTAACTTGTGTTTGTTGACTTTTTTCTTCTTACTCTCATGGTTATGGCGAGGAGTTTTCGGGCATTGCATGGCGTAGTGCACTCATCAATGCACGGATTCTAGGAGGAAAAGTCAAGTGTATAGTATCATTTTTTATTTCTGCCATGCATGCGAGCAATGCAGAAGCATGTTTCATCGACATTCGGCAAGCTAGTCGTGATGTATTCTTTGTAATTGCCAAAAGTGACATGAAGGTTTTCAATGCAACCCGTCTGGGGTATATGTGGAATGACATGCGACGTATCCCTTTAAAGCACAATTTGACGGCGATACCCATAGCAGAGAACACGAGCATGGGCGAGATGTTATTTGCATGTCAACCTTGGAAAGTGACTGTCATCAGTCGGGCCAAAGCGGACTAGCGCGGACTTCGCTAGCGGCGAAACGGCCACAGTCAAGCGACAAATCCGCCGCCACTTTTCTCTCTTCTTCAACCACCACCGCTACAGAGCCACCAAAGGAAACGATATCCTCTGGGAGACACATCAGCCAACATGTCGAAAATCTCTGTCGCCGGCGTTCGTACGAACGTTCAACAGCTCCTTGAGTACTCCAACGAGACCAAGAAGAGGAACTTCCTCGAGACCGTCGAGCTCCAGATCGGCCTCAAGAACTACGACCCCCAGCGTGACAAGCGTTTCTCCGGAACCATCAAGCTCCCCACCCTTCCCCGCCCTCGTAAGTCGATACCGGCGCGTAGATGAGAGCGCGCATGTTAACAAGTTCCAGGCATGAGCATCTGCGTTCTCGGTGACCAGCACGACATTGACCGCGCCAAGCACCATGGTGTCGATGCCATGAGCACTGATGTAAGCATCCCCAAAGTCTTTCGCTAGACATGTCTAACAATTTCACAGGACTTGAAGAAGCTCAACAAGAACAAGAAGCTTATCAAGAAGCTCGCGAAGAAGTACGACGCCTTCGTTGCCTCCGACGCCCTCATCAAGCAGATTCCCCGTCTCCTCGGACCCGGTCTCTCCAAGGCCGGAAAGTTCCCCACACCCGTCTCGCACGCTGAGGACCTCGCCAACAAGATGAACGAAGTCAAGTCCACCATCAAGTTCCAGCTGAAGAAGGTTCTGTGCATGGGTGTCGCTATCGGCAACGTTGGCATGACTGAGGACGAGCTGATCGGTAACATCATGTTGGCCATCAACTACCTCGTCTCGCTTCTTAAGAAGGGATGGCAGAACGTGGGCTCCTTGACCATCAAGGCCACCATGAGCCCCCCCAAGCGCCTCTACTAGAGAGTTGGTCGCTACGTCTGCTGGGTTATGTCGTGGTGAGCTGTCGAAAGACGGCTTGTCATGAATCACGATCTTACGGAATCCCGATGGAACGAACAATGGGTCTAGCTAGCTTGAATGCATGCATGAACCCATAAATATTGTCTTTGCCGTGAAACCATACTTTGATTGAGCCCTGACCTTTGCGCTGAACCTGCGCATGCGATGAACCTGAATGGCGTCACTGAAGTCTCGACCTTCGCTGTGAACACAAGCTATCCCGTTGCAGCCTGATATCCGCGCTCCCATCTCGAATTTTCACCTCGCACGGCCACCACCCACTGTACCAACCTCTCCCGCCTTGCGCCCCACCACCGAACTTTTCCCATCCAAACCTGCAATCCTCTGTGCGCAGCGCTGACTAATCCCCTCTCTAGCTCCTTGGCGCCGCATACAAAACCACGCACGCCTCCGTCCCTCGTTCTGTTTCCCCATCATCAGTTAGGAAATCTACATCCTATGTATATTATCGTGGCTCCACGCAAGTGGCATGCTGAGAGTTGTCCCTCCTTTCTCTGTGGACAGTTCTCCGTTCCCGGCCCCGTAGATCGATATCCGCCCGTCATCCTTACCAATTGCAATTATCCGTGAAAAGATGGATTGGAGTTGTGGGACGGTGTGGGACACCCTTTTGTCTGTCAATGTGCAGTTTGTGATTCAGTGCTGGCTTCGGCGCTCAGCTCATCGGAGTTTGGCCGCTCAGACGATGCTGTCTTGACCATCGTGCAAACATGATGTTGCGACGCTGCGCAGAGCTTTTCGAAGTTTTTGTGGGGCATCTCAGCTCAACGCGTTGCGACTTGAAAGAGACACTATGCTACACGCGACACCTGAGTGCGCTTAAGCTATCATTGGCGATGCCTTACTACATGTAGGGTATATCAGGGTTGAACTTGGCTGGGCATATCGCCTTGCCCGCGTTCGATGGCGCAGGATCGGCCCTGTAGCTGGCTGCACCTCACGTTCTCTGCTCAGATCCCATGGCCGCGTCTGGATATGCAATGAGATGAGATTATACGCTCTGCCACATTATGTATCTATGCACCGTCTACACACAAGCCCACCTCATCGCCGTTGTGTGTCCCTCCACTTGTCGAACGCCACCTCAGCAGACTCGCTCGTCATGCCACACCGTTCACCCAGCATACTCCATGTCCTCATCCTTATGATCTTCTCCACTGCCCTCTCATTGCGCATGAGCATAGCCAAGCTCTCTGTCCTCGCCTCCTGTGGGAAGTAGCGCCCCGAGTATGGATCTAACCGCTCATCTACAGTCCTCTCTCTCGCTTTGGCGTCTTCGATCTGCCGTAGTACACTGTCCGGATCGTCTGGGTCTGGCGATGTCGCAACACCCGCGCAGTAGTCTAGGACATCTGATCGCACTGCCCAGCTCGGGAACAGCACCTTCTCTTTGAACCCCTCACATTGTTCTGGCTGTAGCGACCGACCGTGATCAGGCGACGGCAGCTGCCGTGTGCTTGTAGAAGTAGGATCGAAGCCTCGTTGTGCGGGTGTGAGGAGGGCGTTGAGGTTCTGTGCTATGGAGTCGTCGATTGCGCCGCGTGATATTCGAAGGAAGTCTGTTTCAGCCGACTTGCGCATTAGTTAGTGAGCTGGCTAGCAAGTCTATGAGAGTGCTGACCTCGCAGTGCGGTTTGGTTGAAGCAGAATTGTGGCGTGAGGCGAGGTGCCGCAGATGGTTTCGACATTTTCGGCGGCGAGGAGGGCTGGGACGGGGTGGTAGAGGTAGACGGCTCCGAACGTTTCCAGAAGTAGTTCGCCAGCTTGAATGCAGTTAATATTAGTAAACACGGTGTTTTGTAGAGCTGTAAAGTTGCAGATGTCAATGCTGGAGATGCCGCCTAGTCCATGGCGTGTAATGATGTCAGCACCCCATCCAAGGGAAAATAGGACAGCTACCTCTGCAAAGCACAACTATAGACAAAAAAAAGCTAAGAGAACTACATTGCCTTTGCATCTCACAGCAGTGTGTCTCAAACACTAATGTAGGCTGCAAGCCACCTGTTCAGTTTTCCCCGTGAAAGCGATATCAGCAAGGGTCTGCTCGCTCGAGGTTCGCGTTTGGCAAGCGCGTAGGAGGCGCGCTTTGATACCCGTGGACGCGCCTGCCGCCTGGAACACCATGCCCTTCCGCTTCGCTGCCTGTTGCACTTCAACAACACGACTCCATTTAAAGTCAGCGCCCTCAATCCGATTGTTGCAGTCGTCTTCCATCTTTCTACGCCGCAATTTCCCTCAGCAGCCTGGTGGCGCACACGACACTCGCACTTTCGTAGCCATGGCTCCGAAGCAAGCCACTCTCGGGTATGTAAAGTCTTCTCAGACTACGTTAGGGTGCGGCGACGGCATTGGAATTCTCCTACAAGCCAATTGGACAACGCTTACGGTCTCTGCAGAAAGTTCTTCGGGAAACCCAACGGCGACGCAGCGAAGCAACAGTCCAAACTCTCCTTCTCCACGAGGCCGAAGCCTGCAAAGAAAGACGTAGAGGCCAAGGAGGAACCTAAGTCATCGCCAGAAGAGGTGAAGCAAGAAGAGAATAACGAAGTCGATTCAGACGCAGACGTCAGGGCGCCTGCCAAGGAGAAGGTAGAGACGGATGACGATGCGATGGAAGTCGACAGTACAACCTCAGAACCTGGAAAGAAGAGGCAAATAAAAGAAGAGGAAGAGGAGGAGTCCGAAGAAGAACCCCCAACAAAACGACAACGGAGAAAGCCAGCGCAGGAGAAGGAAAAGCCAAAGAAGGCAGCTGCGAAGCCAAAGGCAGACAAAGCACCAGCAAAGTTGAAGAAGGCGGCTGCTAAACCGAAAGCTGCAACACCAGAGGACGACGACGAGGAAGTGTCAGCACCGGCGAAGGTCGCGAAGGGCAAGAAGAAAGAGGCGAAATCGTCACCTGTACCCGAGGATGATGCCGACTCAAACAAGGAAGAGGAAGAGATTGTGAGCTCCGAGGAGGAGCCAGAAGAGGTCAAGACCAAGGCGAGGAAGAAGGTTCAGACAACGCTTTCGTCCAACACCAAGGACCCATATCCTGACTGGAAACCGGGTGAGCCAGTGCCATACGCCGCACTCTGCACAACGTTTTCAAAGATCGAAATGACGACGAAGCGCCTGGAGATTCTCGCCCACTGCTCGCTCTTCCTCCGCCAAGTCTTGCGACTGACACCATCTGACATGCTCCCAACCGTCATGCTCATGGTGAACAAGCTCGCAGCCGACTACGCAGGCATTGAGCTCGGTATCGGCGAGTCTCTGATCATGAAGGCTGTCTCCGAGAGTACTGGCCGAAACCTACAACAGATCAAGAGCGACCAGAACGAGATTGGTGATCTTGGACTTGTTGCAGCGAAGAGTCGATCCAAACAGCCTACCATGTTCAAGCCCAAGGCTTTGACAATAGAAGGCGTACGCAAGGGCCTCATGGGTATTGCTACTGTTGAAGGACAAGGTGCTCAAGGACGAAAGGTGGACGGTATCAAGAAGCTCTTATCGGCAGCTGATGCGCACAACTCGGGCAAGCATGTTGACATTGAAAAGGACAAGGGTGGACCTAGCGAAGCCAAGTTCATCGTCCGGACACTGGAAGGAAAGCTTCGATTGGGTCTTGCTGAGAAGACTGTGGTGGTAGCTGTCGCGCAAGCTATGATATTCCATGAGATGTCACAGAAGGGCAAGACGCCATCGACTGAAGACTTGGCAAAGGCCGAGGCTACACTGAAGACAGTTTACAGTGAACTTCCCAGCTACGAAGTCATCATACCCGCTATGCTTGAGCACGGTATCATGAACCTACGAGAGAACTGTCGCCTACAGCCTGGTGTACCGCTCAAGCCTATGCTTGCCAAACCAACAAAGTCAATCACCGAAGTTTTGGATCGTTTTGAAGGCAAGGACTTCACATGCGAGTACAAATACGACGGCGAGCGTGCCCAAATACACTTTGTCTCTCACGACGCAAAAATGGAGCTGGCGACTGCTGCTCCTACAGCCGGCAAGAGCGACCGCGGTGTTTCAAACATCTTCTCACGAAACTCGGAAGACTTGTCCAAAAAGTACCCTGATATCCTGGCCAAGCTGCCTACCTGGGTCAAGGAAGGCACCCAAAGCTTCGTTCTTGATTGCGAGACGGTTGCTTGGGACATGGTGGAAAAGAAGGTGTTGCCATTCCAGCAGCTCATGACGCGAAAGAGGAAAGATGTCAAGGTCGAGGACGTAAAGGTCAAGGTCTGCGTATTCGCTTTCGATCTTCTCTACTTGAACGGCGAGGTAAGCTTCTTTTGATTCCTACTTACTGCATCGTTGCTAACAATCGCAGGCTCTCGTGACCAAGTCCTTCCGTGAGCGTCGTGAACATCTCAATGAAGCCTTCATACCTGTTGAAGGAGAGTTTGCACTCGCCAAGTTTGGCAACACCAACGAGCTGGAAGAGATCCAAATTCTTCTTGAAGACTCCGTCAAGGAAGGCTGCGAAGGCCTCATGGTAAAGATGCTGGACGGACCAGAGTCCTACTATGAGCCATCCAAGCGCTCGCAGAACTGGCTCAAGGTCAAGAAAGATTATCTTGCCGGCGTGGGCGACTCTCTGGATCTTGTTGTCCTGGGGGCCTATTACGGCAAGGGTAAGCGCACAAGCTGGTATGGCGCCTTCCTGCTCGCCTGCTACAACCCCTCGACGGAGAAGTACGAGACTGTTTGCAACATCGGTACCGGTTTCTCGGAAGCTATTCTTGAGACTCTCCACAAGACGCTCTCCGAGATCGTTATCGACCGCCCTAAACCCTTCTATACCCATTCTACCGGCAACAAAGACCAGCCCGATGTCTGGTTTGAGCCGCGCTATGTCTGGGAAGTCAAGACGGCCGATTTAACCCTGTCTCCACGCTACAGGGCTGCCGCAGATGAGGTGTCTGGTGGCGGCAAGGGCGTCAGTCTGAGGTTCCCCCGATTCATCAAGGAGAGAGACGACAAGAAGCCTGATCAAGCAAGCTCAAGTCGCATGATTGCTGAGATGTACCAGAGGCAGGAGAGTGTCAGCAAAAGCAAGGGCCCGAGTGCTGATGATGACTTTGAATATTGAGGTGGTGATGGTTCAGGTCAAGCGGAATGGGGTACAATATTGCAGGAAGATATTTCATGTCCTGTGACGAGGATTCTATAGCATAGTAACGCCGAAACTTCTAGGTCGTTGACTCGCGACCCATGATGAAAACTGACTCGCTCATTCGCAACGAAGTACTCGAACAATCGAAAGCTCGTATAGTGGGAATCTTGGCCTGCTCTACACTAATACCATAACATAGATGCCCTAGTAGTACATATCTCCTTCTAGTATTGCTATTCATCAAGGTTTCCAAACCACAAGCATGGCCACAATCGACGATATCCTCGCTTACAAATAATCAGTACCACCCCAACGGTAACAAGGCGGCCAGCTTCGTCAAGCAGCCAAGCCGGCCTCCGTCCACTTCACGGCATTCGCCATCGCAGACATCACGCTACGAAGGCAAACACATCGAGAAACCCATGAACCATCGGCCCACAAACAGGCCACAACAGTCCCCACATTCTACTTCTGCAAACTCCACCCTGGCCCTAGCTCCCCTCGCCTTGGGTCTGTGAGAGAAGAGCGGCACGAACCTCCGCGCTCCACTAGGGCGTCGTTCCGGCGCAATCTTAGCTCCTCATTGGCCCAACGTGTCTCCCGAACCGATTGCTGCATCCTCGCGTAGCGTGATTGTGGTCTTGGGAGTAGGACAGTGATCGCGATTTGGGGGCGGTGCTCCGCGGAACATTTCGCCGGTGTGGGATGGCTTCACCTTTTTTCTTTGACGCAATTGGATTGCCTGTTTAAGATGGGTGTGGATCAGCGCAGGGGATTGGTTTGGATTTGGATTCCGTGGGTGTGGCTAATGTGGTGGGCATGATTGATGCAGGTGGTGGTTGAAAGGGGTGTTGCTGGTACGATTATGCTGGCGAGAGACTTTGTTGTAGTGGATCTGGGATTGTTGGCGCTTGCAGCTTGGAGTCTTCTTGTCTAGATGATACCGGTTTCAATACATTGTGCATGCATCCTTCTCGTTGTTTGTGTCACTGGCGGCGGGAACAACAACTAGGTAGGTAAATCTCGCGAGCGGTGGATTCGGTCTTGCAGATCAGCAGCTTCCGATCCGAACCAAGCCTGTCATCCGAGAAGGGTGTAGGATTAGTCTAGCAGAAAGCTAGAACGAACTGCGAATATAGGTGTAGTGTCTCAAGTTCCATTGAAAAGTCATGCTATGACTAGGCAGTGCAAGGCAGGAGCAAATGCCTATAACCGGCGCTTATAACCTAGCATCAGCGCCAACACACCCTCGCCAGTACCAGAAGGTCGCAGAGATTACTTACAATCGGCGATATACCACAGCACCATGAGTAGCAGTCACAGTACCTGGTAGTCCAAAAGCCCCACTGCGGCACACGCACCCACATCTACCACCCAATACAACTGACATCGGGCAAATCAACCGCGTCCCATTTCCACGGACCGCACTGCCCACACGCCAAACTACCAGCTAACAGTGCCGAAAAACCCATAACCAGAAACAACCCCCCATCCCAACAATCGCATTTGGGGCGACCAAGAAGTGAAACCCCCATTAGTAAACTTTTCGGGTTTAGTTCATCTGCAACAATGCGTATGCAGGGTCCATGACCCGGTGGCGAAAGGCAACGCTACAGGCCACGCGATCGGCGGATAGCGTGGTTAGCGACGTTCTTACATATCCGTGAGGTATCGCAAGAGCTGTGGCAAGATCGAGGAATTCGAATCGAGAAGACGTTTGGTCCGCAAGCGGGCGGAGCGAGTGGGTAATATTGATGTTTTGCGAGGGTGAGTCGTATTGTTTTCTGATAAACCAAGTCGGCTTTAGTTGTACAAGTACAGTCAATCCAATTTCCGAATGTTCCTTTGAACTGGGTGTGCCTTTCTGTGCACTCTCCGGTTCCCTTTCACTTCTCAATTCTTCGCACCTTTTTTGCCCCCGACTGTTTGCATCCTATCCTCTTCCTTATGCACGCGTAGGAATCTGTCTTGAAGCCTCCCCTTCCTTTGGATTGGCAGATTGCTTGCAGATTTCTGCTAAGCAGAAGAAGGAAGCAACCCCCGTTAGGCGCCGTCTCGTGCGTAATGCAACCGCAACAGACCAGTCCAGCTATTTCCGGCGACAGTGCTGCGACACGCCCTCTACGCCCTCTCCTCCCTGCAGCCTCACCGAGAGTAGAGGCTCCACCATCGCAACCGAAGCGAGCTCGCGTCTCTCTAGCTTGCGCAGCCTGCAGAAGTCGTAAAACCAAGGTACCGACAGACCAAGTACATTGCATGTATATAAAGCAACATCAGCAAAGTAGCCTTCTGATCTTTTGAACCCATAGTGTAACGGCGACCGTCCCATTTGCAGTGAATGCACGTCCCGCGATTCCGTGTGCCAGTACACGGAAACAGAGAACACTCAGTCGAAACGTAAACATCAAGACCTGGAAGAGTTGTTCGAGATGCTCAAGTCGCTGCCGGATGAGGAAGCGAGTGAGATCCTGGCGAGAATCAGAGCTGGTGTGGATCCGAGAGACATTGTTGATAGCGTGAAGCATGGTAATATGCTTGTGCAGTTTGCTGCGACGTTTGGAGAAAGTAGGGGTAGTGTGAGCAGTGAGGTTGATGGAGCTAGTGTGGGCGGAAGTGGAGATTTTTCGGGCGAAATGCAGGAGCCGGGGATGGATGCGGACTCACCATCCAAGCAGAATAGCTGACGAACTGAATCAAAGATACCTGGCATGCGTCGGCATCGACGTGGCGGGTCCATTCCTGGCTGGCCAGGCGTATGTCAGACCTGCGAAATGGCCCTTTTCCAAGTCTATCCCGAGCCTTCGATGCACACCTGATGCATCTATATTCATCGCACGCAGTCGTACAATCATGCGGTGAGATCGTCTTGGTCTGGGTGTCGAAACAGATGGTCCCTGAGTTGTGCCCAAACGTACCTCTGGGATGAATTGCCGGACGTTTGTACGTATGATATCATGTTCTTTCTAAAGAGGTTGATTTCCCATTCATCTTCCGTCCATGTCCAGACGTCATCCTCAAACAATACCTTGAGATCGACCTCTTCGCTATGATACTCGACTTTGACTACGAAACCTTTGGCTCTCAGCCCATGGTAGGTGCGAGCGACAAGTTTCAGGAACAGTGAACCATGATCCCAGCCCGGGCCCAAGTCTTCTTCTTGTCTTATAGCCAAGGTAACAACTCTAGCTCGGGTCTGCATATGGCGACGGTGTTCGTTGTGAGTAGTAACACGTTCAGTGTGTGAAATGTCCAGCAAAGCCGTGACACCATCATTGATCTCTGAAAGATAGTCTTCTCGTGTATACGCCGTTGCATCCGCCGTGCGCGAGCCTTGATCGTGTGTCTTGCTCTCCTGAATCTCGGAGAATTCGCTGTCAGTCAGCGCGTCACACTGGAAGGTCACACGCAGATCCAGATTCCTTGCCAACTCTTCCATGGTAAATCCAACACCAAATGCGTCTCTCCTCACAAAGTCCGCCACGGAAGTGTCGAGCAATAAGCATTCAGCTACGGGATCCTTGTCGTCGACTGGGCGCAGGTCTTTGCCGACGATATCCTGGAATAGCTTGAGGGCCTCTTTAGCGAACACGGGTCCTACGAAAGTCTTGTCGATGAAATGAGGTGGCCGAAGGTTCATGTACAGCATTGATAACCCTGCTGGTGTGTCTGGATCATGATCTACGCTGAACCAAGGCTCATGGAATAGTTCCCACCAACAGATTACACTGCGAGTCGGATCGTGCTTCTCGTCAGGTTGCCATAACTGCGTGTAGATGTTATCCCGCAGCTCTCGCGGTAAGTTCAAAACACGTGCGACGACGTCCATGTTTGCAGCATTCGTGTAGCGAATAATTGCTGCATGTAAAACATCGGTCAAGTGGTCATAGCGACGCAGCCTCTCTTCCACGCCATCCTCGGATGATGCGGTACTCCGGAGGTGAAGTTTACAGTTGAGGCTGGCTCTATGGCTGTAATTAACTTTGGAAGCTGACGGCTGTCGCAGCACTTACTGCTTGAGCTCGCGTTCAGCGCAGTCTCGCGCTTGCTCGAATTGCCGATACATTGTTGGCGCGTCTGTATTATAAAGAACCATACCTAGGTAGACCCAGACGTTGGCGAGACGGTTGCGCAGATGATGTAGAGGCAAGGGCAGTCGTTACGAGGCGAGGTACGATTCGTTAGCCACGCCTGCGGGTGACTCATCAAAAGGCGTCCATCCGCAGTAGATATCGACTACAAGGGTACAAGGCTCACTCTTCATTCGTACACGTCCCTGGATGTCGCCTATCACGACCGAAGCTCTGGATAATAGCTGTAGGCCTCGGGTACAGGTGGACGTTGCATCGTCTCGACGCCCCGTGATTCCAGGGCTCATTCCGCGTCTAGGACAGGGGATAGTCCCTTGAGATAATTATTCCCAATATAGTGAAGTTGCTTCCAGTTGTCAATCAGGCGTGGAGGCTACGTGATGTTGCTAGGACTTGAGTGTCCGACCTTCAGTCGCGGTCCTATCGATAAGCAACTTTAATCGCTTCCCACCCAAACACCTAAGCAACGTGCCCTGCAGACGGCTTGGTGATCGCATCCCACGATATCACCACCTGCGCCATGAAGCCTGGCAATCTGCCAATGCGCACACAGTCGCGGCCAGTATGTCAGTTGTGTGACTACATACTGCAGAAGCCTGCAAGCCGCCGCGCATTCCTCTCCGCATCCTCCCTCCGAACACCCTCGATACGGCGGCAAAACGCGCGAACCACGACTCTGACACCCCGTATATTGGTACGAAGCATCGCGACAACACCTCGGACGGCAGCAGCGATTGACACGCGCGACGATGGCGGCCTACATACGTCGGACAGAATTGCGGCGTTGAAGAGTCACCTTGCCCAGGTGGAGGCGCGAATACAGGAAATATTCAATTCACCCAAGGTCGAGAAGGAGCACGTTATAATGGAAGCGTTTGAAGGACTGGACAGCATTGCGCAAGAAGCCATTGCCATACGCGCACGCCAGCCTCAACTACAGAAGGCGGCAATAAGGCAGAGCTCAGCGGGCGCCATACTCTCTGGACTGGACGGGGACGAGACGGCGGAGACGGCGAAAAGAAAGAGCTCGAAAATGGTGGGACTGGATGCCCTGCCCTCGCCGTCGTATCTTTCGAAGCTCGCTGAGCGTCTCCTAAAGCACGAGAAAGTCTTCCTATCACCGAGCGTCCTCGCTATATACATCCACCTGCAGCGACTACTTGCCCGACCGAAGACTATTCCCGAGGCACTCTACCTCTACGCGAACAAACCGGTCCCAGTTGAAGGCTCGTCACCACCGAAGTTCTCTAAACCCTCGCCCAAGTCGGCTAAGCAGGTCATTCCAGCTGATCTCGCTGACGAAGCGCTCACGGCCGCCATCGACGCGAAAGACCTAGCACTGGCCCTCGATGTCGTCGACCACACCTACCGCGCTCCCGCATGGCGGCGGCATCGCATACTCACAAAGATGGGCTTACCGGGGGTACTCGTCGGCCTCACGCCACTCGCTCTTTACATGATCGCCCAGGAACTCTCCGTCTACAGCGGCTTCATCGACCCGTGGACCTTCAAGCTGTACGCCTTCATGGGCATGAGCACGTATGTCTTGTGCACCGGCACGCTCGGGTTCGTCGCTCTCACAACATACAACGATCACCACGACCGAGTGGTCTGGCGGCCTGGTGTCCCGCTGCTGGATCGATACATAAGGGAAGATGAGCGGGCGGCATTGGATCGTATTGCATGCGCATGGGGTTTCAAGGAAGTGTGGAGACGGGGCGATGAGGAGGGTGATGATTGGGAGGGGTTGAGACAGTTGGTCTTGCTCCGGGGTATGGTGCTCGATAAGCCGGATCTGATGCCTGGTATGAACCCTGGAAGATAGTGGAAGTATGTATCAAAGCAATGGACACGTATCACATTCTACATAGCACACGCGCCTAAGATACTCAATTCTGTACATTAGCGCCAGGCTGGTATATCTAATCTTTATGAGAGGTGCAAAAACGTGGTCCATAACGCCAGACGACCTTAAGATGTATCTTCGGACTTCGAGCTGCCTATGTGCTGTAGTGATATCTTATACGCAAAAAGAGATGTTCTTCCTTGGGGATGTCCCCTGAACGATCAAAAGAATCGGTTTGTTGCGACACCTGTGTGATTCGAACACACGCTCCCGAAGGAACTGGCTAACTTTCCGGTGAAGGACTAGCAGGCCAGCGCGTTAACCACTCCCTAGAATTTGGATTAGTAAGCGTTGATGGCAGATGGACTGGAGGAGCTCGTACGCCAAAGTGCCGGAAAATCATGTATTTTACTGATTGATGCAGTTTGCACGAAATAGCACGTTTATAACCCAATTTATTATAAAAAAAGAACTTGAACAGCTTCCAGGCAACCGTCCACAAAGCGGTGGATTATTCAGTGGGCTCAGGCAACAGCTCAGCGCATGGCGGGGTAGCTCCGTACTTTTGCCCCACCAGATGCGGTCATGTTCCACACAGACTTGCGCCGCAACCTTACCCACCAAACCTCATACACCCCAACTCTACAGTTCAATCGACGTCCCTGCTACTGCCTGCGAACCCAATAAACCCTCAGACACGCGCTACTCTCGAACCACCTCCCGCCATGTCCGCCGACGCCGCCCCCATAACCTTCACGCGCTTCTCCAAGGCCCTCGAGGACCTCTCCGTCGAATCGCTCTACGCCAAGTACTCCGAACTCACAAACCAACTCACACACCTTGAATCGAGCAACAAGCAGCTCGAGGAGTTTGCGCGCGAAAACGACGACCGCGACTGCTACGAGGCGCTGATGGAGAACAAACAGGTTATGAAGAGGTTCGAGGAACGGAGGGAGGCGATCAAGAACGAGGTCAAGGATGTGAGGGGTCTGCCGTGGAGGCCGCGCGAAGAAGAGAAGGTTGATGGTGCGGTCACCAACGGCAGCGTGGCTCCGGCGACGAATGGTACCGCGGCTGAAGAACAGAGGAATGGTGATGCGCCGGCGCCTGAGCGTGACGATGGCGTCTATCTTTGAGGCGTTCACGACGCGGATGCGATACACAGGACACGTGCGGGGTACTCAGCCGAGGCGCGCAGACGCGCGTGCGAGTGTTTGTGTGGCAAGAGCAAGTTGCCTGAGTGGATATATACATTGAGTGTTACATGCGAGTGCGTATATCTACTTCCACTGCGCTTCTTCAACTGACAGATTTGTAGTATACGGCCCTTCAACTATCAAATTTTCGAAACACGTTGCGTCCACGGTTCTGGTCACATTTCATCATGGATGAAGACGTGTATGGCTTCACAAAGACTCTGGCTTCACCCATATAGCCAGTATTCAGACATCTGAATTTGAGGGATCTCAACTCATCCAGGAACAAGGCTGGGGTGCTAGTGGAGCTGCAGGATTTAGGCGGTAGCAGCACCTTCTGCGATCCTGCCATCTTTCCAACACAGTGTAATTGTTACCGGCAGTTTCAGACTCCAGTGAGAGGGGTTCATCATGAGGCTAAATAGATGGGTATGCGATGCCTGCAATGCCAAACCATTATACATCTGCTAATGATACAACGACCTTTTCAATCACAATATGATAAGAGTCTTAACAATCGACAGCCTGCAGCGCGAGAAGTGACAAAAAGGAATGCGCAAAGTTCGCTACCTCCTCAGCGACCGCATTCCGAATAGGGAAGTGGCTGAGTCAGCACTCGCTTCGTCTACAACTCAGACAACAGCTTACACTCCTTCCTCATCTCAACCATGTCACTCACATATACTGTACAATTGACGTGTCAGCCAGAATGTACAGTACTTCTAGCCGGCCAGCTCGTTAGCTTTCCTGCACGAATTCACGACGGCTAAATGTTCCTTGTCCTTGTATCCCATACACACAAACCCTAAGCCAATATGGACACTTTGCCATCTCGTCGGACAGCGAATACACCGTGGAACTAATCTTGATATTTGCTTTGCGAGGAGTCTCAACTGACTCGTCAGGTTAGCCTACCCACACTACAATTGAGTGTCAGTATGGAAGCAACGGGCGGCGTTGAATATTCCGTCTCTGGGCAAGACGCCACAGACCGTCACAACCACGCGACTGCCGACAACTATATTACTTCCCCACGGGGCATTTAAGCGCCAGAACCATGCTAACATCCGTCTTGGGAACGTTTCCTGCAGCCACGGGAGATGCCTAGTGTCTTGGGATGCCCAGCTTCCTACACGGCTCCTACAGGCTTGGTATGGGGTACAGTGGATTCGGAAGGTACCCATAAGATAGGCTCCGTGCTTCCGAATGTACGATGACATCCGCCGAGTTGTGTGTCAAGGTACAGTCAAGATACAGTAAGATACCGCGCAGAGAGATACTGTCGCAAGAGTTCGCCATAACTGTCAACACGGTAAGGGGCTCACTTGCTCAATATACAGCCCTAGTCCTCGTGCCGACCCTTGCGCTCAGCTTACGACTTGTACTACTAGTCCACATTGAGTCGGTCATCTGGTCGGCTTTGATTCCTCGGCAACGTTCTAAGTGACTTGGCTGCCAGCACTGTCGGTGGCGCCACACACCACCGCTGTTCATACTCACGGGCAAAGAAATTCCACGAGTCGACTCAACTACCGACCCTACCGCCTCGTCTTCATACGAATCTTGGAATGATCTCAGTAGCGTAGGTGGTAGGTGTACTCGGCGACCACGTCCTCTCCATCTAGAACGCACTCCGTACAATCTTACAGCAGACTCATGGTCTATGCGCGACCGGAATGAACTGCTTCGAGATCACTCACCGACTCCAGGGCGGTGCAAAAGCGGTCGTTATCTTCCCCTGTGCTACGCGCAGTTGAAACGAAACAAAGATCCACATCCATTGACGTCGTCTCAATGTCAGGACGGTGGGTATCAATGCGCCGCAGCATAAGCATTGCCAACAACTTCAACCTCGCTAAGATCCCGTCTGAGCTGCCTGTAATCGTTCAAACGCTGGCCTGACCACCACCAGCATTGTTGCGCCACCGACATTTCTGCACCTGCTTCTAGATTCCGCCCACCGGGTGTTTCACGGTGTTTTGACATCTGGTCACAGCGGGCACTAAACCTTGAGTGGCGCGATTAGTGGATTCTGGTAAACACCCGGTGGCAGTTTCTGTATCACAAAGCTAACTACCACTCACATTTGTGGGAATACCGCCGAGATTTTGTTTCCAGCAATCAACACAGCTGTCCACCCTCTGTCGCGTCTAAACATTGAAACAAAATGATTGCATGGCCTTGTTACTACCAATCGCAGAGACTGAAAGACGTCAAAATAGAGCCTTCAGCCCTAGCGATCAGACCGTTAGTTGCCGCATAAGCCTGCATGGAAATCAAGCATTACCCACCACGACTTGGCGCCTTCCCCAACCGGGCTTCAGAACGGCATGGCATCCCTTTGCCGGGTAATCCCCGCATTACGGAGAATTGGTGTCCGCGCAGGTACGCCAATTCCCTTGAAACACCATGTCATTAATATACCCACAACAACGGAACAATATACTACGCCGCAAACAGACCCACGGTATGGAGATCAATTTCCAGCGCCGGGATGAGCTATGACCGAGGCCAATGTGATCGGTCGAGACAATGAGGTGGTCTGCGTAGTGGAGACGATGTGCCAGGCTGTGTACGTTGTGGGTTGGTAGGTCCGACATCAGGCTTGGAGGTATAAGTATCCTGTTGCTGTCCGTCTGTAAGGCCTCACTACACAACCAAGTCTCTCATTCACTCACTCAACAGTCTCTCCACACATCAGCAACCATGCGTTTCACTCCTACCGACCTCAGCCTTCCCGCTGTCGCAGTCGCCTTCTTGGGCGCAACTGCTTCAGCCCAGACTTGCCAGCTTCCCACCAGCTACAAGTGGACTTCATCCAACGCTCTCGCCCAGCCCAAGGCCGGATGGGCCAACCTCAAGGACTTCACCACCCAGATGGTCAACGGCAAGCACCTCGTCTACGCCACCAACCACGACACCGGCTCCAAGTACGGCTCCATGAACTTCGGCGTCGTCTCCAACTTCAACGAGCTCGCATCTGCTCCCCAGAACGCCATGAGCCAGGGCCTCGTCGCACCCACTCTCTTCTACTTCAAGCCCAAGAGCACCTGGGTCATTGCCTACCAGTGGGGACCTACCGCTTTCTCCTACAAGACCTCCTCCGACCCCACCAACGCCAACGGCTGGAGTGCGGCCAAGCCCCTCTTCTCTGGAACCATCTCTGGCTCCAGCACTGGTCCCATCGACCAGACCCTGATCGGTGACGGTACCAACATGTACCTGTTCTTCGCCGGTGACAACGGCAAGATCTACCGCTCCAGCATGCCCCAGGGCAACTTCCCCGGCAACTTCGGCACCGCCTCCACCGTTGTCATGAGCGACACCCAGAACAACCTCTTCGAGGCTGTCCAGGTCTACACCGTCAAGGGCGGAACCTCCAAGAAGTACCTCATGATCGTCGAGGCCGTCGGCTCTGGTGGCCGCTACTTCCGCTCTTTCACTGCCTCCAGCCTCGGCGGCAGCTGGACCCCCAACGCTGCTACCGAGCAGAACCCTTTCGCCGGCAAGGCCAACAGCGGTGCCACCTGGACCAACGACATCTCCCATGGAGACTTGGTCAAGGTCACCAACGACGAGACCATGACTGTCGACCCTTGCAACCTGCAGCTGTTGTACCAGGGCCGCAACCCCAACGCCGGTGGCGACTACGACCGTCTCCCCTACAGGCCCGGTCTCCTTACCCTCAAGAAGTAGAGGGCGACTACTTTGGCTTGTTAAAAAGTCTTTCATTGTACATACATTTTTGAGCTGGAGAGTTGTATATAGTCTGGCTGTTGATTTCGCTTCTTTCCTTTAGCCCTGAGGGCCATCTTTTGAACAAATGAATTCATGGGTATCGTGAGATGCCTAGTTCTACACATCATCTTCCATCTATTGCTATGTGAAACATGATTTGATCGCTCGCCTTGCTGTGAAAAGCCCTCTGCTAAACTCCTCCTTGCGCTTCTGGTCTTGGAATATCTCTTGTCTGCAGACAGCAAGCCCTTTTCTTTCTCTGACCGCGATCTCTTGCAGTACATGTCGACTAGGCTCATCCAACAACATATTGTCTTCCTGGCATTTAGCCAGCGCTTCGTGCATCTCCATAAACGCCCAAGCCATACCAACTAGCACATCCCGGTGTGTCAGCCATCGCATACCCATCCAAAGCATCCACTTCGAGAACGCAATAATGTCATCATCACCCAAAGCAACACCCTCTTTCAAGCTGACAGGTACATGCAGACCTTCCCTGCGGCACATGCGCAAGCCAAGTTTCACAAGACCGACAGCGTGACCGTCGTCGGTCCGATGAACTTCGTCCATGCCGGCGACACCAGGACCTTCTGCACTGAACCCGGTCTGTGCGCGAAGTACGCGTACGATGGCGGAGCCGAACATGTCAGCAGCGCGGACGGGTACTGCGGGTAGTGCTTCAAGTAGAGTGGGTGAGGTAAGCCATAGTGGGAGGAGGTTGGTCAGATTGACGTTGCTGAAATTGAGAATGAGGGATTCGTCGATGCTCAGATTGCTGATGTCAGAGGTCGTGAACGAAGTAATTGGTTCTGGTGTCGCGAGGACGGGGTAGTTGGTAAGGATGTTCAAGTCCTGGGTCACGGCTTCTACCGGGGGACTAGAAGATTGTCCCGTGAAGTCAAAGTACACGCTTGGATCAGACTGCGGAGACTGAACGGGCGAGCCAAGTTCGTCGATCCACGCTTTCACGACTTCCACCTCCTTCTCAGTAAAACTTCCAAACATCTTGCCTTCCCATGATAACTCTTTGACCAGCCTGCTCTTCTCACTGTCGCCCTTTATGACCCAAGGTTTGCAGTTACTCAGATCCTGTAGGAACTCTTTCTGCCACTGAGCGTCCTTGAAAGCATTTGGCTCCAGCCAGTCCACCAAAGAACGGCGGCCAATTTTCAGGCGACTGTTACAGTGGATTTTATGAGCAACGAAGCTCTTTGCGGCAAAGATGTCAATCAACGCCGCCTCTGTGCCCGTGCAAGGAAAGGGCTCTTCGGCCTGGACCTTGAGCGATGGACTTTCGGGAGTCGTAGGCAAGCCCTCAGCGAGGATGTAGCCAGCCTGTACGCGTTTCCACGCAATACGCACCGCCTCCTCCCCTTCTTGCTCTGCAACCAACTCGATGTAGTTGGTAACTGCAGCCATTGCCATCGCAGCGTGACCCGAATCGGCATTATCGATGGAAATATGAAGCTCGAAGTAGTAGGGGTTTAGTCGAAGTTCGCGAAGTTCTTTGACGGTCTTCAACAAGTGGAGCGGCAGACTCTCGTACGCCATGTTGAAGCCCAAAGCCTCTGGAAGGAACTCGTGGGGGAACAAGGAGATGGTGAGCTGTGCCATGGCGGCTTTCCAGCAGCGTGCTTCAGTCAGATCGTGACGGGGATGAATAAAGTCTTCCGGATCGGCAGCGGGAAGCCCAGCTTCGATGTCCTCCATCAGTTCTCGATACACCTGGACGTGATTCTTTGCGAGATCTCCGTCCCCAAGTTCTTCGGACATGACCTGCCAGGCATTCTTGGTGATTTGACGGTACTTGAATGGCGTGCTAATCTTGTTGATGTGTCCGAGCCATGCGCCATCGACGTACTTGACTGGTGCTGCTTGCTTGAGCCACCACTTCGCTTCTTCCTTGTCACTGAACATCTCGCGGGATCCACCGGCTCTGCGACGTGAAAGGTACTCCTCCCAGCGATTGGTAACGTCGACGTCCTTGGCTTTGAGGAACTCATCTAATCCATCGCGCGAGAATTGTTCGACGGTCAAGATTCCGCTGTGGGGTTCCTTGGCTGCATCGGCGGTTGTTGAGGAGAGGAGACCAAGGAGAAGCTCGCGACACTCTGGTAGGATTTCGGGGTGGTGTTCGAGATGATGGAGTTTGTAGTACAGCTGCTTGTATCTCTCCAGTTCGGGATCGATCGAGTGATACGTCTGAATGATGGGAGATGTCTCCAAAGTCCCGTCATCCACTAGTGGTTTGGCATCGTTGGCGGCGGGTATGGTTGGGCTGCCTGGGGTTTCAAGATCCTTTCTTCTTGATCGTCCTTTCGCAAGACGATTTGTACTTCATTGTAGGCAATGACGGCAAGAAATGCAATGAGTACTGCTGTAGTGGTCTGTAGAATAAACATTATGAGTGTTCTATCGCAATGTACAGGCGTGAGTTTGGTGTGAATAGTAATCCATTCTTCCAGCTACGGAGTAGCACATGGGTTTTGACTAGGTATTCCTAGCGCAGCTGTGGCGAAGCATGCGCCCCAGGCAAACACGCACAGTAGATCATGCTGACGATGAACACCACGCGGCGGTGTCTTTTGAGATGTCAATGTCATCGCCAGGGAAAGCGATCCGTGACGACATCTGGCACTAGACTGCTTGCAGCTAGGCCAAGCGCACCCCACAAACCGCGCGATCCGTCCGCGTGGGAGCTAACGTCTTCGCGACATCAATCTGTCCATTAACTGCAAGCGATGCGACAAGCGACAAGAAAAAGCGATGGTTCTTTGCATGCAATCTGCACTGCGCGTCTAGAACAGCTCTTATTCGGGTAGATCAGGCCAGATCACGACATGCACGAAGGCTTTCACGCAGCCTTCATTACTAACAACAACGTCACACTGACACCTGCTTCTGCTCCGCGGCGCAGGTAACTCTTGGTACCATGTGCACTGACACTTGGACGTGTTGGCTGTGTCACAGAGGCGTTACGCCATGAAGTTGCCCGCGGAGACAAACGTGTAGCACTCCTCCAACCATGTCGGAAACTACCATCGCCTACCAGGCCCTGACTAAACATCTAGCCAAGCAGAAGTACGTCTTTGTGTGTCCATCGCCAGAGACACAGGGCAGGGTAGTGGAGAAAAGACGCTCGAATGTCGCAACGGAAGATGCCCAGAACGCGTACGACTTCTTTGGGTGGAACTTGTCATGTACTAGGTAGGTCATACAGTTCACTTCTCGTCGTCTACGGAACAGGTCATGTATAACTTTCAATACTAATAACCTCGCAGAGAAGCACTCCGATCGATAATACCCGACGACATATTCGAAAGCCTCCACAAAGCCGGCGTGATCACACAGAACGACGACAAAAGCTACCGCTCCACCATCCGCGTATCCAACTTATACCTTCCGAACCTCCCGAGTCGCGATCCTGATGTCTCCTCGCTGTACTACATCCATTCCTCCTTCCCAGCGTCGTCCGATTCCGTCTTCTGCGGCCCCGACACATACTTCTTTGTCGGCTTCCTCGAAACCATGTCCCGACATCTTCCACACGCACCCAACAGCATCGTAGACGTCTGCTGTGGAGCTGGTGCAGGCGCGATACACATGGCGAGGACATACCCGCAGGCAAAGACGCTGGGGCTGGACCTGAATCCGCGTGCATTAAGTCTGGCCGAGGTCAATGCACAGCTGGCGGGCGTCAAGGTGGGCTTTGCTGAGTCCAATCTCTTCGCCACCGTGCCCGAAGATCTGAAGCACCATGGCGTGGATCTGATCGTCAGCAATCCACCATACATCGCATCGAGTACAGACGGCGAGGATCTACCCATATACGCAGATGGTGGCGCTGGCTTCGGTCTCGACCTCTCCATACGCATCGTAGAAGAAGGCATGAAAATCTTGTCGTCGACTGGTGTTATCGTCGTTTACACAGGTGTCGCGATGCCCACGGCCAACCCTGGGCATGACATCTTCTTGGAGAAGCTGCAACAAGTAGAAGGCGCGGAGCTCGCTGAGTACACGATCCTACACCCCGATATATGGCCAGAGGAAATTGGGAAGGGCGCTTACGCAGATGTGGGCAGGATACAGGTAGTGGGCGCTGTGTTACGACGCGATGCCAAGGGTATGGAGGAGGCAAAGAAAGCGTCGCGCAGACAATGGGCAGTTTAGTTGACAGCGATATGTACAGCGGGCATGACCCAGTCTAGGGATAATTTATATCGGATCAGTCGATACCAGTGAGTACTGAGCTATTAATGGATGGTACGAGTGATTCTGGATTCATCGAGTCACTTGTTCCGTTAATTAATAGCTCAGTACTCACTGGTACTTGTTGCTCTATGTAAGCGATCATCTTCGGATTTCTAGTCATGAGCGCGTCTACTTGAACTCAGCCTCCGGATGCATGCCATCCGGAATCTCCAACGCAGTCGTATACGCAGACTGCCCAACCTGCTTCCCCCACGTATCCGCAACAGCCGGCAACACAGCCCTCCCCGCATACACCGCATCCGCGTTAGGCACAGGCCAGGGAACCGACTTGTTCTTGTTGCTCAACTTGCCCGCATACGACGCATTGAAATACATGTTGCTCAACGGAACTTTACCCGACCAAGCTCGCACCGTGTCGCCCGTCTTTTCCGCTACGAATTTGAACACGTTGGCGCCCACGTCCCAGCGGCCGAGCGTACGTAAGCCCCAGTTTGCTTGTACAGTGGCGATCTCGCTGTAGTGGTTGTAGTACGTGTTGTCTGTGGTGCCGACTAAGCTGGCGGGTACGGCATCGCCTAGCAGTATGGCCACGACGCGGTTTTGCTGCCCGTAGGAATGGTTTTCGTCGAAGGTTACCATGACGAGGGTGTTGTTCATGAAGTTCTTGTTGGTGAGGAGGGGTTCGAGGAAGTTGCGCGTCCAGGTTCCTGCTACTGTTACGGTGGAGTCGTGGCCTGTGGGTGTTAGTATGTTTCTAGGGGGATGTACAGGATGTCTTGGGTGCAGACGAACCGTCGCTAGTCATGTTCGGAGTGATAAACATCCACTGTGGCAATTGGTTCTTGTCCATATCTTCTTTGAACATAGTCAAGGGTTTTGTCTTCGCCAGCCTCTCCGTCTTTTGCGCAACTGAGTCGTACAGCACAGCTGGGTTGTGTTTGCGAACATACATGTTCGCTCCTGTCTTGGGGTTCGTGTACGATTTCCCTTGGAAGCCTACTGAAGGCATGTCTTCTTGGTACTCGCCCCAGCTAACACCTTTGTCTTCCAATAGGTCTACCAAGGTGGATACGTTGGAGGGAATGGCGACCATGTCATCGTGGTTGATGCCGTAGTAGTCGCCTGAAATGGCAGCTGCATAGTTGGGCATAGAAGGATGGGTTACTGCGAAGTAATTCGTGAGGCTGATGCCTTTCTTTGCGAGCCATGCGAGATTTGGGTCTCCTGCTGCGAGATCGTAGTCGGTGTTTTCAAGCCATATTATGGCTATACGGTCGAAGGCTTTCCCTGGGAATATACTTTGGGCTTGTACAGGGTTCAAGATTGCTAGCAGTGCTAGAGATGAAACGAGTGGAGTAATCATGATCGCTTTACAAATCTGTTGTTTTGGTAAGCATGCCCTTTCGGCTCCTTCTACCACAATATCTCCTTACCAAGGAACGTCAAGACAACAGAGAAATGCCGGATGGAACGACAGAAGCAGGCACACATGATATTTCCCCTCAGGGCCTTTCATCTCATCTGCCAGGGTCATGAGGCGCCGCTTCCGCTAGGTAGTGCCTAAGGGTCTGGATAGCCCAGGGACGGCATGCAGTGTAGCCGTCACATCCCCACCAATGACATTCTTCGCAGCGCACATGTGCGCATTCTTAGGGAGAGTACTTCGCGCATCGATGCGGGAGGATAAGCTTTTTAGGAAGGTCGACAAGCTTTAGATAGCTTTGAAGGATGAACGTGCGGGGCTGATTGGACACGAACTCGGCAAACCTGGTACGACCCGCAGATCAAAGGTATGGCCACACCTGACACAAGTGACACTGCAGGTGGGGTGGCGTAGCGTGATGATCTTCTGGACTCGTGCAACGACTGGCTGGTGGTGGCGATCGTGTCCAGCGGCTCCCTGAACGAGATGGCACGTTACAACGATCAGATCCGACGCAGGGACGACGGGGTGCTTGACACAGAAATCGCCAAACACCAAACATCGTCTTACTGCTACATATACCCTGAACCACGCTTTGGTAATACAGGCAGGGACTTGATGAGGTCTCTTGGAAGCTAACCGCGATGGGCCGCAACCAAAGCTTCGGCATGAAAGAAATATCTAAATCGAATATGCACAAGCCTGAAGAGCAAATTGGCTTGCTGCATGCACCCACAGACGATTCCCAATCTCGAGGCAGCGAAGACCAAGAAAACGACTTGGAACCGCGCTGGAGCGACAAGCACGACGTTTCACACCATCACATTCATCGGTGGCCATGGATCAGGCCCGTGACCGTCGTTTCGCTTCTCATATGCACAGTCATAGCCCTGGTGTATCGGGGTCTGACAAGTAATCGGAATGATACATCACCCTCCAGTGACGCTCGTCTTGCAAGACTTCGACCGGAAGAAGACTACATACTCTCTCCATCATGGGATTTCAACGCACCATCTACGACCCGAGAATATACATGGGTAGTATCCGACTACATCCTCAATCCAGATGGCGTGTATCGACCCATGATACTCATCAACGGCACTTTTCCTGGACCGCTTATCGAGTGTAACGAAGGCGACGAGCTTGTTATTAATGTCCAAAACCAAGCCATCAACGCTACTTCTTTCCATTGGCACGGTCTCTATCAAAATGGCACGAACTGGATGGACGGAACAGTGGGAGTGACTCAATGTCCTATTGCCCCGGGTCACTCGTTTACATACCGATTCAACGTATCAGGGCAGACAGGAACGTACTGGTACCATTCGCACGTTAGCATGCAGGCGTCAGATGGTTTGGTGGGACCTCTCATCATCCATGCCAGGGGAGAGAAAGAGAAAGATAAATTGCAAAAGGTGCCGTACGAGCAAGACCGCGTAGTCATGGTGTCAGACTACTACTACGACCTCTCTTCCGACCTACTCATGCAGTACCTGGCCCCAGGTAGCGAGAACGACGAACCCGTTCCGCCATCCGCCTTGATCAATGGAAGAAACATGCGAGACTGCGCCGACTTGCCGAATCGCAACTGTACTTCGTCCGGCATTAGTAACGCCTTGTTCAATCTATCTCGCACCAGCAACACACGACTCCGCATCATCAACGTCGGAGCATTCGCAGAATTTGCCTTACAGATCGACGAACACGAGTTCCAGGTCACAGAAGTCGATGGCACGGATGTGCACCCCCAGTCTATCCATCGGCTGAACATCAATCCTGCGCAACGATACAGCATCGTCGTGACGCCACCAAAAGAGGAGGAAAACCAAGGCATGTACTGGATACGTGCGAGGATGATAACCCACTGTTTTGCATACGAAGAGCCAGAATTACAAGAAGAAGTCAGAGGCGTACTATACTACCCTTCTGCGGACGAGGACGACACGAGAAACCTCATCCCAACAAGCAAAGACTGGCCCGAAATCATCGACGTAGAATGCCGGGATCTAAACACCTCAACCCTGGCCCCCGTCATCGCAATTCCAGCCCCAGAAAGCGATCCTCAGCACACCCTCTACCTGCGCTCCTCGTTCCAAATCCGCGACTGGAGGCTCTCGCGGGGCTATCTGAATGACAGTTCCTTCCGCATAAATGCTACATCACCGCTTCTCAACGCTCTACTCTCAACACAAACTCCCGAGACGAAGGCGCAAGAGGGCATACTAGACACACACCCCTTCGACTCAGTTCACCAGCTCACCTACCAAACCGCATCCACACGCACTATAACGATTCTGATACAGAATCTTGACGACGGAACTCACCCCTTCCACCTCCACGGCTACAAATTCTTTGTCTTGGCCCAGGGACATGGGTATCCGCCTTCTACTCTGCTCTCCCCTAGTCACGTTGACGACCACATAAATGTAACGAATCCGTTAAGGAGGGATACGGCGAGTGTGGAGGCGTATGGGTGGTTGTTGATAAGCTTTGTGGCGGATAATCCGGGGGTGTGGTAAGTTTTGACTGTACGAAGTGCATGTGAGACATATACTGACTTTGTACCTCTGCAGGTTATTTCATTGCCATGTGGGGTGGCATGCTGAGGCGGGGTTGGGGATGGTATTTGCGACGAGGGTGGAGGAGATGAGGGGCTGGGAGGTACCGGCGGAGGTTGGGGGGTTGTGTGAGACGGAGGGGGTGGAGAGGGGGATGGGGCCGGAGGATGAGGTCTGGTTTGGGAGGAGTGAGGAGGAAGGCCTTGATGTGCGGTTGTAGAGAGTCGAGACTTTTGAAATGTTGAAATGAAAGGAGATGTCCTTGAACTGTCGATTCTTGAAGAACGGGGTTCACCCATCTAGTATATACATCTTCATGTACATGCCTCGTAATACCAATTGCCCACAGCTCGTCAATGAAGCTGGGGTTCAAACGTCATCTCGCTGGCCTCTTCCCCACTACCGTCGCGCGACTCGATGCCGTTCATCACGCAGATCCTACACTGCCGTATGCCATTGCGCGACCCAATCCCTACCACAGATATGCCTCTGATAATCTTACTTCTTGGAGAGACCACCCACCAACACCCTCACTCCCAAATACCAAACCACCTCTTAACCCTCCTCCGCCTAACACCATCCTCCCCAACATAATACCTCGGATCCTCGACATACTCCTCGCCCTTCAGCTCAGCCTCCCTCATCCTCTCCAACCGATACTGCTTCCTCTTCTCAACCTCCTCCGCCTTCTTCAGCCTCTGCTGCTGGTACTGCTGCGACGTCTGCTCCATGTGCATCTTGTAGACCTCAATGAATCTCGACGACGATTCAAAGGGATGGCGTAGGAAATCTTTGCGCGAGGGAAGCAGATGGCCGAAGACGGTCTTGGAGATAAAGTCCATGTACCATGCTGCTATGGCGAGGGAGACGAGTATGCCCTGTGGGGAGAGCGGGGTTAGCTTGGGGTGGTTGGGTGGCATGGGAGAGGAGATCGCACCATTGTTATCCAGAGATGGATGGCCCGGTTGTGCAGGAACCAATGCGAGAAGGTGCCCTCGGGACTCATCATGTTGGGGTATTTCTTCGTCGCCATGCGCTTCTTGTCTTCCTCGGATACGGGCGCGCCATAGATCTTGTTCTCGAGATTGCGGTTCGGGGCCCGCTTGCTGTGCGATGGCGGTCGGTATTTGTCGGGCTGTGGTATTACGGGTGCGCCTTTGCTTTGCTGTGCTTCCCGCCGTCTTCGGAATTCTTCTGAGAGACCTTTGGGGGTAATGGACGCATGGCGGGCGCTCGTGGGGGAGGGTAGCGGGAGGAATGCGCGGGCTTGGGGTCGCAGGAGCAGAGGGCCCCGGGGCAGGAGAAAGCGTGGTATCGATTGGAGGTTGGCCATGGCTGTGGGCGGTGATGCTCGTCGTCTCGTCGCCTCGGGAGTCCGAGTGATGAGAAATGATCGAGGCTCGGAGGACGCTCGGACCGGCGCATTTAATCTTTCCAAGGTTGGGCGTCGTCGCGTCTCGAGACTTTCACTCACCGCAACAATTCCTCATACGGGATTACGGATATCACGCCTATACTTATGATCTAGGTGCATATTGCGCGCCCAAAATCTATACCATCTACGTTTGAGCCTGTTAGTGGAGATGAAGACTAATCATGCCCATAGTTCTGAAGCCAGTATTGACCCAATACCTCCCAGATTACAATGCCTTCTAAACAACCACCGTCATTCGGTTCCCAAGCTTATTGGAATGAGCGCTTCGCTGCGAACACAGACCCCTTCGAGTGGCTAGAGGCCCCCAATGCCCTAGATCCCCATATCGTCGATGCCCTGGATGCTACACCCACACCGAGACCGGAACTCCTACACATAGGCTGCGGCACATCACTACTATCCTACCACTTGCGCTCCCATGTAGACGCACCGCGACAGATTCACAATCTGGACTACTCTGAAGTAGCGATTGAAGTCGGCAAGATCCGGGAACAGGAGATATACCAGGATCCGCGAAAGGACATAGGAGAAGCCGCATGCATGCGCTGGGACGCCGTAGACCTACTCGACTACCAGTCCGTCATGCGCGCATGCAAGCGCGCAGCCTACTCCGTCATAGTGGACAAGTCAACATGCGACTCCATTGCCTGCGCAGACGACGTCCTAGTCCCCTTGCCATACCCACTAGCCATCCGCTCCTACGAACCTCTAGACCTGGATGCCGCCAAAACCCCGGAGCTGATCCATCCCTTAGTAGTCATGGCTGTGAATTTAGCGCTAGTGACGAAACCGGGGGCACGATGGATTGCTTTGTCTTATTCCAAGGATCGATTCTATTTCTTAGATGCAGCTGCAAAGGACGTAATACCCCAAGGAGCAGCGTTCCCACACCCCGGCGACTTGTGGCGTGTAGTAGACAAGCGCGAGGTCAATGAGGCGGACTGGCAAGTACGGAATGAGGACAGAGCTGATGCCGTGACTCATAGGCCCAAGGTGTGCAATGTTGTATATACACTGGAGCGGACTCATCAGCCACTGTTCGTGCGTGGAGAACACATCTAGTATTCGCAGAACTCGGGCCATTCCTTCCTTTACTCGCCATCCTTGCTGTTCTACACCTACGAAGCAGAAGCAGAACCTCCAACCCACTTCTCATAACACACACTCCCCTCAGCCTCAACATACTTCCCAAACATCCCCCGCTGACTAAACCCACACCTCTCATAAAACCGCCTCGCCTTCGGCATGTGCTCACCCGTCTCCAACAGTAACCACGGCCAACCCCTACTCCGCGCTTCCTCTTCCAGCTTCTCGAGTATCATCGTTGCAACGGATGTGCGTAGCCCGGCTTCTCCGTCTAATCCTACTCGGTACGGCGAGTCGACAAACATACGCTTTATCTCAGCAGAACTTTGTCGTGCGTTTTCTGAGCAAGGAGACAGAGGACGTAGACCGCCGCAGCCTAGTGGGATGCCTTCATGATACGCGATGAGGAAGAGGGGGACGTCGGCGGCTGAGGGCGGAGTTGTGTAGTCTGGGTCGTCTATCTCGAGTTGTTGTTTGGAGCGGAGGTGAATGCTGTCTGGGTGGTCCCAGGGGATTGGGAGGATGGTGATCTTTTCTATGGATAGCATGGTGGGTAGGGGTAGTGTTGTTGGATGTTATTAGATGTCAGATGTTGCGCGTTTTCTTCTTCATGTCGTGTTACGCCCTATGGCAATCTCATGCTACCTTATATAGGGATAGGTTGTTTGTAATAGGCTAGCGTAATTTGGTCTATTATCTTGAAGAGTCACACTCGGGTGAAGAGTTAAAGGCCCTCTGACTCTGTGTGGTGTTCTGTGTGCGGGGCGCACCCGACGCTGACAGATATATTTTGTAATCATGCTAAACTGTACCCTGGAGGTATCCGCGGTCTTTGGGACTCTGAGTCTTAACGGCTAAGAACAGAAGTACGCGACAGGAGATACAGGTCGATAGATGTGAAGGTGTTCGGGTTACTACTCAGAGTATCGTCTCATTGGTCAGAAGCAATCATCATCCAGCCGCAGCCAAGGCATCAGTTCTACAGTTGACGTAGAGTCGACTTTCTTCTCGTCAACAACATCCCCACGGTCCTTCCCTTACCAAAATCATGGCACAAGCAGCTTTCCCAACCCAGCAATATACTTCAGAAAACTTCGTCGAAAGCTGCGGCGCCATCCTCTACGACACAACTCGCCAGAAGATCTGCCTAATCCATCTCCGTGCATCCAATCTATGGACCCTACCCAAAGGCCGTCGAAACATCGGAGAATCGCGTCAAGAAGCTGCACTACGCGAAGTATACGAGGAAACTGGATACAAGTGTCATATCTTGCCAGTGGATATGGAAACCAGAGCCACGATCGCTGGCGACGCGGCGGACGCCCCAGACGTGACACGCATCTCACGCGACTCGGTAGAACCTTTCATGGTCACCATGCGGACGTTGAGAGATGGTCAAGGTGTCAAGGTTATATGGTGGTATGTCGCCATCATGGATGAAGGTGCTTGCGAGATGAAAGGGCCTGGTGAAGAAGGGGTTCAGACGGGCTTGTACTCCCATGAAGAGGCTGAGAGGTTGTTGTACTTTGAGACGGATCGAGAAGTGTTACGCAAAGCTCAGGTATTGGTTGCAAAGTTGGGTTGATCTTGAATCCTTGAGCTCGAGTGTGACACATGCTGCGATAATAACTCGGAAGATTCCGAGCTGTATAATGCCCACGTACGTGCCTGCCTGGCTTGGCTGGTGTGAGCGGACCAAGCGTGGTTGTCCTACACCAGGAAGAATTGTGGCGCAGTGTATGGTAGTATGGAACGCGCAAACCGAGAAGGACACACATGTTTAAGCTCCCAGGATTTCCCATTACACTGCGGTATCATCATCACTTTTGTCCTGCCGTGGTTGGCGAAGGAAAGGAACTGAGTTGGGCTCGGTCTTGTGCTACCCCTCCATGCCGGATTTCCGAGAGAAGGTGGGGCATTGTGGCGTCATTTGCTGCGCCATCATGGGCCACACTTTCACTACGTAAGTGCAGCTGACTCCAGCAGACAGTTATCGCAGACTCTTACTGCGCTGAGCTCAATCATCTTCCATTTCCTCATTCCCCTCTACACCCCGCCATCATGGGAGTCTCCTCGCAGTACGTGCTGCTTATCGCTATCGCGATCCTCGTCCTGCTTCCAGCCGGCGCAGACGCTTTCGGCGCTGGAAATATCGCGTCGATATCGAAAATCGAAGGCAAGAACTGGCGTCATGGCGATATTGAAGATATGCTTGCGACGGTCGCTTGCTTGAAGGGTCATAAGTGGAAGAGTAACATGATCAAGGTATGCCCATATGACGATGTAGTTGTGATGACGGTGACTGACCTTACGTGTAGCGTGTGTACTTTGGAAATTGGCTACGCGATTACTCACAAGTAAGCCCGACAGATTGTGCGACGTCGGAATGCGCTGACCGGTTTAGGCTGTTGATGTTGGAACGTTGGCTAAAGTTCAAGTATGCGAAAGCAGCAGAAGCGATTTCCCCCATCGACATGCTTACAAGACGTAGGGAGAAACCATTCGCGTTCTGGTCTGGGTCTTGTCTTTCATGTCCTTTGGCTATGCAACTGGAGAGTTTGAGGTCACCGCCGAGAGGCTAGGTGTGTATAGGCCCGAAGAACACATCGGTAAGCGAACTTGAGCCTCTTCTGCTTCGTCATACTAACGAGAGCCCAGATAACCCTGTAAGCAACTGCAGTTTGCAGACATACGAATGTGTTGACACTGACATTCTCAAAGAAAGACTATGCCGACAATGAGGACGCGAGAAAATACGACCCTCGTCTACGAGGTCCTGTCTCAGATGCCGAGCTTGCAGTAGACCCGAACACTGGTATGAAGAACTATATCGCGAACGAACATGGTAACTGGGCTACTTCGACCGGATATGTGAAGTACTCTTTTGCTCGCGCTATCCACTTCGGTCGACTTTACACCCACGGACAGTCCGGCCAACGTGGTCGGGACGAAGACCTTTCGGAAGCGCTTCGCTGTCTGGGTCAAGGACTGCACTGCCTCGAAGATTTCGGAGCCCATACCAACTACACTGAACTCGTGTTGCGTGAACTTGGCTACACCAACGTATTCCCTCACGTGGGCGTCCAAGCTGGCATCAACCTCCATGGAAAGCACACCTATCCTCTCGTAACAGGCACGTTCGGAGGTGTTGACTTCTTCCACTCGGTACTGGGAGAGGCCAATGATCACATTACTCAAACCGAAATCGACGAGGTGAACACTGCTCTCGTAGATGCAGTTGGCGGGTCTGGTGGACAGAGAAGCGGACCTGGAGGCCAATCCAATGCCTGCAGTGGACTCATTGATGTACTGAGTAAAGTACCCGGCACTGGCGATCTCATCAGCCAAGCACAGAGTCTGCAGGCTTCGTCAGATGCTCAAGCTGCAGAGAACGCGCGAGGTGGTTACGGCGATTACAGCTCGTCCAGGGCTGGACCTAACGACTTCGCTGCACCACCTGGATCTATGGGCGGACCACCAGGACCAGATATCCCAGGAACAAACACTGATCCAGCCACAATTATCCCAAAGATTTATCCAATTCTAGGTAAGACCCTCGCGAACAGAGAATCGTAGTTGTAGCTGACCTCTTCAAGTTTTCCGTGACAACGTTGTCCGCAAGATCTCGGCCATCGTCTCCAAGATCCCCGGTCTAGAGAAGCTGATTGAGACCATCACCGAGCGCGTCACTCTGTTCGTGCTATCACTGCTTGCGCCTTTCATTCTGCCCATTATTAAGACAGCATCGTCCCAGCTGAAGAGCGGATCTTCTGCCGTCATTGACTCAGCGGCCAAGCACCAGTTTGAGGTCTGGACGGACCCTACATCCACCAACCCAACACACAGCATGCTGTCCAAGGATCACTTCTCCAACGTATTGAACCCACCCGCCGGCCAAGTCGCGGTCGCTATCCTACAATACGTCGCGCCCCGCGTCATATACGCTTGGGACCACCCAGACGTGCCGGTCGACGAGGTCCTGCACGACTGTATGCGCGTGTTCCATCACCCAGCACTTCGCGATCCGCACTGCGAGGTACACAACAACATGTTCAAGGTCGTGGAGCAATGGGCCCGCAACTACCACGGAAAGGACCTGAACCAGATCCTGTCTTCTGAATCTGTAAAGGCTGGACATAACCACAGCGGAGATCATGATCATTCTGCAGGTCACAGCCACGGTGCAGTCAACATGTCGAGCTTCGGCGGCCACAGCCATGGCGGTGGTGGCGGCGGTGGTCATCAACAGCAGCCCAGCGGATCCGGCGACCTCCTAGGCTCATTGACGAGCAAACTTCCCGGCCCTCTCGGCGGTATGCTCAGCAGCTTCGGTGGCAGCTCTGGAAGAACTCGCGACATGGACGATGAACCCTCCGCGTCCTCTTTGGCAGCACCAGGACCATACCAGCCGTCACCATCGCCTCAGCCCTCGCAGTGGGCTGACTTCCAACCTTACCAGTCCTCCTACGCAGGTGAAGGATACCAGCCGCCTGCCGAGTACAGCAACGCTGTGCCCTCTGGTGGATATGGATGGGGTCAAGGCCAGTACTCTGGAGGTCAAGGGTCGGAGCCTAGCTACACGGTCCCTACAAACTACCAGCAAGGGTACGAAAACTACCCTGCTCCTGGAGGCTATGGCCAGCCGCCGGCTCAACAGCCCCCGCCAGGATCTTATGGTGCGTATAACCAGGGTGGCGCATACAATTCGTATGATCAAGGCGCACCTGGGGAAGGTAGCGCAAGAGCGTGGGGCGCTGGAGGAAACTCAGGGTGGTAAGCGCTGGTTCAAATACCCAGGCGTTGACGGCTATAGACGGAGTGAGGCGTCCCCGGCGCAGCTTCCGGATGGATCTGTCCACTGCAACATGTCAGTAGATTCATGAATAATGCGAAATATGACCTTTCAGTCCCGACAACAAGTGAAGTGCGGTAGAGTAGAGATTCTTATATCATTGTTTCTCCCCCACAACTGCGCGATATCTGGTGTCTTTTGATTCCGACCTCTTCCTTGTAAATACATGTTATCGAAGAAACGCTTTCCAAAACAGATAGCCCCAAGCCAGATGATATGCCAAATGAACGCCGGCCGTTATGCTAGCGTCTCGCGTTTCGTGAATGTTCGGGTGTGGTGTTGGTACAGGACACGCAAGCCAATCTATCTTGATTCTATCATGGTAGATGATGGCATATACCCGATTTACTCGTTGATCTTAGCCAGGAGCCTGTACATAACATATTAGCCGCTATCCAACAATCTTCAACCACAGCTCCAAGTATAGTGTGTACGTACTCGTGGTCCCTGAAAAGGCTCAACTCGTCCTCGCCAACCTTGATGGGGCTTCCGCCGAATTGCGGGATCAAGACCTTGTCGCCGGGTTGTACGCTGGGGGTAACGCGCTTTCCATCCTTGTCAAAGGCGCCGGGGCCGACGGCGAGGACCTTAGCTTCGTTGAGCTCCTTGACGGCGGTCTCGGGGAGGAAGATGCCGGTTGCGGTCTTGGCTTCGGGCTTGATGCGCTGGACGAGGATGCGGTCGAGGAGCGGCGCAATGCTCTTGATGGACTTGATTGCGGACTATGGCGGGAATTGATTAGCTGGGAGTTGGGCTGGAGGCGGAGGTGGAGATAGAGGTGGAGGATGGGTAGCGGGGTGGTTGTGGTGGTGCGCAATGCTCTTGTCGATAGATTGGTATGGTGGGTTGGTATTGGGGGAAGCTTACCATGTTGACAGATGAACGGAAGGGGACGGGGTATCACGTAGAATCAAGAAAAGACTATAGGTGCGCTGGGCTTGGAGAGAGAGAGATGTTCGGGTTGAAAGCTAGACAGCAAGATGAAGATGTTGTGCTTTGCCCTTCCAGAAAATTCCATGTCCGTGCACTTACCTCGGAACAGCCTGCGGAACGTTTGGCATCTCGCGCATTACCAGAACGAGTAACCTCACATTCGTCCCTTGCTAGCTGCTTTCTGTTCTATTGCACCGGCGTCGACAGTGCTTCTTATGTGGAGAAACAATGTCCGACGATGCGGGCATTGTTACCATACTGCGAGACGGAACCATGTAGCTGGGCTATTCCGACGCGCGCAGTCTACGAGCGCTCTGCCAATTGGGAACGATGAGTTCATGTCGGCTATGCGAGATGGTGTGTTCGTGAAAGAGAAGGGTGATGATGTAGGCAAGAATCTTTTGGGTAAGTCGCAGTCGTATTCGCTGCAAGTATGCGCGACTGATGTACGACACAGGCATTGCCATCAGTGGAGGTGTCGATTCAATGGCACTCGCTGCGCTATACGCACAGTCTCGACTAGAAGACCCCAAGCTGCCTGCCCCTCATGGCTTTATTGTAGACCACAAAGTAAGACCGGAGAGTACAGAGGAAGCGAAATGGGTGGCACAGCAACTACATACGAAGCGTGAGAATCTATGATACTTTTCTGGCGGTCAAGTACTAACATTGTCAAGTTGGTATACCGATTACCATTCTCCCCCTTACATGGCCCGATGCCTTCGATCCCAACGACTCCAAGCGATTCGAGACGGAAGCGCGTACGCTCCGCTACCAAGCGCTAGGTCTAGCATGCAGAAGCATGAAGATTACACGCCTCATGCTCGCACATCATGCGGACGACCAGGCCGAAACTGTTATGATGAGGCTGGCAAACAACAGGCTGCGCTCCGGGCTTCAGGCAATGCAGCGCAGGGAGTGGATACCAGAGTGCGAGGGCCTAAATGGGGTGTATCACAGCGGAAGACATCAGAAGCCAGATCGCACCGGCCTGATACCATTCAAGGTCGAACAAGGAGGTGTGCAGATCCTGCGGCCTCTGTTGACGTTTGAGAAGACGAGACTGATTGCGACGTGCGAAGAGAAGGGTGTAGCTTGGGCTGAAGACAAAACGAACCAGATCAAGACACTTACGTCGCGCAACGCTATACGCCATATATATCAGAACCACAAACTTCCCGAGGCTTTGAGTGTCAAGTCGCTGGTCAAAGTCTCGCAGCATATGCAAGAGCGCATCAAGTGGCACAGAGATCTCGCGGACAAACTCTTCGATAAATGCCCCATCAAACTCGACATACAGACAGGCTGTCTTATCGTCCGATTTCCCCCTTTCTCCGACCTCCTACCCTACCCGATAAACACCAAAGCCGACAAGATCAAAGCGAAGAACACGGCATATTGCCTGATTGAACGCGTGGCAGGACTAGTCACACCCGCCACGAAAGCACCTCTTGGTGAACTCGCCGCATCCGCCTATCGCATCTATCCCGAACTCGAGGAGCTCGAAGAAAACGTGGTACCGGGTGAAGCACTCCGGAAGAAGAACTTTTGCGTCTACAACGTGTGGTGGCGCTTCTGGGACAAGCCCTCGCCGTTTAACAAGCCCGAGCACCAAGAAGAAGGCATCAACCCGGACCTGACCCACCCGCGAGAATGGCTGCTTACCCGGCAACCGCTTGAAACGCTGGAAAGAGCAAATCCTGAATTGAACATCGTCTATCCTCCCAAAAGAAAACTGGGTAAACCATCGCAGAGAGAAATGTGGCGACTCTTCGATGGCCGCTACTGGATCTCTTTGACCAATCGACTTACGTACGACAACATCGTGCTGCGTATCTTTAGCAAGGATGATTACTTACCCACTGCCCATGAGATCAAGAGCCGAATGCTTGAACCTGCAGAAAATAGTCCCTATCGCTTCATCACGGCTGCTTTCGATCTGCTCAAACCAGCCGATCTGCGCTTCACACTACCCGCCGTATTCCGGATAGACCGCAAGACAGGCGAGCAAACATTGCTGGGGTTCCCGACTCTCGACTTGCGGCCCCATGGCTTTGGACCACCGGCGAGTGAGTGCGACTGGGAAGTTGCTTACAAGAAGGTTGATTTCGGGTCCCGGTCTGTGTATGATATCATTATGCCTGGGAAGTCGAGGAAGGATATCTATGATGAGGCGATGAAGGGCAGACCGGCGGAAAAGAAACGCATTATCAAGTCAAAGGAGGTGTTAAGGAAGGAGCGGAAGATGAGAAACGTCTTGAGGAACAGGCAGGAGCGTACAGAGGCGAGAACCAAAGGTTCCACGGGATATGACCATGCGGCCCATGTTGGTGGGAAAGAGAGCAAAAGACAATGGAGCGCTGCTGTTCAGGACGTGGAGAGCAGTATGCAAGCAGACAGAGGAAAGTGAAGAGAGAGAAAACTGTCCACAAAGAAGGAAGGGGGAGCTTGTATACCATAGAATCAGCAATTGATACCCACCAATAGTCCGATAGGATGTATTCGCGCCTCGCGACAGCGAGCTATAGTTGTTAATTGCAGGTCCTACGGTTGTACGTAGGGCTATTGTTGTTACCTAATTACTGTAAGGAGAGCTACCTTGCTAGGTAATCCTTAGGTGCTAAGCTGCAAGGCTTAGTCTAAGCTTCTCTGCACTGCCGAGAATATGTTGCAAATACTCTTATTTTACAACCTTTTTAATACTAGTAGAGGGCTATACTAGACTTGGACACCTTTTTAACGATACCCACTTGCTTATATATTCATCTTAATGTATTCGCGCCATGCTGTGACGAGTGCTGTAGCTGTGGTAAGAAGGGACCCGCGAGGCTGAAGCGATGACGTTGTGGGAATAGACATGGAAAGTGCACCCAGCCAAATGAGGAAGGCAGAAGTCGAGGTAGCCGTCTCCACCAACGCGCATCGCCTCCTTCCCCGCCCTGCAGCGGCAGTCGAGCGCCATTGCGTTGAGCTTATTTCGACCGCTATTATCGTGTGTATGTATTGCATGCGAGGTTGGTGTTGGTCCTATACTGTTGTTTCGCACGGTGCATGGTTGGGTTAGATCGGGTGTTGGATGTGATGCATTGGTAGTGAAGATGGTGGATGACCTCCCGCGGAGTGTTCTGTTGGCTCAATCACGGCGTGCGGGGAACATTGGCAGGACTATCTATGTGGCGCTGCTGAGACTATTTGTACTTTGTACGCCATGTAGCTGACATGTGGTGTGAGATTTAAGAGAATCACACCTCAACAAGTATCGCATGGCTTGCTCGTGGTAGCCGTAGTTCTACACGCTATCGACGTTGACTCGTGCGGTGGAGCCCGGCCGGGAGTCTTCGAGTAGCCAACTCGCTCCGCGCTCCAGAAGAAGCCACGAAGCGAGAGTAGTCAGGGACGCGAGATCCACAGTTCATCGATGGGGCAAGGGCGACGATAAATTGTCAACAACAGGGCTATTAGCGGCTCAGAGATTCGATCAGAGATACGACGATGGTGGCTTGTCAGATGTTGATTAACGTGTGGAGTGTAAATATGGCAAAGTTCTGGATGGCATTTAGCGTTTCAAAGGCATGAAACGGCGCGCAACATGACTTGGGTGCACAAGGTTGCGAACAACCCAGGCACAAGGCCGCACGGGAACCCGTCAGCCTCTTGTCGCCAAATTTGCTGCACCCGAGTGCCTGTGGCGGTGAGCGAGACGCGGATTGGGTACGGTCATAATTACTGTCAGGGAGATCGTCTGCGGAGTTTTATCGAGTGCTCTGTGCGTACCGCGATGTTGGGCTACCACCGCTGAGATGACAGGAGGCATGTAGATCAAGCGGAATTTCTTTTGTGCGTCTCAGGTCTGGCAGCAGCAATGATGTGAATCGAGGTGATGGGCCAGCTGGAGAATGGGCGACTATTATTTGATACGTAACAGAGAGTTTTTGACGTGCAAGCTGTGGCAGGCTAGTCCATGGTGCTGCCCGTGGTAGACGCCCCTTTCACGTGAGGTGAAGATTGAGCCGGCATGGCCCTAGTCACACTGGCCAGGTGTTTTCGGCTGATCTGAGATGAAGGCGACCATTCTTGAGAGTCAGTCCGGGTTTAGCAATTTTCACTTCACCCGTTGCTGTGGCAAGGCGGTGTCCAATCTGGATGATCTATGCCAGGACTGGTTTGTTCAGGAGTGCAGGTGTTGACCGCGCCAGACAAAGATGCAGATGCTAGAACCAGAGATCAGACACCAGCCTCGACGGACGGCAAGAAAAGAAAGTCAAGCGTGCGTGAACGCCATCAAGACTAAGATGGCGGCACGTAGTCTCTTCGGCAGCATTCGCCAGCACCAGCGCAAAGGTTAGCAATTTGGGCGCCAGGGTCTTGACGCCTTTTGTAAACGGGGATCACGCTTGGAGGGCGGTGGCGCGCCGCGATTCGTTACGTGCAGGCGCTAGAAGTGTCTAGCCTTGAATGCTCAGACAGGCTTGGCATGGCGCGAGAGTGCGAGTTGTGCAGAGTTCGCGACGGCGCAACCAAGACGGCGGAGGCGTGGCACAGAGGTGCGCGGTGTTGAGGGAGGTGTTCACTGCAGCGGCCAGTCGTAGAGCCGCCTTTTGGGTGTGTGAGACTCGAGGGCGCTCGGGTGATGATGTGCATCGAGTGGGTTGGATGCAAGATACCGATGTCGATCACGGTTATACTCAGTGGTGCTCACCTGGGCACTACTACTGTGCCCGGAGTACTGATGGTGCGAACGCTGTATACTGGTGGATGTACAGCGGACACCTAGTGAAGATGGGTGTCGATGACAAAGACGAGGCGCTATCGTGTTTGGAGCCGTCATCAGTCTCGTGAGCCCGCAAAGATAGCAACCTCTGCCAGACATACATGGCCGATCGTGGGCAAGTGTGAAGAGGGGCAGCTGGATCATGCGACCACGCCCAAGGGTCAGTCGACCTCTCTGCTTATCAGACGCGTGGGCGCCAACGTGGAGGCCGCCAGATGCCGGATCACGCACAGTAGATGCAACTCTGGCTTCGATAGCAAAGGTTGATGCCGGCATGCACAGCGGGCGTTTCAGAGGTCAGAGTGCATAACGTTGGTGAATGGTGCTATTCGGGCGGGCTAGCAGCTGGCGGGTCCGTCCAAGAGGACGTGCAGCCGCGAAAGCCAATTTCGTTGGTGGCATCCCTGCACCTGAACCCCTACCTAGCAACAGCCCTCACCTTAAAGTTCTCCCCTTCCTTGGGCGTCTGAGATTTTCTATCCTTCTTCCTCCTCACCGCCCTTCGCATCCTTAACAAGGTCGTGCCTGCTTGTCTGCCGCTGCACTTTGCGAGCGTCGTACTTTCCCTTTCCGTACATCTTGTAATACCCAAACCCGAGCTTGCCTCACAACACTCCTCTTTTCGCACACACAAACCCCACACACGCACGCTCTCCCAAACAAACTGCACCACACACCATGTCTGCCCCCGTCGACGCCCCCAAGCCCGTCGAGCACCCCGAGGTTGGAACTGTCGGCACCGTTGAGCCTGCGCCGGCACCCGTTGTTGCCAGCGAGCCCGTTGTCGCCGCGCCCGTAGAGGAGGCGCCCAAGACGGAGGATGTCCCCAAGACCGAGGGCGAGGCCGCAGCGCCCGTAGAGGAGGCCAAGGAGGAGAAGGTCGTCGAGCCCATCTACAGCGGTGCGCTCGGCTACAAGGCGCCTGGCCTGAAGAAGTGAGTGCAACCACATTTGGCGACTCCCCTACCGTTTACTAACAACTGCCAGCGCCTTCCGCTTCGCCAAGAAGTACTTCTGGTTCGGTGAGGAGCCCGTTGCGGCCGACAACCTGAGGGAGTACCTCCGCGGCGAGAAGCCCGAGGTTGCCCACCCCGTTGTCGCCTGGTCCAGCCAGACCGGAAAGGGCCTCCTTTTCTTCGTCAAGCACGCCGACCAGAAGGAGCACCCCGCCGGCGTCCTCAACTTGGTATGTTGAATTCTCCTCAGCGCAAAAACACAGTCTAACAGCCCCAGGCTTATGCCACCGACCTCGCAAAGGACGGCGCCGTCGCTTTCGCGTTCAAGATCTCCGGCCACAAGCACACCTTCGAGGCCACCACCGCCGCCGAGCGTGACGGATGGTTCGTTGCCGTTGAGAAGGCCATCACCGAGGCCAAGGCGTCCAAGGACACCATCGAGTCGAGCGAGGGCTACAAGGAGAACAAGGAGAAGATTGGTACGTTTTTCCAAATCACCCACGTCGCGTCGCGTCGCGATGGCACTAGTGGGCGATCTGTCTGTGTGGTGCAGTAGGCTAACATCCCGCAGGTAAGCCCACCGCGCTAGCGGGAGCTACATCCTCCGCCCCCAAGAAGAGCATGGACGCGACCCCCAAGCTCGCCGAGGGTGAGACCGCCGCTGCTGGCGAGCCCGTCGCTGCCCGCACTGGATCTTCCTCCAGCTCCTCTTCCGACGAGGAGAAGCGCAAGAAGGCTGCTAAGAGCAAGTCCCGCTCCGTTTCCCGCGGCAAGCGTGCCAGTCTCTTCGGCGGCCTTCTCGGAAAGAAGGACAAGGAGCCCAAGGAGGAGACCGATGCTGCTAAGACTGAGCCTGAGGTCAAAAAGGAGGAGCCCGCCGTTGTTCCTCACCTCGACGAGAGTAAGCTCTTCCGCTCCATACTTGCATTGTCTCGTACTAACATCTTTTAGTCCCCGCCACTGCTCCCGTCAACGCCAACGACGTTGTGAAGCCCGCTGAGGAGACCACCGCCGAGCCCGTCGTCCCTGTCGTCGCTGCTCCCGCTGAGGAGGTCAAGGTCGACGAGACCGCTGCCCCCGCCACCGCTGAGAAGCCCAAGCCCCAGAAGCGTGGTTCCATCTTCGGATCCTTCGTTGAGAAGCTCAAGTCTCCCACCACCGAGAAGAAGGAGCACGAGGCTGGTCTTGCCTCCACCCCCGTCAAGGAGAACGAGACTGCCGCCGAGGCCAAGCCCCTTGAGGAGGCCACAGTTGGCGCACCTGTCGTTGCTGAGCCCGTTGTCGCTGCCACCGAGCCAGCTAAGACCGAGGAGGCCAAGGTCTCTACTCCTTCCAAGGAGAAGGACCACTTCAAGTTCGGAAAGTTCTTCGGCTCCAAGGACCGCGCCAAGTCGCCCGCTCGCGAGCCCAAGGTCGACGCGGCTGCTCCTCAGATCGCTGACACCAACGCGCCAGCCACCGTTGAGCCCGTGCAGGCCGTTGAGCCTGCTCCCATTGCTGAGACCAAGGTTGAGCCCACCGCAGAGACCGAGGCTCCCAAGCAAGACAAGCGCAAGTCGTTCTTCGGCAACCTCGGCCGCTCGCTCTCCAAGGCGACCGGTAACAAGGCACCCAAGGACAAGAAGGACGCTGCCAGCCCTGCTCCCGTCGCCGAGGAGGAGGCCGTTGCCGCCCCCGCCGTTGAGGAGAAGAAGGAAGAGACCACCGCCCCTGTCGTAGCCGACATCCCCGCTGAGAACAGTGTGGGCGATGCTTCGAAAAGCGCCAACCCGACTATCGCTACAACTGCGTAAGGTTTGGTGGGAAGATGTCAGCCTTTGCAACGACAGCCACGACGGAATGACGGAAAAGCAAAGACTTCGTAAATCCCTTGTTTGACCGCCGGCCACTGATACCCCCAAAATCTGCTTTGGATCTTGAACCCGGATTCAGGCGTCACATTTGGATCAAGCTTCTTCACATATCCCCTCTCATATTTGATTTCTCCTTGCATCTGGACCAACTCATTGTCACTCTCTCTTGGTGGATCGCGACGGACTCTTTGTTTAGACTGATACCACTGTAACTGTTTCTCTCGTTTTGATACCACTGGCGGATCTCGGACGCATTTGTTTTATCGCGCAATACCCCAGATACCCTCTGCGTACTGCCTTGTTAGAAGGAGTACACAAGCGGCCACTAGGGCACATATCGACGTAATAATCTCTAATAAACTGTCGTTTGCTCTTACCTGAAGTGTTAGCTGTGTGTACTGTGATGTCTTGACTCAATGATAGCGATGGTTTGCGCGGAGGAGTATGCCGCGTGGATCGACCAAGTTGCATGACGCTCACTCACAACGGTCGTGTGCTGCCCGGATGAGTGTGAACTAGACACCAACCTGCAATAGACCGGCCCAGCCCTGGGTGCGCGCATGAAGACATGTGGCAAGGCTTGGGCAAGATTGTCGCATCATGAGCACGGCAAGAGCGGAAGGCGCACTGGGGGAACCATACAGCGCAGGTTGACTGCGCCTTCCTTGGTGCTATCGATTGATACTTCCATGTCTGGACCCGGCAGCCTCGTCTCTACCCAACACAGCTCGCCCTTATTCTCTTTCTGAGAAACACCATGCCCATGCCATCATCTTTCACTTGCGTTCACATTCATATCCCGGTCGTATTGCCGCTGCATTCCTACCTTCGCTCTGTGCATTGCTAGGCCATACATGTCATCACGTCACCATGGTAGGTGGATGCCGATCGCGTGTCTCAGCGCAAGTACCAGCAGTTCGCATGCTCTAACACACACACCATTAGGGTTGTTGCGCATCCCGCACGAGTGACGACACTCCGCCTGCTGTCCTCGCGCATTCGTCGTCGCGTAACATCACAGCGCCGTCGACGCGACCCAGCTCTATCCCCTCACCACGCGCCTCACATGCTTCGCAGGGCAATGCGCACCCACCGACGAGTCGCCCGGATGCCGACAACCGCCCCAACACGCCTCTCAAGCCCATATCTCCGACTCAGCGCTCGCGCCTGCCTAACACGCTCGCTTCACCCACTGCTAAGAGCAGCAGCCGCGTCCAACCTCTGACAGACTCTACGCATTCGACATGGACCCGATCGCGGTTAGAGAAGGAGCGCGAAGACTGGTGGGACACACAGGTCACGGGTTCAGAGCAGATATGGGGCGCCATACGTCTTGTAGCGCAGCATCTACAGGCTGGCCAGTTGCAAGAGGCGCAGACGATGCTCGATGTCAGTGACTGCACCTGCCCAACGGGCCTGCTTTGGCGAGGCGTTTACGATGCGACTGGCGTCCAATACAAAGTCCCCGAGTGGGTGGTAGTAGAGCCAGAGGGCCTAGCAGAAGACGATGGTATGGACGACAAAGACTTGGCTGGAGATGCGAGCGCCAGTGCTGTGCAGGAGACGGTTGAAGATACCCTCGCCGACGACTCCGGCAGCCTTATACGTGTGAAAGTAAGGACGAGCCACGACCAGCGGGACCATAACGTCGTCATGCGGATGAGAGACTCGGTCGCGACCATAATTGAGAAGCTGAAAAAGCAAGCAAAGGTATGTCGGACTTCATTGTCCCCATGCCTCTTCTTCACTACATGTACATTGCTAACTACATGTAGCTCGATCCCTCCCTCGTAATTCGTCTCGCATACGGCGGACGTATATATGAGCCCAACGACGTACTCGAAGCCAACGCACGCTGGAACTTTGCTAATAACTACATCCTCACCGCTCTCGTCTTCCAGTAAACATCTCATCCTTTGCACATCCGCATACCGCACTCCCACCATGTTCTACGGGTCCACGTTTGAATATGCGGGTCACATGGCTCACAACGATTACTAGGTCTCCAACCGAGTATCTCGACTTCCTGTTTGAGTCAGTTATCAAAACGTTGGACGAAATGGGCATACCGGACCCGAACAAACCTTCCTTGGAAGAGGAGCCGAACGAACCTACTTCGGAAGATGACTCTGACGGTAGCGAGACTGATCCTCTTCTTCCTCGATCACGTTCGTCGGATAATAGCAGCGATGACGGAACGTCTGAGGGTTGTGTCGCGTTTTTGTATGGGTTGTTTCGCTCTTACTGGAACTTTCAGCGGTGGAACTACTCTTCGCTTCAATAGTTCATTTGGTGGCTTGTTTGATACCCCTCTCTTCCATGTATTTTCGTTCATGCTGGCGGTAGGCACCGCGGCCTTTGCTTGTTCCCAGCATCATTTTCCATGCTTCGGCGTATCGCTATTGCGAGATTGTAATCCTTTGGACAATAGAAGTCTGACTAGTGCTTGAAGTTCTTTTCAATACAAATATGCTGTATTCATTGACTTTATTCTCTTGACGATTCAGGTTGACAGGAGCTATGAGCGAAGCCGTGTTGAAATTGTACAACGTTAATTGTGTAGTCCGCATGGCTTGACGGCGACCTACCAGTGATTCTTCCTGTACAAGTCACAATATCAGGCCATGTCGGATAACGAAGATACGTTTATCGTCTTTTCCACGTGTAACATCCTTTGCACGCGAAGCTTTGTGGGTATCTCCGAGTGATGCTTAACCCCGAATCAAATGTCATCACATCCACATAACAAAGTGATGATCAACACCATTCCAAGAAGCGGTCAAGTGTGTCCTTCGCTTCTAGTATTTCCGAGGCCAAACGTTCGTTATCTGCCGTCTAGCTTCCCGCATCCTCCATCGACACCATGATGGTTGTGGTGAACCCTGTGACATCATCGTTTTTCAACCTCGGAAGCTCATCGCCCGCCATGACGATGACCTACCCTCTTTTTGAGTACCATAAAGACTCACTAAGAGCGAACCAAGCACTCCAATTCATAGCACACATAAAGCCAACATGTTCGCCTCATCTGCGTCACGTTCTTTACGCACAACTTCCACAGACCGACTTTCACAAATAACCAGACAAGTCCTCCCGCAACAAATCAGAATGGCGCACAACGGCACAACCCACACGCTCAACACGGGCGCCAAGATCCCTGCCATTGGCTTTGGAACTTGGCAGGACAAGGAAGCTCAGGAACCGTAAGCTTTTGTCTTGTCGTTGAGAAGCGTGTTGTTTTACTAACGCAGAGGATAGAGCTGTCACCATGGCCCTAAAGGCCGGCTATCGCCACATTGACACAGCACGCATCTACGGCACCGAGCCCGCAGTCGGCAACGCCATCAAAAAGTCCGGCGTCCCCCGTTCCGAGCTCTTTATAACCAGCAAGCTCTGGAACAACTCGCACCACCCCGACGACGTCGAAGCCGCACTCGACGCATCCCTCAAGGACCTCGGAACCGACTACCTCGACCTCTACCTCATGCACTGGCCCTCGCCCTTCGCCCGGGGCTCAGAAATGTTCCCCAAAGACTCCGCCGGCAAAGTCAAAGTGGGCGACAGCGACTACGTCGACACCTACAAAGCCATGGAGAAGTGCTTCAAAAGCGGCAAGGCCCGCGCAATCGGCGTCTCGAACTTCAGTAAAGCGGAGTTGGAGCGCTTGATCAAGGAGACTTCTGTTGTGCCTGCTGCTCACCAGATCGAATGTCATCCGTATCTTCAGCAAAACGACTTCACGGAGTTCCACAAGCAACAGGGTATCCATGTGACGCAGTACTCGCCGTTTGGCAATCAGAACGAAATCTACGATTCTGGGAAGAACATGAACAAACTCATGGACGACCCTGTGCTTGTGGAGATTGGCAAGAAGCATGGGAAAACTGGTGCGCAGGTTGCGTTGGCGTGGGGTATTGCCAAGGGCCATTCTGTTATTCCCAAGAGTAAGACTGAGTCGAGGATCAAGGCGAATCTGGAGGGTGACTTTGCCCTGCCTAAGGAGGATGTAGAGAAGATTACTGGTATTGATAAGAAGATGCGGTTTAACGATCCGTCGGGTAACTTTGGATGGAACTTTTACACGGATTTGGACGGTAAGAAGAAATGAGGGAGCGATTAGAGTACTATAACGCTATTGAAGTAGCCGACTCACAATGATATAACTATGTGCATTACATGATAAAAACGCCCAAAAACGCCCGCCGCACACCCATCCCCTAACTATAACTCCCCGCCGCCCAGCTCTTCCGACTCTCTCTGCGATCCTCACCCTCAAAGAAAATAGCAACCTTGTTCGGCTCCCCTTTTTCCCCCTCATGGTAATCATACTTGATTTTCTTGAACCGCAGCGCCCTCGCTGCCTTAATCTCATCCCCACTCATAACCATCGCCGCATCACCCCCAATACGACTAACAACGGGGTTCAACAGCATGGCCATACTAAAAAAGCTCTCGTCGCGGACAATCGCACGGTTGGCGAAGAGGCCTAAGAGGCAGAGAGCGAGGAATTGGATGAAACAGATGCCGCCTAGGATGCTGAAAACGTAGGACCAGTCTACGTCGAGTTGCTGGCCTTGCGATGGGACGACGGTTTGGTGCGTGACGTTGTAGCGAATGCCATGGTCATCGAAGGCAGCGACAGCGCCGATGGTAAAGCGCATGAGGAGGTCTTCGACTTCACTTTTTGCGATGTTGTGTGCGGGCGACCATTTGGTGCCTTGACTGTAGGACCGGGTTTGGCGGTCGAACCAACCGTTCCATGGTATACCTGTCCAGCCCATGGCACCAGCAGCTGTACGAGCGAAGATATCGGGGCCCCAGACTGCCCTGAAGTCGGCGGGGTCTCGGGGATCGATGTCGTTGGGGGCGTTAATCGCGGTTACGTTACCGAGTGTGTTGTTGCAGAGGAAGAGGGAGGCGGCGGTCACGCGCGCGTGCTTTTTGTTGTCCGACTCGGGGAGTTGCATGACGGTGAAGTTCGTACATCTTGGCCCGCAGTTTTCGGGAACAGAGGCCATCCAGGTTACGGAGCCGCCGGCTTGTTCAGTGACTTCCCACTTAACGTAGTCATCGTCGCCTTGGTGTCGAGCCATGATGTAGAGGGATTCGTCGGGTACGTCGTGCACTTTGCCGTCCTTGACTTCGAGTTGTTCGCATGATGCGTGGGCTGTGATGTTGCGGGAGCTGGCGAGGTAGTTGACCCATTGGTGGGCTGGGTCGCGGTTGAAGAAGCGGTAGTGCCACGCGCCGTTGCCGCGGTAGATGGGTGTGCCTGGTATGCCGGATAGATCGGTAATCATGTCGTCCATATTGTCGGTAAGATTGAATTCGGGGTATGCCATGGCTTCCATGCCGTACATCCACGCCGCTTCCAGCGAAGTCTCGTTGACGAGACTGATTTCGGGGTCGATCTCGCGCGGCGGGTTGTCGACGTACCAATCGTTCAGATCGGCTACAGTTACATTCCCGTATGACAAGAGTGGTATCTCCGAGTTCTCCATCGGCCAGAACAGACTCAGCAGTGCCACTAGGATCTGAGAGCCGATGTTGAGAACCAGCCATGCCAGACACGCTAGCCACATCCACTTCGTCTCATCGTCTCTAACATCCTTGAACATTCGGAATTTGCGCAGCCATTTCTGACGCCGGAAGCCAGGTGACGACAGGATCATCAGTTTCGTAACCTTGGCAAGTGAACTCAGGTGTAGGATCAGGTCGAATACTTCTAGACTAACGTAATGTCTAGTGAGAAATGACCATCGGAACACTGATGCATAGTGCTTTAACGAGGCCAAGATGTTCAAACCCAGACACAGCGAGAGACCGAGAGTAAGCGAGTTGAAGATTCGGATATCGATCTTGGAGAGAACGACGGGGCGGCGCCATCCTTCCCAACATTTGAGTGTAACACACATCACTGCGCTAAAGAACAGCGTTACGAGGAGTTTCATCGCACCTGTCTTGAGGAGTGTCTTCCGTGCCTCTCTTTGGTCGAATCGCTTGACGTGGTGGTGGTGTTTGTGGTGATGAGTCCCGTCTTCAACATCGAAGGTGGAGCTGGGACTGCCTACGCTGGCGTAGAATCCGCCCTTGGACTCTATGATCTCTGGAGACTGGACCATGGATGGTGTGTGCATTGGTGAGTTGGATGGCGAGTATGATGCGTCGTCGACATGCTGCATCGCTACATCACCACTGTCGTAGCTGAGTGGTTCGGCGGAGCTGATCAATGGCGCATTGTCGGAGTGCCCCCCACTGACTGTGCGGCTGCGATCCATGGTTCTTATTCTTTTGTCTACGTTCGACGGGATGGTGTCTTTGTGCTCTGTCAAATCTACGACTGTGGAGATGACTTTGCGTGGCTTGGAACCTCGTGTGCCGTCAGACGGCAGGCTGCAGGTGTCTTGGGCGAAGATAGCAAACTAGGTAGCGAGCGAGCGAGGCGTTACGCGCATTCTTTAGCGATGGCGAAAGTACCGACACTGTGGTTGCATTCCCCGGGTATACTGGTATGTGAAAGGGATTCCTCAGTAGTCCTGCAAGACTTGCCAGGTAAAGTAGTAAGAGTGATTATCTGAAGTGGAGAAAATGCAGAATCCTCTGGAGCGCACATGGCGCTCTTATCGCTGTCTCCCGGGCGGGTTTCCGCGCGACGACCATATTGGGGGCTGAAAGTTTGGGGGCCACAACAGCCGCATCTGCAAGCCTTTGGCGTTGCACAGCGTGGGCGAAGCAAGTCCAAAGTTGAGAACTGCTAGCGACAAAAGGACGATAACCAGTACTAAATTGTAATAATAGAAGCACAAAAAGTACTTCAACGACTTACCATGCGCCTATCGTGAAGCATGCGTTCGGAGAACTACATCAGCCCACCCCTCTTCATCCTTGGTAGGCTGGATTTTCCCAAACTGGAGGCTGAGTCTCACGCTAGACCAACGAGTGTAGCGATCGGTAGTCCTATTGTTAGCTAGATAGGCTGTTAAATGCAAGCGAAGTATCGAGGCGTTTCTCGTCCAGTAGTATCCAAGTGGTTGTACGCCACGAACAACAAGTATGGGGGGCCGGAACGCTCATTCGCCTAAGATGCAGCTGCGGGAGGGTAGAAGCGCAAGGCTCGGAGCTTGCAGTATGTCGCGAAATGCAGCTGACTTCGACCATGTAGTTGTGGAAGTTCTTCGAGGCCGGAGATAAGCCTAGGTCGATGTCAACGTGATTGCGGTTGTTGCTGTTGTAAGCGTCGCGGAGTGAGTACCCACATAACCGGCCGCGGTTGCCAAACTATCAGCTCTTACCTTTGCGGGCACCCACCAATCCTCGGAGTTGTAGGAGGCATCTTGATGGTCCTGTGCTACTCATGCGACGTATCCGTCGTCGCAAGAGCAGGGGGGTGGTAACTCTGACGATGATGCCCGCGCGCGAGAGCGACTGCCGATTAGCCTCAGGTAATCCCCACCTAACGCTAGATGACAAATGACTGTGGAGAAGGCACGAAGGGCGTCATGTCAACCTGTCTCAAAACTTCATATTTATCGCGTCTATCTCAATATTGCTGTTAACTATCAATCGTCGAGACTAAAACATTATGTCGTCGTCAAACGTCGTCCTATACGATCTACCTAGCCGGAGTGGTTCCTCATGGTCATTGAACCCGTGGAAAAGTGAGATCATCCACACCACAAGTTCTATCTTGATCCTTCTGACAGACGCGTAGCTCGCATGGTGCTGAATTATAAGAACATCGACTACACGACCGAATGGGTAGAATACCCAGACCTGGCCCCCAAGTTCAAAGCCCTCGGCATCCCGCCCACCCCCAAGGACGCGCCAGGCTATTTCGCAGAGTACACCAGTCCCGCTTTCAAGCATGCCAACGGCACCTATCAGATGGATTCTTGGCCCATCGCCTATGAGCTCGAGAAGCAACACCCAACTCCGTCTTTGCATCTCGATGACCCCATCGTTGTGCAGGTCAGGGACCATATTGCCAAGATAGCTGGCCCACTGAGGCCACTACTCATTCCGCAGGTGCCAGTCGTGCTGCTGAACAAGCCGAGTGCGGACTACTTCAACGAGACGAGAGAGAACATGTTCGGGAAGCCGCTCGAACAAGTCGAAAAGGACGCCAATGCGGACGAGTGTTGGGAGGCGGCTAAGGCACCGGCGAAGGAGGCGGGCGATCTACTGAGGAAGAACGGTGGACCTTACTTCCTGGGTCCGACTGGTAAGTAACAATGCGCTGGCTGGATCATGTCGGCTCCATATATTCTAACTTGTGAGCAGTCTCGTATGCCGACTTCATCCTTGTGTCGATGCTACACTTCGTCAAGTGCATAAGCGAGGACAAGTTCAAGAAGCTTCTGGCTCTTGACGACGCCTTCCCTAAGGTTTACGAGGCGTGTAAACAATGGCTGGAGAAGGACGACTAGTCCCTTCTTAGCAAGCGCCAGTGCCTAAACCGATCGATCAACATCGGGACTGCTCTTTCTGTTACCTAGGTATCGTGCGTTCAGATGAATAAGATTTCAAAATCAACAATCATGAAGTTTTGCTGCACTGCATGCCATGCGCCACACTACCCCTCTCTTGCGCCCGCCAGACTGCTTGACCAATCTGGCTGTGCAGCATTAGCGCGGCCACGCTTCCTGCCTTGCGCCCGATGGGCAGTGTTGCCTAGCAGCTGATAAGTTCAGCTTTGAAGTCACAATGCCGCCAGATCATACACACACAACGATAACGTCGCACCTCGACTCATACTTTCTAGATTCTCGACAAGAGCTGTTCGGCGCGTTTATTGGGACATCATCTTCTCCGGTCGGAGGACGCTCGAGGTCGTTGCACTAATTCCAAACGTGCCTTCCATACCGACCATGAGCGCGACAACTCCATCCGCGAGGGCTGACACTGCGCAAGACATTTCGCCTAATTCTGATGACGGATTCGAAATAGTAGAGCACGACCTCGATGTTCTGAGCGTCCCCGGATCCCAAGACGGCACGCCCGTACCGACCATAGCGGTGAACGAAGAAACAGAGAGCATCAAAGGAACGAACGCATCCAGAGAAAGCCGACCTTGGTTCTTCACTTACGATGAGTTCCACGATGCGATCAAAGGCGGGGACTTAGATGCGGTGAAGAAGATGCTGGACGACGGTGCAAACGTCGAGCGTGGAACAGACGATGGAGAATCACCACTGATACTCGCAATATGGAAGCAACATATCGCCATCGTAACGCTCTTGCTAGAAAGAGGCGCGGATGTGACCCGCCCGTTCGACGGCTTTCCTCCGGTCCACTACGCCGTCATGCAGAAAGATCGAGCACCCCAGATCATCCAGCTTCTCCTCGACCATGGCGCCAGCTTGGAAGCTGTTGGGACAGAGGACATTAACGCGTTACATTTCGCTGCATGTAACGGCATGATACATGGGGCTGACTTCCTGATCGGTAAGGGAGTAGAAGTCAGTAAGACCTGCACGGATGAGAGGACGCCTTTGATACTGGCTGCAAGGCATGGGCATATGGCACTTGTCAAATTACTTCTCGCCAAAGGAGCAGATTTGCACGAAAGAAGTGAAAATGGTTGCACCGTCCTGATGTGGGCGGCGGAGTACGGACAGCATGAAGTCGTTCGTTACTTGTTGGAGGCAGGCGCGAGGGTGGACGACCGTAGTGTGGAGGATCTCAGTAAGTTGATATAGTCGTCACGACTTGTTGAACAGTAACTGATATCAGCAGCCGCCCTATCACTCGCCAGCATGAATGGCCGATTGGAAGTCGTAAAATTACTGATCGAGAGCGGTGCAGACATCAATGCACTCAGTCTGGATCCAGAATCCTTTACCCCGGCAATGTTTGCTGCATTGCGAGGACATGCAGAAGTGCTACAGGTTTTGCTGTCACACGGGGCAGATTACAAACCAGATTTTGAAGTCGACTGGGCTGATGGTGACAAGATCCTCGATATGACCATGACAAAAGGCCACCTTGCTGCTGCCAAGATTCTGTTAGAAGCCATTGGTGGACCCGACTACCCAAAGGATAGCATCGCACTCCAAATGGCCACTGCGCAATCCAAGGTAGAACTAATACCAGTGATGAAGGCCGTTTCTATCATGTACCAGGAAATCGATCCCCATTCCACCGGCGGTGAGAACCTGGGCTGGATCAAATGGGTCTTGGATCAAGGCGGAGAGCTCGTCAGAGCAAAGGCCACGTGCAACATGCTATATGCTGCATTAGCTGCTAGGGATGTCGGTATAACTGCAGAGCTACTCAGACTAGGAGCCGATCCAAATATCTTCGGGTTCATGGGCTACACACCACTCCACGTCGCAGTCAGCGGGCTGGTTTGCAACCTGGAACTCGTCGAAGTCCTTCTCAAATCTGGTGCTGACCCGGCTAAGCTCTCGCGAAATCCCACCATAGAAAAGAGGGTCACGCCACTACATCGTGCCATCTTGGGATTCGAAAACGACCGTCCAGACAAAATGCCTGTCGTCGATCGTTTGCTCGCAAGTGGGCGATGTAAGGTCATGAAAGGACCGGACGCTCAGTCTTCTGCCTTTCTGAGCGTAGTAAGCGCGTTCGATGGTGGGAGTGCCGACGTTGCCAAAAGCCTAGCGTTCCAGATGCTGGATTCCATATCTGATGTGAACGACGACAAGGCTGACGATGGGTCTACTCCGATGCACGTTGCCGTCCAATACAATCAAAAAGAGCTCATTGACGCACTAAGACGGAAAGGCGCCGACATCAACGCGAGGAACAACGACGGCATGTCACCTCTTCTTCTGGCGTGCGGCATGAAAGCGGAGCTGGTAAACTTTCTGGTGACACGCTGCGCAGACGTGTCTGCTGTCAACAAGAAGAGGCAAGGAGCTTTGCATATCGCCGCTGCGTGTGGGAAAGTCGATGTGCTCAGATTTCTCCTTGATCTGGATCTAGCTGAAGAGGATCCACTTAACATCAACTCCGTGGACGATGCAGGTCACACCCCTTTGATCGCTGCCATAGTGGGGGGTCATGAAGGTGCAGCTCTTTTCTTACTGGTACGAGGTGCCTCTGTCCACCAACGTTCGACCGACAAAGGACGACTTGCCTTGCATTACGCAGCCCAGGCCAGTATGAACCGTATTGCGGAATTCTTGTTAAGGGCTTCCTGCAACGACATCATCAATGTGGAAGATCATGGGGGATACACACCCCTAGCACTCGCGTGCATGGCAGATACCCCCACCGTCGTTCCCACCTTGCTCTCCTACGGCGCAGACCCAAACGTCATCTGCCAAAACACCGGCGACCGCCCCCTTCATATCGGCCTCAAACGACCTCTACACATGGATCGCGTTGCAGACAGGGAGAGTAGTCCATCACTCGACCTGCTCAAGCATGCAGACACCGATATCACAGCTCGCGATGGCAGCGGCCGCAAACCACTGCATCTCGCATCTCAGTTTCACAATCTTGAAGCTACTAAACTCCTCTTATCCAAAGGCGTCTCTCCAAACTCTGAAGACAACAAAGCCCGAACGCCACTATGTCTGTGTTCAAACCCCTACATCGCACAAGCGCTGATAGACCACGGTGCGGACGTAAACCACGCCGATGAAAATGGATGGACGCCACTGCATTACGCTGTGTCGAGGTGTTGGGTCAAGGCCTTTGCGGTGCTGAGACAGGCAGGCGCTGATATGGATATGAGGACCCGAGATGATGGGCTTAGCGTCAAGGAGAGGTTGGACGCTTTTGGTTCGTGGCAAGACTGGGTAGATACGGAAAGGGAGTTGGTGTGTGATGATGCACAAAAGGAGAAGATTAGGGAATTTGACATGAGGACCGAGATGGGGATGAAAGTGGATAGGTACTGAGGTGACTACTAACGGCGTAAGTGCTCTGCTTTGCTTACTTGCTCCAATGGGCTTGTCAGTCATTGTAATGCTCAACCATTTCTACTCTGATGCAATTTCGATGTTGCGCCCTAGTAAGTGAGACATCAAGTCTACGTCCCGGAGTCCACGGGTTTTCCGATCGCACATGTCGACGAGTCATGAACAGTAGCGCGCACGACTCGCCCAATCCAGCCACGCGCAACCTCTTCACTCACGACGTCATCACATCGACATCCAGTCCAGAACATCAACAACAAACCTAAATGATAGATAAACATTTTTCAACCGGCACGTCATTCGCCCGTCCGCCAGCGCATTCTCCCCATCACAAATACACCACGCGTAGTCCATCCGCAGCATTCCGAGCGAATTAGGTAAAACGCCAGATCTCCTTCGCGTGTGTGTGCGCGCGATCTGAGTGCCCTGGCGCCGATCTCAACGATGCGGCGCGTCATGGACTTTTCGATAGCCTCGCGCACAAATGCCATCACCAGTCCAGATCTTGTGTCAAGCTAAGCTTTTCGAGCCGGAATTCCTTGGCAGTTGTGACTACAAGGGGTGTTTTCGGAGGCCGTGGGTGCCCTTTGCGGCGCCTGGCGGACGGATAAGCTTCCTTAGGGTTTCTTAGATCGAGCTGGTGGGCGTGATGGGGACGATGATGTCACGGGTGTGTAGTGGACTTAAGCATTCGATGCCACGGCTTCGGTGAGAGTAGTTGTGTCTTTTTCTATTCCAAACCCACTTGCTGCTCTGTCCAACACATTTCCCGTGAGTGAGCATCATGTTTGATCTCATCCGCGACTCGGCTTTTGGCCATATCGTCCGTCTTGTGACGCGCAACAAATATCTTCAATATCCCGAAGAGAAGGACCCCGAGATTTGGAAGAAGTATGTCAGTCATGAGAAGTCTGGATATGCCGCCTATCATGGATCTACGCAGGCGCCGGAAAACAAGGACGAGATCGATGAGCTTGCCCAGACGCATGGTGTGAGGAACCGTGAGGGACGCGATTCGGAGACCTCGTCGCGTACCGTGGGCAATGGCGTCAACGAGGCCAGTGGCTTGAGAGTCGATCCTGAGAAGGGCAAGGACCTTCATGTTATCGACTGGTATGGTCCGGATGATGCTCAGGTATGTTTGCTCCATGTTCACATCTTTGAAGTGTACTGACGGCTCTGTAGAACCCAAAGAATTGGTCGCGAGGAAAGAGGTACTTCGTCACCTTTGAGATTTGCTTCCTCACCTTCTCGGTATACATCGGTTCAGCCATTTACACGCCTGGTCTCATGGGCGTGATGGCAGAGTTTGGCGTTGCTCAGGTCCCCGCGACCTTGGGATTGACGCTGTACGTTGCTGGATACGGTCTTGGTCCTCTCCTATGGTCACCCATGAGCGAGATTCCGCAGATTGGCCGTCTCTGGGTTTACATTATCACCCTTCGTAAGTGCAGCCGTTGGTTCACAGCGAGACGATATGCTAACCGACGCCGACAGTCATCTTCGTCCTTCTCCAAATCCCCACCGCTCTCTCCGTAAACTTCGGCATGCTACTCGCTTTCCGATTCCTGACTGGATTCTTCGGTTCGCCCGCACTCGCAACAGGAGGAGCCTCCATCGCCGACATGTACCGACCCAAGAAACAAGTGTACGGTCTCGCAGTTTGGGGAATTGGTGCTGTCTGCGGTCCCGTTCTCGGTCCTCTCGTGGGTGGCTTCGCCGTCATGGCCGAAGGTTGGAGATGGACCATGTGGGAGATCATGTGGCTCTCGGGCTTCTGCTGGGTCTTCCTGTTCTTCCTCCTACCGGAGACAAGCGCGCCCAACATCTTGCACCGCCGGACACGCAGGCTCAAGAAGCTGACTGGCGACGATCGTCTGACCTGCGAGCCGGATATCATGTCTGCTGAGATGTCAGGCAAGGACGTAAGCAATCCTTCTTCACGATATCCAATCACTGCTAACACTACCTCAGGTTCTCAACATGAGTCTTCTCAAGCCCATCACCCTTATGTTCAAGGAACCCATCGTGTTCTTGTTGAACCTGTACATCGCACTCATCTACGGTCTACTCTACATCTGGTTCGAGTCGTTCCCTCTTGTGTTCTCTGGACTGTACGGCTTCAACCTCGGCCTCGAGGGAGTAGCCTTCCTGGGTATCCTCGTTGGTACATTCATCGCCGTCATTGTGCTTTTCGCGTGGAACTACTACTACCTGGAGAAGCAGTTCGACGACGATGGCAACATTGCGCCAGAGAAGCGTCTCATCCCTGCCATGGTTGGCTGCTTCTTTGTACCAATCTGTCTCTTCTGGTTCGGATGGACTTCGCGGTCGGATGTACACTGGATCGTGCCCATCATCGGATCTGGATGCTTCGGTATCGCTGCCTTCACGCTGTTCCAGGCCGTCCTACCTTACCTGTCAGATGCCTACCCCGACTCTGTGGCCAGTGTACTGGCGGGCAACGACTTGATGAGGTCTTCATTCGGTGCGGGTTTCCCCCTGTTCGCCAATGCCATGTACCAGAAGTTGGGCATAAACTGGGCGAGTAGTTTGTTGGGATTCCTGGGCATTGCCTTTATCCCGATTCCATTTGTGCTCTACAAGTGGGGCAAGCAGATCAGACAGAAGAGCAAGCTGGCCAGGAAAGATATCTAAGGGTGTGCAGTGGACTAGTCCTATAGGATGGACGATAATATTATTTGTTCAAACAACTTCGATGGAGATGAGTGATTTGCCAGATGCGTGGAACGCGTGGTTGACGTCATCATCATACGCGCCGTGGTGATGCATATTTCTTTTGTGAGCATTGTTCATTGGCATGGGTGCGCCTGCGAAGGCGTGTGCTGCTCCGACGTAAGCAAATACGCATTGCTTTGTCGAGCAGTTTGATGAAACAGCAGACGTTGATGCTGCGTCATACTCGACGCGATGCAGGTGGCCGATCTCAACGGCTATACATAGTGCCGTGGTTATGTCGCGGAGTCTAGACACGTGCTAGGGGGACTCGGTAATGGAAACATCGTGAGTTTAAAATGACGAGCGCGCCGAATGGACCCTGATGGCCGAAGCTGGAAGCATCGATCTCCCGGGAGCGACAGCCGATTTGGGTCTGCAGCGAGATTGGTGGTGAGGTCGCTGGGGTAGCCTCGAGGATGTTGGTGAGGGAAGGATGGCGCTAGGAGGGCTAGCGCGGAGCTTGTGGCGACTGGAGGCTGTATGGCAGTTCCAAGATTGCTGCTGTCTTGGATGGCAAAGAGTTGGGAGGCTAAGAGTTGAGAGGCTAGGGAGTTTGCGAGCCGGGTGGAAGGCGCGGAAGCTGCCTAGGAACCAGTGAAGGTGCTACCAGGCAGTGTTGGGTAGTGCAGTGAGTATTAGGAGTGCAGTGAATGTCACCAATCCAGCTGTTCTTCTCATCTCACCACCTGTCTGTGCTGCACCGCCACAACATCCCGCGAACCTGTTTCGGCGCTGATCCTTACCCACAACGGCAAAGGCGGCCGTCGTCGTCAACATGAGCGGGCATGGCAGCGTGCGTTTTTCGAGAGCCGCTCCCCACAACGTCCTGCTGAACAACATGGCCATGGCGGACGCGACCAAGCCCGTCGTAGTCAATGCGCCCGAACGCCCGGGCTTGACGAGCAGCGCCTCGGGGTCGTCTGGCGACTCGATGGACGAGACGACGTCGCCCGGCGAGCCCTCGACGACCACCACCAGCCGCGACCAAGTGGCGCCTCTGCGCGAGCCCCAGTACTCGTGGAACAGCAACGCCAGCTCCTCGCGCTCTCGCGGGCCTGCCATCATGACGGACCTGCCGCCGCAGACGCCCAACGGGGGCAGCGCGCCCACCTCGACCACCAGAGCCGCCCGCCCAACGCCTGGCCGCACCATCAGCAGCGCATACGCACCCGCCCGCCGCCCGCAGCAGTTCTCGCTGAACTCATCCGCCCACCGCCCGCGCAACAACTCGGCCACGCGCAGCCGCCGCAACCCCAACGCCGAGTACCGCGCCCAGGAAAAGGCCTACGTCCAGCGCATCCGCCAGGAGGACCAGCAGGACGACTTCTTCGACCCGGCCCTGCGCACCCCGAGCCTGGGCTACAGCACCGACTCCGAGACGGACGACGAGTCGCCCTCGACCGCCGAGTATGTCGAGAACGACCCCTACGACCAGGAGACGCTGCTCTACTATGGCAACGACGACATGCAGCCCTCGATCGAGGAGCTCAAGATCCCCGCCAACCGCGAGCGCCTCGAGTGGCACAGCATGCTCGCCAGCGTCCTCACGGGTGATGTCGTCAAGCAGGAGAAGAAGCGCCTCATCGGTAGCACCGAGCAGCAGGGCGACAGCACCATGAAGGCCGAGATCTGGATGGGCATCCGCGCCAAGGTCTGCGGCCGCTCGCTGCAGGCCCAGCGCCGCATCGTAGACGACACCCGCAGCAAGATCCGCGCCAACCTCGAGAGCATCATCTCGTTCGAAGTCGGCGGTGAGGCTGAGGCTGGTCAGACGGCTGCCCAGCAGGTCGAGGACATTGTCAAGAAGATCGAAAAGGTCGAGAGCGTCTACCCCACGCGCCAGGCCCTCGAAGCCGCCTATCCCCGCGCCGCCTCGCAGCCCTACAAGGACGCCTGCGACGCCGTCATTGCCTGGCACAACACCATCGCCCTCATCAACACCGAAATGTCCATCCTTAAGAAATGGGTCGGCAACGAGGAGCTCGACTTCACCAAGCCCCGCCCGCGCTCGTCCCAGGACCACCATCTCACCGACGACTCTTCGTTTATTGACCGGATACTCAAGGAGGATGGCCTCAAGTCCCTGCAGGGCGACACCAACCTGCTGGCCCCGCTCGAGAAGGTCATCCAGAAGGCCAAGGCCACCCTCATCGCCAACGCCGAAGGCTTTGCCGAGAGACATCTTCCGCCCTACATCGAAGAGCTGCTGACCCTCATCAACTTCCCCTCGCGTCTCCTCCAGGAGATCATCCGCGTCCGCCTCTCGTACGCCAAGAAGATCAAGGACCCGTCACAACAGGGCGTCATGATGGCCGAGCAGATGATTGCGCAGTTCCAGATCCTGCTTGCCATGGCTGGCCAGGTCAAGGAGAGCTACATGGTCATCTCTCGGCCGGAGCCTGGCTGGGATCTGCCCCCGTGCATTGAGGAGAACTTCGACACCGTCGTGCTAGACGCCCTCAAGTTCTACTTCAAGATGCTGAACTGGAAGTTGGCCGCCAACAAGAACACCTTCAAGGAGGCCGAAATCCTCGAACAGGAGTGGGACTTTTGCAACAAGCTCGGCCGGCAACTCCAGGGCGGCGACGTCGAGACTGCGGAACAGTTCAGTGTGCTTACATCCAAGTCGCTCACCCGTCTCAGCGCTCACTTTGAACGAGAGCTGCAGCGTCGGCCAGACGAGCTCACCGGTTCTGAGATGGAGAAGAGATATAAGCAGATCCTCGATTCTGTCCGTGTCCGACAGCGTAAGCTGTTCCGTTTCTCCAGAATTCTCACGCAGCGCTTCGAGAACTGCACCGAGTTCAACATCAACAACATCGACTTAGACGAGGAGCAGCTCCAGGAACTGTACGAAGCTCTCGTCGCCACTGGCCATTTCCTCGTCGAGACTACTGGCGGAAACAACACCGGCATATACATCGTTGCATCACCGACGGCACTCGACCGACCGAACGACATCCAGTCGCTTCTTACAACCTGCTACCACGCAGAAGAAGCCCCAGAGGACCCCTCCAACCCATACGTCTTGATCATCAGACCAGAGCAGCCATTGTACTGGCCCGGCAAGAAGATGTCAGCAAACATCATCGAGCCCCATCTCGACCTCAAGCCTGGTCGGTTAAGGCTCGTCGCGGATGGCTCGCAACAACGCCTCGCAAACGCGAATCTATCATTCCTCTCATCGATAGGCATGGAGCTCACTACCCTGATCGACCAACGCGCCAACCTTCCCCGTGTCAACGCAGAACTGCAGAAGATCAAGAAAACGGCATACAAGCTGTCCAACACCATCATGGACAGTGTCGAGATTGTCCGTAGGCAAACAGTTGGTCTTGACTGCCAGGATCTCATCCAGACTTGCTTCGCTTTCGCGACAGAATTCGGTCAACGTTCCGTCCTCTACATGGACTACAACCGGAGGGCAATGAACAACATCAAGCTAACCAGGCTGGCACTTGACTGGGTCAGTTTCATCTGCGACGACTGCATTGCTTCGGACCGAAAGACATTCCGATGGGCTGTGGTTGCTCTAGAGTTTGCCATGATGATGACCCGCGGTCAGAACATTCTTTCCATCAGCGACGAGGAATACTCACAGCTGCGACTGAAGGTAGCTGGCTGCATGTCGGTCCTTATCTCCCACTTCGACATCATGGGCGCGAGGTCGACCATCGCAGCTCAGGCCGAGCGACAGCGCCTCAATGCTATTGCTGGAAAGAGCCTGCTTGATCCGAAGAACGCAAAGGATGACGATGAGTCTATTGAGATGACGCAGCAACAGTGGATGCAAAGGCTCGAAGAGATTGACACGTTCCGCAAAGACAAGGAAGCCGAACGCCAGGCCCTTGGTCGGGTGCTGGAGGACTCTAATGAAGCCGACCGAGCGCTAACCTACCTATCTTCGTCTGCGACAAACGTCACACTTCGATGGCAACAGGGCCAGTTTGTCGGCGGAGGTACATTTGGATCCGTCTACGCAGCTATGAACCTCGACTCCAACCACCTCATGGCCGTCAAAGAAATTCGTCTCCAAGATCCACAGCTCATTCCCACGATTGTCGCTCAGATCAGAGACGAGATGGGTGTTCTTCAAGTGCTCGATCATCCCAACATTGTGTCTTACTACGGTATCGAACCGCATCGAGACAAGGTGTACATCTTCATGGAATACTGCTCTGGTGGTTCGCTCGCCGGACTACTCGAACACGGACGTATCGAAGACGAGACCGTCATCATGGTTTACGCGCTACAGATGTTGGAGGGTCTAGCCTACCTACACGACGCTGGTGTTGTGCACCGCGACATCAAGCCTGAAAGTAAGTTGACTTCCGTTCCCTATCATGATTCACTCTTGCTAACCAAACCCAGACATTTTGCTCGACCACAACGGAGTCATCAAGTTTGTCGACTTCGGCGCTGCCAAACTCATCGCTCGCCAAGGTCGAACCCTCGCCGCAGAACACAACGCTACACGCCAGGGCCGCCAACGCTCTATGACCGGAACACCGATGTACATGTCCCCCGAAGTCATTCGGGGTGGAAGCACAGGTCGCCACGGCGCTGTCGACATATGGTCACTGGGCTGCGTCATTCTGGAGATGGCTACGGGTCGCCGCCCTTGGGCTTCCATGGACAACGAATGGGCCATCATGTACCACATTGCCCAGGGGGACCCGCCGCAACTACCATCCAAGGAGCAACTCAGCGACACTGGTATCGACTTCCTCAAGAAGTGTTTCGACCGCGACCCGAACAAGCGAGCCAGTGCGGTCGAGCTGCTCCAGCACGAATGGATCATGACGCTCCGCGCCCAGCTCAGCCTGGAACCAGCGACGCCCAGTGATAGCAACTCTAGCAGCGGGACACCACAAAGTAGTAGGCAAAACTCCACCTACAACTAACCCTTGACGCCCTCATCAACATGTTTCGTCATGGATCTTGATGATGTTGGCTGATAGTGCATAGTGGCTCGCCGCCTTTCCATACACAGGGCCAGTCTCGATTCTGGTCAAAGCCTTCTACCCTCTCCAGATGCCGTCTCAGCAGGTTCCGGTGTTAGTCCCTTCACGATACCACCTGGCTCCTCGTTTACTGGAGCTTCACCTTTCCGACAATTCAACTTCTCTGAACCATAAGGAGTGCTTACCTACACTCCATCTTGCACCCCGAAATTTCGGGGACACGAAGATTGCAAACACTATTATTTCCGCTTCTGCCTGTACTCCTCCACTTTCCGCTAGCGTCTCTTGGGAAGTATGGATAGGGCATTTACATGGGTGCAACTCCCACTTTTGTTTCTTTTGTCCGGCGCGTCTCCTTACGTATGACCGCTGTCGGTTGGGCATTCTGTTGTAGGTGTTTCTGCATTAGCGAGGGCGTTTCTCCGTATCATTATGGATATAGGCTTTACTTTTGGTTATCGTCCTTATACATGATGCTTGCCTTGGTGGTTCGGGCGAGCAACATTTTCTCTTATTGTCTAATCGTCGAGATGATGAAGGCGATGCGGTATATACTAAGCAACGATTGCCCTGCGTGGCTTATACATCCTTTGAACACGTGCATACATGCTGCTATTCCTTTTAAGTGATATATGTCAAACTCATCACATCGTACCGTATGTAAGTTGAGTAGCATATAATTATCACAACTGCGATCGATGCATAGATCTACTGTAAGCGGAGTACGTAAGTGAAAAACAAGAACACGTTCCACACTCACCCTCCTCGTCCTTCTCTTTCCCTTTAAACCATCCACTCCCTCAGCACCTCATCCTCCACATCCCTCACCAAAACATGCACATGTTCCAAACTCCTCACACTCTGCAAATCCGTCGTATTCTTGAACCAAATAACCTTACTCCCCTCCTCCCTCTCTCCCGCCTTATCCCTAAACTCTCTCTTCACAAACTCCTCCACCATCGCCCTCCCCTCCCCACTCAATGCACCCTTCCCATCCACCAGCAACCGCTGCTTCAACCACACAACAACATGCCTGACACCAGACACAAACGCATACGACCAATCATTCCTCAGAATCTTGTAATCCGCTGGATCCGCGAAAGGCGTGCTGTTGACCACATCAAACCGCAACGCCCCGGTTTCATCTTCAACTGGTTCCCAGAGAAGGCGCTGGTCGAGCAGGTATGTCATTACGCTGCCGTATTTCTGCTTTACGTGTGCGGTCCATGCGAGATATGCTTTCAAGGCGCTGGGCCAGCGTTTGAGCTCTTCGAGGTGGTTGGTGGAGATGAGGGTGTGCAGGTTGGACCAGGAGTGTGGCGTGAAGTCGGCGTCTGAGAGGGAGAGCTGCTGCCAATCTATGGCTGTGAGGGCGAATGGGGGGTTGTCGCGGGGAAAGGGTAGGGCGGTTGGGTCTGGGTTGGATTTCCATTGAGCTTGGAAGATGGAGGGGAGAGAGGATTCGTCGATGGTGACCTCGCGTGACATCTTGATTTTAGGTGGCTTCTGGGAATGTGTACTGCGGGTATATGTGGTACGCGGATGAGAGGTGAGAGAATATGAGAGTTGGGTAGCCGCGATGGTGATACTGGAGGGGCGGCCAAGTTGATTTCGAGGAGAGACAGTTAGCAAACGAGATAAAGTGGTTCGAAAGGTAGATATATTGATCATCTACGTTATTGGGTCGTGGTATCAAGTACCTGTGTAAGTCCTGGTTGGTAGGTGGGTGTGCTTGCATATTTCGGCGGAAGCGATTCCCGATTCGGGCTGCTAAGACACATGGCAACACCTGGGCATGTAGTATACAGCGATGCTGTTGAGACGTAACAAGGGATGCAGCAGGGTACTTGGAACACATAAATGCATGAAGAAGGCCTTACATGGGTATCATCATACATGTTCGAATCAAATATAGGCTACTCTACAACTTTTCGAGCAAAATCTTCGCTCCAGCGTTTCCCCGAGGAGCAGCATCCGACTTGTCGCCCTTCTTTTGCTTCTTGCCCTTGGCCTCGCCATTTTGCGCGCCTGGAGGGTTGGCAGCCGCCTCTAGCGCCTTCTTCTCCTTCTTCAGCGCTTTCAGTACTTCGTCTCTCTTGGCGAAGCCTTCAGCTTCAGTCATAGACACCACCACGAAAGAGCCCTGACCAGTCGCCCAGCTAATCAGGTTAGACTTGATCTGAGGCCAGAGCAAGTCTGCAAAGCCGAGAGCAGGCTCTACGGGAACGACCTTCTTGGTGGTAGGGTCGAACTTGCCACCTTGTACCAGCATCTTCAGCATGTTCTTGCCGTGACTGGTAGCCTTGTTGTCACCGGCGGAAGCAGGCAAGGCAGAGTCCAAGATCGATTGTGAAAGACGGGCGACCTCCGTCAAAGCTTCCTTGCGCTTCGCCGGTTCGACCTCTGGTGCTCCAACGAGAACCTCGCCCATGAACTGTAGGCCGAATGTGAAAGAGGCAAAGTCGGCAGCGCGGGCAGTCACAGCCGTCAGCAGTTGCGGCTCGATGCTCTTTGCGATTTCCGAGAGACGGATGTTTGGGTCCTTCTTTGATGTAGTCTGGCGAATGGCATACAACTCGCTCAACCGGTCGCGCGTGTTGTCATCCAATAACCATTTGGCATCTGCGGCGAATGGGTATAGTAAGACTGTGCGTGCGCGAGCATCATTGACCAGGTTCAACACCTTCTCGGGGAGGGCGTCATTGCTGGGTAGAAGCTCGCTGAAGATGGACTTGGAAGAAAGCTTGGTGTCATCCGTGACTGCCATAGCAGCAAGAAGGACGTGATGGGCGTGTTGGTCGAAAGCCATTGTCTCCATTGTGTCCTTGTACGGCCGCAGGAAGAGCTTGCGGTCCTTGGCTGTGCCGTATGCGAAGCAAAGCGACACCAATCGCGACCCTGATTTTGTGAACGCGAGGTTCTTCATGAGATCGACGTTGTCGGCTTCTTCGCCCTCCTTGGTTGTTGGGTCCGGCTTGAGGTGTTCGAGGAAATCGTTCGCTTGTTCGGTGCCGGGCTCGCATACGAGGAAGTATTGCAACATGGCGTCGTGCAGCATGGTGAAGCCAGTGAGCTTCTTCTGAATGAGCGAGTTGATCTGGTTCTCAAGGTAGCCCATAATAGGCTTCCTCTTCTCCGGGGATTCTTTCAAGATGGCCGATAGCTCTGCGCTATCGGTGCCTTCGGCAGAAAGACCCTTGATGGAGAACTCAGGACCATACCATTCCCGCAGAAGACGGTTCTTCTGCTCGGGAGTGGCTACGGCTCGGTATATATCGTCTACGATCCATGCGGCTTCGGGGTGGTTGATCATGCGCTTGACGTGGCTGTAGAACTCGGTGATGACAAGGTCGCGGATCTCAGGGTCACTGCGATCGGTTAGACATGTCATGCCGTGCGTAGACATTGTACTCACCCCTTCTCTACCAACTTAGCGATCAAGAACTTGGAGTACTTGCCCTCGGCCAGGACCTTGAACTCGCCCTTCAGCTCTCTCGCGATCATCCGCCTCTGCTCCATTGTCGAATATTTGATGGCCGTCTGAATGACACGCACAGAGTCGTGCTTGAAGACAAAGTCCTTGACTCTGCCAGTTATGATCTCGAACAACTCCTTGACGAGCCCTTTCCTCTCTTCCTTGTCGACATGCGACTTCAGCCTGAGCTTCTCCCACAGCTTCTTGGAGCGTTCGATGATGTCGGCGTTTGGCTTCGCGGCCTTTCGTTCTCTGGCAAGGGCCTTTTGTTTTGCGTGCGCTTCTTTCGAATTGTTTACTGGAGGGATGATCAGCTAGACTATCAGGCAAGGTAGATGGCTATGTCTTACCATTCAAACCCGCCAACTTGGACTCTACTCCCTCGCCCTCAGGCTTATCTGAAGTCTCATCGCCGTCTTTGCGCTTCTGTGTCTTGCCGTTGGACTTTGCGGGTTGTTCGTCGCTGCTGTCGGCGTCGCTCATGTCGACATCGGCACCGTCGGCCGCGGAGAAGCCGTAGAAGCCATTGTCCTTCTCGCTCGTATCCGACTCTTCAAAGTCGTCGGAGCTCTCTTCCTTGGTCTTCTTCGCCTTCTTGACCGGCTTAACGTCGCGCTTCTTCTCGCTCTTGGTGGTAGGCTTGTCGACCTTGACCTTTTTGCTCTTGTCCTTGGCGTCGGGCGCACTTGCGCCGGTCGATTTGCGTTTGATACCGGCCATTTTGGGAAAGTCGTTGTCGTGTCGCAGTCTTCAAGCTCGAAGTCGCAAAAGTTCGCGACTTCCCGAACTTTTTCTGACAAGCGGGCCGGGGTTCTCTTCTAGCGTAGCCTAATCGAGACTAGTACATCGGCGAGCCATGTGCTCCACACGCGCGGTTCACCAACTCTCCGAACGTCGATATCAGAATCCTACACTTGAAGCTTGATGTTAGTCGAGACAAGGTGCTATGCTCACCCTTGTGATAGACCGCCATATTCGCAGTCGCCTGGCTTCTACAAGTTTGAGCCGAGCCATTAGTAAAGAACAATTACCTAGGTATCCGGGCCTCCAGACAAACGACTGAAGGATTGGTAACTCAATTGAAGCCACAATGGCTATTATTGAAGTGCTGGTTTGAGGTTTCGGCATATCCGCAGGCTTCGTCCTCTTCTTTCTGTCGACCACTTCTGTGCCTTTGCTTCTCACCACACCCGGGCACCTACAAACTCTTGAGCTGTTGTGCACCTTCAGTCTTACTTGCTTATGAGAAGATGATGGCGGGAACTACGAGGACAATGGGGACTTCTGATAGTCGAGCAGTGATCTATAGTACGCGCCCGTACATACATAATGGCTGCCCCGTGCTTAGACCCAGGTCTTGTACAAAGGAAGACACGTTAGATGCTGTATTGTATATAAGACAGTTGTTATAGCTCTGGTATAATCTTGTTGATACGCAATAATTGAAGCAGGTTTGGACGCTTGCATTACTTGGGATCTTGCCTGTGTCGACGAGTATTGTGCAGAATTACCTTGAGCGAGCTATTAGGTTTTGAACGTAAATAATACATTATACAGACAAAGAACGTCTCTCGAACAAGGCTTCGAAAGGATTTGTGTTATGTGCGACACGTTACAGCAAAAAACAAGGGGTTGACTAAGGGATGCCCCAAAGTGACCCAAAACAGCGAAAAAAAATATCCTGGAGTATCTGACAATGCCAGACGAATGCTGAACAGAGTGGGACTCGAACCCACGCCACTTTCGTGACCAGGATGTCTTAGAAATTGCTCTCTTAGACTTAACGTTAAGAAACCTTAACCTGGCGCCATAACCAGCTCTGTATGGGATGTTAGAATGGATGCGTTGAAGATGGAGGTGTTTAGACTAACCGGCCATCTGTCCTTCTCTAGGAATTGATGGAGACCCGAGCAGATCGTGCGTTCATATTCCCAGCTCTTTGTTGGTTGTGGGAAAATTCACTTGAGCGATGCGGGGCAGTTGGGTAATATGGACCACACCAACGCTGACCTTGGACAAAATGCAGCCTAACCACAAAGGAAGAACACCAAAGCAGTCAAGATCGGCGTTGCTACCAAGTCACATCGTTCCGGGAAGAAAACAAACAAAGCATTGATACTCTGAGGTATATATGGGCGTACCCCCGTAAGACCAGAAATTGATTAAACTCTGAGGCAATTTGAATCCCAGGCTGTTTAAATCTGAAATCTGTTGGATCGTTCTCTGGATACTGTTTGTCGCTTTGCGACATTGACAGGCCGATGCATGCTTCCAGAAAGGCTTCTCACAACCTGCGGAACAGTGGCAAGCCATACCCCAACTCTATTGAAACGCACACTACATTTCACACTCCAAAATTCAAGAAGAAGGGCGAGTACGATTTCACTGTTACACCTCACACAAGGAACAACCCGGGCACTGGACAGGTGCCCTGCTGTCTACATCGGTGCAAGGCACGAAAGTCAACCAACCCCCAAAACAACGTAGACATTTAGATCTGTTTTCTTGAACAGCCGCTCAATATCACCTCAGATCGAGTGGCTGCAAGTAGTGCCGCTGGCCAGTTGGCAAAGCAGGATGTTTTCGGGGCTTCTGTGAAATCTTGGCTTATGCATGTGCGCAAATGCGCATCTGCGCACCGTAATCGACGGTAAGAATTTCCTTCCCAATGCAGTATTTTCGGCATCGGTCCGTCATCTCTCGGCCACATCTTACAATAAGCCCTTGAATCAATACGTTCGCTGTAATATTTTAGTGTGGTGCATGGGCGGGACGGCCATCGCATCTTCCCTCCGCGATACGCGTACTGCCTGCACATGTCAGCACGGATGCAGCAGCCACATTGCTGCGCCTCGCGTGACTTCACCGCCCAGCTCCACCACCAGCCTCCCCTGCACCAACCCAGCTAGCATGAGCTCCGTGAAGCATACATCCCCGCATTGAGATGGGCGCGCGCAAATGCAGCCATCGCTTGCGGTAGACCGCCATGACGTATTGGCCCATCTCGTCGCCCTCCGTCTTCGCGGCCACTAAACGTACGGATCCCGGGCGCACGAACACCTCGCACGATGGCGTCGAACACAAGCAATCGGACGGAGCGCATGAAGGGTCGAACCCCCAATCGCAGAATCAATTTGAACATGAGGCCTCTACCGGAAGTAAGAATGGGGTAGAAGAGAAGAATGGCGCGCACTCGCCGCAAGAAGGCGCGTCGGTTCAATCAGTAGAGGACGACATTCATGGCACCATCATCGCGATCAGAGTGACGAGGAGTGGTCACATGTTTGCGACTCTCACCAGAACCACCCTCACAATCTGGCAGACAAAGGCACGTGTCATTGCTAGCCCGGCGCTTCATGTGCTAATTCGTCACAGCCTACAGTAGTTCTTGCCTCTGTCCTCCGTTCAGAGCAATCCGTTAGAACATACGGTCCTAATACAGACGTCCTACTCCGCCCCGACTCCCAAATCTTCGTCGTCCAGACCGCGCTCGGCTTCCTCATCACATACTCGCTCGCGACAGACCATTCATCCCGCATATACCAGGCTCAATTCACCAACACACACGGAGGTCACGCGAGGAAAAGCAGTGCAATCACAGGCTTCAAGATCCAGCGCCAGCACGATGTCAATGCAGGACCTGGAGAGGGCAATGGCCTGAAAGAGCTCAGTCTGCGGTTCCGGATGGTGATACGGGTGGATGCTGGGATAATTCGGGCCCTGGCTCTAGACGACGAGTTGGTCGTGGCCACCGAGAAGCCGGCAGCCGTGCAATGTATTCGTTGGGCGCCGGACAACGCTGGAAGCCAGACCAGCACCGAGCTTCTGACCAAGATGACATGGTTAGGGAGCAACGCATCAATGCGAGAAATGGTCCACGATCGACCCATGAATCTGTCGTGTTGGATCACAGGTAACGGTCGAGCCTATGCTGTTCAAAAGGCGGCTAAAAGAGATGCCGCTGTCTCTAGTATCTTCCGTGGCTACGGTTTCCACACACCCAAGACTGATGCCGATTATGGTGTCAAAGCTGCTATCAATGCGAGATTCTCTTTGCTTGCTGTTGGCTGTGCCAGTGGCGAGATCCATGTATACACGGCACGCGACTATACCGGCAACATCCCTCTATCGCATAAACTACGACCGAACGTCACTTCGCCCGGCAAATTGACTGTATTGACTTATTCGCCAGACGGGTACTGTCTCTTCGCCGGCTATGAACACGGTTGGGCCATGTGGAGTGTATACGGAAAGCCCGGGGCCACCAGCTTCACTGCAGAAAGGACGCTTTCCAAGACCAACAACGAAGGGTGGCTTCTCAGTGTCAAAGAGGCTTTCTGGATTGGAGGTGGCGCGGAGCTCTTGATGTTGGGCGACAACGACAATCGTCTCTTTGTTTTGGAGATGGCTCGCAGTGCAGTCACTGGCTGCTTCTCTTCGGCAAATGTGTCACGATCTTTGATGCAGACCAGTACCGGATTCATGATTTACCGCGGTTACGATCTGCCAGATCTTACGACAATCTCCGCCGACGTGTCACTCTGGCACCATGTTCAAATCCCATCGGCTTACCTTGTCGACCAATGGCCGATTAGAAGTGCAGTCATTTCGAATGACGGTCGATATGTGGCAATAGCAGGCAAGAGAGGGCTCGCCCACTACTCCGTTAACAGTGGACGGTGGAAAATGTTCGATGATCCCTTCATAGAAAACGAGTTCACTGTCCGAGGAGGTATGTGCTGGTTCCAGCATGTCTTGATTGCGGCTGTCGAATGCCGCGAGTCTCACGAAGTAGGTACATCCAGGCGCTCGGTTCGATTTATACTGACTCACTTGTCAAGGTCCGGGTATATTCACGCGAGGCGGCTCTTGACAACAGCCATGTCATGCATACGCAGAAGCTACCTGCGCCCATCGTACTGATAGCACCCTCCGGCGAAGATTCACTCCTGGTCTACACGTACGAGAATATATTGTACCACTACGTAATCAGTGTGTCCGACGCAAGTGTGAAGTTGGTGCAAGTGGGTCAAATCGCCCTGCATGGCATCATTCGGGCTCCTACACGAGTGCGAGCGCTTAGCTGGATATTACCGGAAGATCAAATACGTACGTTCTTTGATCCTACGGCACTGTAACCGCTGACACGTCTTAGATAACGGTGATCCAACACAGGACGTGGCGGTCGCGACTATCCTGTTCCTCGTAGATGGTAAACTTGTGCTCCTGCAGCCAACGACTACCGAGAGTGGCGAACTCAAATACGAGATGCGCATCATCGCGCAGAACGTGGAGACGTATGCTCTTATGCGCGATCACCCTGCGTTCGCATTGGACCGACATGCCGATTCGTTGCCGGCGAGCCCCTCTATGGAACTGACCATGGAGGGTGTACACGGCCACGATTTACGTGACTCATTGTGGTTCTTCGATGGTAACGACATGCGAGTTTGGATAGACATGCAAGACGTCCTTGCTTCCGCGTCACCAGAGATCGGCAGGGAACTGCCCACGCCTGTTCAAATCCCGGTCGACTTCTATCCTCTTTCGGCGTTGATTAACAAAGCAATCATATTCGGGGTGGAGTCAGAGTTGATTCAACGCAGGGATACGAGCTTCGCGTTCTTGCGCTTCGGAACCAGGGTAAGTCTCTGCGCTCTGCTCCCGCGTCATTGGTGGTACACTGATCTCATGCTGACACACATGCTAGACACACCTCTTTCTCCCCGCATTGCTGCGGTGTCACCTGGCGCAGTTCAATCACCCTGCAGCCTTGCATCTTAGCCACCATTACCAGCATTTGCTATATTTCCCCCATGCTTTGGAGATCTTACTGCATGAAGTCTTGGACGAAGAAGTGGATACGCAGCCACCACCCGAACAGGCGCTATTGCCGAGCGTGCTATCATTCCTGAGCTCCTTTCCCCGATATCTCGACATTGTTGTGCAATGTACCCGTAAAACTGAGGTCCGTTCATGGCGGACGTTATTCTCGAACCTGCCTCCACCGGAAGAACTATTCGAAGAATCGCTACAGAAAGGGAATCTTAAGACTGCAGGTGGCTATCTCCTTGTTCTTCACACTTTCGAAGAACTGCGACCGACAGGCGATCAAGTCGTGCGCTTACTTCAACGCGCCAAAGACGAACAGGATTGGGAGCTATGCAAAGAACTCGCGCGATTTCTTATGGCTCTTGATGAATCTGGCGCAACACTCCGAAGTACGTTGGAGCTTGTTGAGCTGAAGACACCATCAGCGGAACCAGTCCATGGCCAGTCGCATTTTACGTTCGAAACCGCACGGCTAAATGTACCGCTGCGGGGACGAAACAATGGGCTCAGAGCATTGAACGGCACAGGCAGTGATTTTGGGGCCGATGGTACTGGTATGATGGCGCGAGAGAGTGGTGACATTAGCCCCGGTGGGAGCGACGTAAGTGCTGGTAGCGATACACGTCCGTCACAAGCACCCGGTGATTATTTCGGCCTCGGGCTGAACAACATGCGTCAGTAGTAGTAATAACCAGATTATCCCATGGATTGTATCATTGATGCAGCTATGTACATCTTTGCAAGCGGTCCGTGTATTCAAACCCACGATACTCACAACGATGATGTATGGCGTCGCATCACGAGACTCGCTGTAATGGTTCGGCCGACGTCGCTACCTAGGTACCGCTGAACACACATTGACCACCACTCGAACAATTAAACAGCCACCTGGTGATGTTAGGCGATCTGGGTACTCGGGGTGCCGTGTGCTATCGATGGTCCCAAAATATGGGTCTGGCTTTGCTCTCTCCAATGAGCAGCAATGCAGGGTCGTATCGACCCCACAGGGCTGCTTATCCAACCTCACGGCAGGAAGAGGAGTATACCTCGCGATTGGTGAGCTCGACCAGTCTGCCCTCTTCTACCGCGTCTTGTACGGGATCCCGAGGCACGGCGCACCCACGTAGCTGGTCAACTGGTAAGCGAACGTTTAGATTGCGGTCGTATCTGTGTGCTCCGTCTAACGTAGTATCGCCTGATGTCTCGTGTCGTGTGTAGCGGAGAGGTACGTAGCTGAGCCAAGGGTTCCATGGGACGAAATGGCTTGGTAAAGACATCTACGTCCGCCGCTCGACCAAACTTTGTGTCTAGATAAGATAGCAGGGTTGGCATGCGCTCTGGGGATGCGGTGGCATCAACCGGGCGGTGAGACGCGCTGGGCCTCTACAGCGTCTCCAGGGCTTGGAGGTCAGCTTTCGCACGTGCGAAGCAACGTCCAATGAAGGGCCTGGTCTCCTCACGAGGCAATCGATGTGGGTGAAGTCCCTCACAGAGATTGTAGAAGGACTGAGAGGATACAGCCTCGTGATTCTGCTCACAGTGGCAACGCGCGCATTGCACCAAGCCCATTCCATCCAACATGGCAAACTGCTCCAAAGTTTTGACGGATCCCCGAAAGCCCTACTTACTCGTGCTGCGTCTAAGACGGGTCCCGCGCTAAAGCGAGCACCAGTGCAATGGGTCGGCGTTCAGGCAACCAACTATGCCTCCTCCCCGGCGCGCAGGCCTCTCGTTCACTCGTCGCAACAAGCATTAAGGACTCAGCCACGACTGCCTTCACCGTATACTCATCCCAGCACCAGCACGTTGCTGCGCATACTCAACACACGCTTTATGACGCACAATTGCCTGCTTTCCGCTTCATCTGTTGCACAAAGCTTTGTATGGCTGGAATTGCGCCCTTTCTGGAAATATTCACGGGCGGCAAGGCACACTGTCACCAGCCGCGTATATATACTTCTGGCCCCATTGCTTTCAGCCTTACCCGATACCGATCGATCCTTCGTCTTCTGTTGCTCAGATTCCATCTAAATCGTTAACATCTGCCATAGGAATGACACTACATTCCGATCACCGAATCGAACATCATCGCGCTTGCCAATTATCCTTGAGTACTATCGGGCTAGTCGACAACAATGACTGCCCCTCCAGCCGCGCGACCGCTCTTCTCCGCCCATCACATGCCATTTGTCTATCCTTCACCACCCTCGACGATCGCATCGGACTCAAGCTTCTATGGAAATGTCATGTCGCCTCCGCAGCAACTCAATGGTGAGCGTGCCTTTTCGTATCATTGAACGGACTTGATGCGCGTACCACATGCGGAAGGCGCTCTCGCTACGGCCGAGGTCCACTGCTTGCGCATGCTGCACCTTCACGGTGTGTAACACGATCACCAACATCAGCAGAACCCCTGATCGCCATCCCCAGCTCACTCAGTGGTGCCAATCGCTAATATCCAGTAGAATTCATGCCGCCTCGGAAGTCGAGCTCTTCGCCAACGGCGAAGTCACCTGACAATGCGAGCCTTCGATGGATAACCGCCACCAAACCCAGCGATTTCAAATCAAAGGCCACCATGCAAACCGTACGCCAAACCGCGATGGGTAGCTATCTAAAAGCTACAAAGAATCAGGTCAGCGACAAAACTAGGGCCAATAGCGAAGCCTCGGATCATTCGCGATCGAGCTTAGGTTCCCAAAGCACCACAAAACCACGAACAATCAAAACGCCGAGAGTCAAAGAGAAGAAGAGTGATGATAAGATACATCGGTTGTCGCAGTCTACGAGCAGCAGCCAGGAGGCTCCCCATCATGATGCTCAGGTAGCACGGATTACGCCTCACCAATCGACCCTCACCCAGACACCCATTGTTATTCCAATTAGAAGTGGCCATCGGTATCCATTCGACCTAAAACCAGTACCAGATCTGAGATGTCTTGGGAATGGGCTAGACCCGTTCGGAACTATGTTTCAATCGAGGAACACTCGCGTGAACGTCGAGAGGCTGAAGATTGAATGCTCCAAATACTTCGGCACGGAGGGTCTGGGTAGGTACTGGATCCCCGAATGCCTGAGCTATGCACACACCTTCCTCAGCACCCTCTACATGGCTTCCGCATACGATGATGTCGTTCACAATCGAGAAATAGAGAGTTTGGAAACCGCGGCACTGCGCCAAGATGTCATACATTTCGTAGGTGGTCACCTCACCGACGTGGAGCAGAGTGTGGCGGATCACAATATCATCGCCGTCAGCCAACTCATACTGGGGGACGTCATAAGCCGCGCCGATTTAGGTCTACGCTACCACCAGATGGGCATTGCCAAAATGATCGAGCAGCGCGGTGGACTTCAAACCTTGGGTGTCAACGGCCAGCTAGCATCTGCAGTCTCGTGGGCAAACCTCGCGACCGCGGCTTTGCAGGAAGCCTCTCCCACTCGGATGTATGTTGACTACTGCGAGATGCGGGCGTTAAAGACATATCCTTTGATCGCTACGATACCGGAATCGCCGCTATACCATCCACACGGCAAATTCATGACGATCGAGAGGTCGGCAAACTGTAATGCGAATGCGCAAAAACTCCTGGAAGACGTTCGCACGATGATGGAGGACCTGCTTGACACCAATAGCTCGAGGCGTGCAGGCAGCTCTAACAAATCGCGCAGTGCCTACGACCGCATCATTCGATTTCGGTCTGTACAGCCCTCCCGCAAAACATCCATACTGAAAACGAAAGACTGGAAGTATGAGGCAATTCGCCTCGCTGCGATCGTCCAGGCTCAGGCTATGTTCGATCAAGTGCCCCTGTCGGAGGCGCTCGACCGTGTGCAGTTACCTGAAATACAACCGTTTTTGTATAGCTCATCGATGGCCTCACACTCTAACGGCTCTTTTTCCTCGACTCTGGACCCCCAAGATGTCAGTCCAGCTACCGACCTTTCCGAAAGCCCCATGTTTGGTTCATACAGCGAAGGCTTTCCTTCCAACCACCGGTTTTCGAATTCATCCACCTCATCACGACCCTTGCTTTCGTCATTGCAGTCAAGCTCATCGGACGTTCCCCTTCAACAAGAAGTGTTGATGCGTGAAGTCAGCGGAGATACCATCCTCCAACAACTACGAGACGCCCTCGAGAACTCCGACCTTTCAGACTGTTGGTCCGATATGGCCGGAGTGCTACTGTGGATTGGCTTGGTCATGGGAGCCGCGAGCAACAACAGCAAAGACAAGATCGTGCGAAGATACTTCTCTGCAACAACAATGCGGGCATGCATCATGCTGTGCTTTGAGCATCCTGAAGCAATTCATTCCACGATGCTCAGAATGACTGATCTTATTGCAGCCTTAGGCAGAAAGTCCAACGAGGGTCAAATGATAAGGAACGACAGCTTCGTGTCGAGGAAGCGATCGAAAAATTGAAGAACTACCGTATGCACAACTCAAAGGAAACGACGTTGCGACAAGCTTTCTCCACAGTGGCAATGTCTTTCGGCGTCTCCGAATGCTCCACCTCGAATCGGTATCCGTGCTCATATAGGGCTGTAGGGCTTAAGTCTAAGGCTGACAAGGCGCAGCCTTACTCTTCTACTATCTCGAAAACATTCGTGGGTATCTAGGCGTGACATCTACTTTCTTCGTACGGATGTATATACTTTCACATTTACTGTACGATATCATTGTAAGGCGTTTTCGGAGTTTTGTTATTTACTTCAGTGGACAAGGTGGCGACATACATCTCTTTTCAGATACACTCTCATTAACTATCACTTATCACTTATCACTTCGGGCACACTGATGGCTGATGCTTATGTGACTTGATGATTTATAATGTGCCTACTAACAAGACCTGAGGCCTAGCTCTCAAAGGTTCATGCCTTCATGCCTTCATCCGTCATAAGTGTGCATTCATACGCCCGCGATTGTGCCGTCCGACACCCGCTTAACCCTTGGTAACCTTGTTGATAGTACCATCCTTGTCGAGGTGAACGTTCAGCCTCTCGGGCTGGAAGTCCATGGTCTTCATGTCGCCTTCGTTGAGAACGCGGTGTTGCTGGGGGAGGTCGGTCTTTGCGAAAGTCTGAGAGTGTCGTTGAGTTAGCCTTGAGACTCAGGCGAAGGGCTAAGATAAGGATATAGGTAATAGGAAGAGGCAACTCACCATCTCGTCATGCTGGTCTCCAAGCTTCTTGCCCATGAGCTTGCTCATCCAGTCATCGTTGGAGTTTCCGTCCTTGGACTGCAGACCGGGGACTACGAGAGGCATGTTGTGCGGTGATGTTCGGGTCGTATAGAGTCTGTGTGGATGTACGTGTTTGCTTGCGCGGAGTTTCGAGAGATGTCTTATCGTGGAGGTTGTTGTAGTGTTTGGATTGTTGTGTAGTGTTGGATAGTGGGGTAGAGGGGATGCAGTACTTATGCAAATAGACCCTGGCTGGCACCTGCGTGAACTAACTTGTTTGTTTGGGCTTTAGGGGTCACCAGGCAGCAAGATGGGCTATGGTGAGTGCTTGGAGGGGAGGGTGACGTCACCCGTGTCTAGCCGCGTAAGTGGGGTTGTTTGGGGTTGATAGAACGCGGGATTGGCATGTGTTAGACTGCGCTGGTTTCGGGATGCGATATTCCACTCGTGGGGTATAGCGCAAGCCTTTGAGAAGCTGTTTGAACTTTCGCGTACGCAGACTCAGGCCGGACTTGACGTTAGTGAAGCCCTTTACTGGCAGCTCTCCAGGGCTAGATGTATGAAAAGTGCTGATCTCATGCATCTCCACAACAAGAGTAACAATACCATCTGACGAATCTCAGGAGACGAAGCATTGATGATGGGAAAGTAGAGCGACACTCAAAAGCAACAAATTGACCAGCACGAGTTCACGTCATCATAACATGATTTGAAGAATGTGATTTGACCCTGCCTTGCTTTGTAGCAAGCGGATACAGGATACGTAATCTACATCAAGAGATTCCTTTCTACTCTACGATGGTCGAGTGGTCTAAACACTACGCGGACTGACTCCGAGCTGAGAGATCACTCATTTGCCGTCGCGCATGTTGCGGAAGAAGTCCATGACACCGGTGAAGACGACCAGCAAGATACCGCCTCCAGGTCCCAATCTCAGGACCTTGGGTGTGAATCCCTTGTATAGTGCCGCGAAGCCCTCCTCCTTCATGACCGTACCGAGAGCCGGCCATGCCCAGTTGTACTTGGGAATTGATCCTGCGACCTTGGGAGAGTTCTGAATACGCGACTTGACAACGTCCATGGGAGTGTTTAGGATAGTGCCGACCGTGCCACCGATAGCACCAGACATGAGGTCGTTGGTGATCTGGCTCTTCTTAGTGGTCGCTGCGGGCAGGAGAGCGCGGACCTGGAAGATGCAGCCAAAGTATCCAGCGTTCCACAGGATGTGCCTCCACATGGTCGACTCAAGACCCTGGTAAAGGGTGAGCGGTCCTTCCTGCTTGACAATCTTGGTCACGCAGTCCACCATGCCGTTGTACTTGTGAGCTTGCGCCCTGTCTTGTAACCGGATCTTGACGAGCTCGAAGGGTACGACGACGAAGGCTTCGGTGGCACCTGCGGTGGCGCCGGTGAGGATGGAGAGCGACTGGTTCATCTTGGCCTGGCCGAACAAGTTGCGGTAGAAGGAACCCCATGAGTCATTGGCTGCGAACTTGGTGGCCCTGTGTCGCGTGAGATGAGTTTCTTCATTCTTGCAATAGAAAGAGCGCGGAAGAGCGCGTACCTCTTGGGAGCTTCCATAAGGATAGGCGCGGTGATACCGCGGTACAATCTCGACGCACTGGCAGATGTCAACCCCTCTTGCTCATGATCGCAGGAGCGTCATAGCGTACCCCTCATTCTTGATGATCTTCCTGAAGCAGTCCATCATGCCATTGTAGCCCTCGTCACCGACCACCTTGCCAGAGGTCTGAAGTTGTCTGTGTATGTTTAGAGGCGGTCCAGAGGTGGTGTCATATGCGGTCGCTTACATCCGGGTCTTGACGACGTCCAGCGGGTACCTGGAGACAGTGTTAGTGTCGAAGCCTGGAAAGTGTGGATGGGAGAAGAGACATACATGATCAGAATCTATTACAAGAGCTGCATTAGCACAGTCGATCTCACGCGAGCTCCATAGACAGTTGCGCACTCACTTCTGACACACCAGCCACGGCACCTGAACATTGTTAGTACTGATTGACATAGCTGAAGCTCAACTGGCACGCAGGAATGCCCTGTGCGACAATCGGAGAGAAGCGCGTATAGATTTCTTGCTTGGTGCGGAGCCGGATTTCTCTCGGGTAGCTGTCGCATCGGAGCTGAGCGGTGTTAAGAGAATTGGAACTTACCAGCCGCGAACTGGTAGACAAAAGGCAATGGCTTCGCATCGGCAGCAGACATGTTGGCGGTTGGGGTGGGAGGTAATGAGATGGCCGAGGGTGAGAGAAGAGGGATGGGCGCTGTTGGGTGAGCGATTCACGGTCGGCGCGCACAATCTGGGGAAAGAGTGCTAGAGCGTGGGATGAATGTCCAAACTCCGCTTAGGCGTGGTCCTAGCTTCCCGTCATCGGTTGACACCATCTCGATTGGCGCAAAAGCGACTATTTGACCCGTCCCTGCCTCTAGACATGTCTTGCTACTTTTGTGATACGCGGAGCTACCTGCGATACGCCAAGTCGTGTCAATTCCGTGACTGTATCAATCAGGATGTCCGAGGCCTATGACGGAAGCCTGCACATGCTGGTCGGCCTAGACTGGGACTGTCTACGATTCTCAATGTTTAACGCAGTATCCAATCCAACAGCCTAAATTTCATCATGCCTGTGTCCCCGTAGATGCGACTCATGTGAAGAGTGGTTCAGGCCAGCGCAGGTCCCCGCACTCGGAGCTGTGTCGCACATCGGCTCGCAGCAGCCGGCCCGAGCGCGTATCGCCACGAGCCCTCGCCTCGCCCAACGTGATTGGCTACTCACGACGCGTCTCTCGCGTTCGGTGCTTTGTCGACGCTGACGCTACCAACCATCTCCATGTCCACGCGACAGAGGTCCTTCTTTGACCAGAACCCGAAGCCAAAGGTACTTGGATAGTCCGCTGCCTTCACTGCCGCCGCCTACTCACCTCTCACCCTCGCAGCAGCACTTCAAGGGCCAATGGAACCGCCCACGCAACTTCCCCCACCAAAACAGTAACCAGGCGGCGCCGCAGGCTCGGCAGGTAGTTACTGGCCCTCCCATCATGCCTTCGACCCAGACACGCACCAAGCTCAAAGCTTTCCAATTCATCGAGGGCGCACCCACGGCCGAGTCCCTCCGCCAGCGCGAGGCTGAGAAAGAAAACCTACCTTCGGCGCGAGGAAAGACAGCCAAGCCCATGGGCACACCAAAGGCGAATCGGGTCGCGAAAGATGTGGGAAACACCATCAAGACTCCGAAGCTGCCGACCATTCTCGACTGTCCGCCGCCGTCAACCCCCGCCACCACGAGGCTGCCGCTTGCGGACCTAGTGGGCAACGTCGACGATTCCTCGAGACACGCGCCGCAACCCGTCGCCTCGCCCGAAGAGACGCTGATATGGAGAGGCTCGCAGGCAGTGAACACGCCTTTGCCTCGGAAGAACAAGAAGCGCGCTAGGAGCTCGTCGCCTGTCGGACCGTCGCAAGACGAACACAGACTGGACGGCGCCAGGCAAGACATCACAACACCCCAGGCCGACCCTGCCATGGAGCTGTGGTCACGGTACACAAACAACAAGGGAACACCAAGCGCCAATAAGAGCGTGGCGTTCGCACATCTCATCAACGAATCGTCACCCAGGTCGATGGCTGCTGCTGGAAGTGTCAGTGGGCTTCGCAGATGGGCAAGTTGTGGCGTAGAGTTCCCAGCATCGACTCGGAAGAAACGGAGAACCCACGGTGTATTTCAGCCGGAGCAAGAAGCTACAGAGGACGTTTTCGCTGGCGCATCTAGTTCGGATGGGATTATGCTTGGACAACCCGCGAAACCCAACATCGCGAGCATGGTCCAGCGCATGAGGGAATGCGTGTCAAAGTCACAGCCGCGTATATCGTCACAGATGCCCTCAAGCTCGTCCCCATTGCCTGGGGCCGGCGACCGTCAGGACGAATCGTCAGGCTCTCCTCTTCAGCGGCGTGCACGCGACTATCTTGCAGAAACCTCCGAAACGATACGGCACGAGTCGGCACCTCTAGAAGATACCGTGGAAATGTATGACGAGCTCGTTCAAGAAGATGATTACGTGGAAGCTGCACCGAAGCCACCGGCATCGCAGGGATCCTCAGATGACTTCGGAGACGACTTCGACGCGGATATGGTGGAAGCTTTGGATATATCACCTCGACCTGTGCAAGCTCCACCGCCCACGAAGTCCGCGCCACCGGCACGCTCCACGAGCTACGTTACCATACCCACCGAGCCCATCCTTGCGCCCGCACAACACCATCATGCAGCACGGATACCACAACAAGGCAGTGATGACGATGAGTTTGGCATGGACGATGAGGATGACTTCGCTGCGGATCTGGAACATGTAGCATCGCTCTACGATACGCGATCTGTAGAGTCTCCAATAGCAGACCAGGCCCTGACCGCAGAGGCGGAAGGCGTAGGAGCTACAGCAAGTGCAGCGTCGGCACCCGTCATCAGCCTTCTGGACGACAAGGACGACGATGACGACTTTGGAGAGGACATCGATGCTGACGAGTTCGCTGCCGCCGAAGTTGCAGCCACCCAAGTACCTGCCAATACTGTAAGTAGAGTGTGAACTTACCCCTGATCAAAGAAGCCTACTAAATCTCGAAGAGTCAACAGGACAATAGAGCAATCCAGCGCTACCTTATCAAGCGAGTGGACGAAAGTTCATATACCACGGATCGCGGCTACCAGATGCCCGAGAAGGTAAGTCACGGACTCAAGCGCCTTTTGGCTGCCCACGCTAACACAGTGTAGGTTCTGCTAGTTGAGGAAGAAAAGACAAAGTTATTCAAAGCGATCACTTTACGACAAGCTTGGTTCGACACTCCATGCACTACGGGCTCGTTCGTGCATGTCATCGGTGACTTTACAAGTACGGGACAGTGTATCATTGATGACCACCACAACATGCTCATTCTTCATCCTGATCATCTCATCTCATCGACTGTTGTCGCTGACTCTTTTGGGTGTTTACGACGTGCGGTGCTGCAAGACCGTGTAAAGGCCACCAGCAAGGCCAACGCCCCAATGCTCTACGGCACACTGCTCCACGAGTTGTTCCAAGAAGCCATGAAAGCGAACGAATGGAGTTCTGTATTCTTATTGGACACCATCGAAACGCTCTTGCCGAACCATCTCGAGACCATACTGGAGATCAACTCAACGTGCGAAGCCGTCAAGGAACATCTGAGCAGCAAGCTGCCAGAGCTACAGGCATGGGCCAAGGCGTTCGTTCGTGCAGAACCTCAAGCTGATGCCGTCGTTCGAGAGCGAAACGGACGTCAGTCGACCATGAGCATTAACAAACTACTTGATGTGGAAGAGCACGTCTGGTCTCCAATGTATGGATTGAAAGGCAACATCGATGCTACTGTGCAAGTGACAATGCGCGATGATCTCGGGGAACGCACATTGACAGTGCCTTTCGAAGTCAAGACTGGCAAGAACTCTTCGAACGCTGCACACGTTGCTCAGACCGCTTTGTACAACCTGTTGTTGTCGAATCGATATGGTACGTCCTCCAAGCCAGATTGAATTCCCCGCTAACTTTGCCAGACGTTGACATTGCTTACGGTATCTTGTATTACCTTGAGACGTCCGAAATTAGCCGTATTCCTGCGATTCGCAACGACATCATTCACATGATCATCAAGCGCAACGAGTTGGCTTGCTATGTTCGAGACCGCATCGAGTTGCCACCGATCCTGAAGGAAGACTTCAAGTGTCAAAAGTGTTACGCACAGGAGCCTTGCTTCCTGTATCATAATCTCGTTGAGGATGGAAAGGGCGAGATGTTGAACCCGAAGGCGAAAGAAAGATATGACGAGCTGGTGAAGCCTCTCCAACCTTCTCATCAAGAGTTCATGAAGAAGTGGGACACGCTGTTGACCAAAGAAGAGACGGATATGATGAAATTTCGACGAGAGTTGTGGACCATGTTGAGCACCGAACGGGAAAAGCTCGGTCGTTGTTTCTCGAACGTCATCTTGGAGCCTGGATCTGCCCATGAAGACAAGAACGGCCAAAAGATCAACCGCTACAACTACACGTTCATCAAACAGCAGCCGGCTCCAGGGTTTTCCTTCACCGAGTCCCAGCTCATCATCGGAGAGCCTGTTGTAGTTTCGGATGAGGAAGGCCATTTCGCGTTGGCTAACGGATACGTCACCAACGTGAAAAAGCGTCGTATAACTGTGGCTGTTGACAGACGTTTGCACAATTCTCGAACCAAGCTACCGGGTTTCCATTCACAGAACAACCAAACCTTTGCCGGCATCATGGAGGTCACCAAGGAGGGGGAGACTGTGGCGGAGTTTCAATCTGATGAGGAGCCCGTACTATATCGTCTTGACAAAGACGAATTCAGCAATGGTATGGCTGCAGCGCGCAACAATCTCATCCAGATCATGGATGACAGCGTTTACAAGGCCCACGACCTTCGCGCGCTAATCGTAGACGGTCGAGCTCCTGCATTTAAGCCCGTACCAGATGCGCTGTCATTGCCTCACTCATCGCAAATGTCCATGAACTCTGATCAGCGCGCTGCCGTCGCAAAGGTCATGTCTGCAAAAGATTATGCCCTCGTGCTGGGTATGCCGGGAACCGGGAAGACAACCACAATCGCGCACATCCTTCGTACGCTGGTGGCGAAAGGTAAAAGTGTCCTGCTTACTTCGTACACCCATACTGCTGTCGACAACATTCTTCTCAAGATTCGAGATGACAAGATTGGCATACTACGCTTGGGTGCTGCGAAGAAGATTCATCCTGAAGTCAGAGAGTTTGCTACGCTTGCTGCGGAACCGAAAGACAGCCTCGAGGAGCTTGAACGATCATGGATGCAGCCGCCAGTCGTGGCTACGACGTGCCTTACCATCAACCATCCCCTGTTCAATCGCCGCGTCTTCGACTACTGTATCGTCGACGAGGCGTCCCAGATCACCCTACCTGTATGCTTAGGGCCCATTCGCATGGCTCAGAAGTTCATTTTGGTGGGCGATCATTATCAGCTGCCCCCACTGGTCCAGAACAAGGAAGCCATGGAGGGTGGACTTGATGTGTCGCTGTTCAAGCTCCTTTGCGAGGCTCATCCACAAGCAGTCGTCAGTCTGGAGCATCAGTATCGAATGTGTGCTGAGGTCATGCTACTGTCAAACAACTTCATCTACTCAGGACGGCTGAAGTGTGGTACGAATGCTGTTGCTTCCCGCAAGCTCACGCTCCCCAGGCCCGACGGTCTCATTGCTTACCACCATGGTCCGCATCAGTCAAGATCTAATGAAGTGCAGCCTTGCGTTGGCCCTAATACCGCACGCTGTTGGATATCTCGTTCCTTGTCGCCGGATCAACCCGTTGTGTTCGTCAACACCGATCTCATTTCATCGACCCTAGAAGCGCAATCTGGGTCGCGCATCACCAACACCCTGGAGGCACGGCTTGTCACACAGCTCACGGTGTCTCTTCTCAGCCTCGGTGTCCCTGCGGGAGAGATTGGCATCATAGCGTTCTATCGTTCACAGCTCGCCCTGCTGCGACAAAGTCTGGCTTCTGCACACACCCAGACGCAGTCCTCCGAACTCGCTGCCCCCGTCATCAGCGGTCAAGGCTGTGCGGGTGTGGAGCTACATACAGCAGACAAGTTTCAAGGCCGCGACAAGGAAGTCGTTATCGTGTCTTGTGTACGGAGCAACGAGAACGGCACAGTCGGTGATCTTCTCAAAGATCGAAGACGTGTCAATGTTGCCCTCACTCGCGCGCGATCGAAACTTGTCATTGTCGGCAGTGAGAAGACTTTATCGAGCAACGAGCTTTTGCGTGATATGGTCGCCCTTTGCCGAGAGAAAGACTGGGTACTTGATCTCCAACCCGATATGGTCGAATCCCACAGCTTCGACGAAAGCATTACACAAACAAGCAAGACTCCTGTGAGACAGTCGACCTCTTCCTTGTTCGCCAGCAAGATGGCGAAGAGCCCTAGCCTGACGCCCAGCCCGTCGAAGAAGCGCAAGGCACTTGGCGATCTCACAGCGAAACCTGGTAGGGTGAACGCCAGGAGTCCGAAGAGGAGAATTGGCAGTAAAAGCACGAGTGGAAGCCCTGAAGAGAAGAGGGTACCCGGAAAAGTCATCACAGCAGGAAAGAGGGGCGTGTTGGATGGCAGACCGATTTTGAGGGATATTTACAATGGCGCCATCTAAAGGCCAGGTATTTGCAAAGGGTTGACAGGGGCGTTCACGTTCAAGAGCCATCATGTTGAGTTGGGTGGGTGGCTTCTCCGATGTTGGTTTGACAGGGTGTAGGATAACAAACGACGGACTTTATGTAGGATAGTAGCATTATTAGATATCAGCGCAGCGTAGGAAAGCATGGATGGTGCGGAGGATGTGCACGCTATCGATGCAGCAACATAACAAGGCTTTCGAGGTGTCAATGTTGAGTGTGCGCACACAAACATCCTGCCAGTCCATCTTCCCAGTCACAATAAAGTGCCATGACTCTCGCGAAACCTCGCGTCTCAACATGCTATATTCGGTCTCTATCGGCTCGCGACAGCAGCCTAGCCGGCGTACCATGAGCTCGCCAGCTTTTGTTCGCTTTGTGTGAACACCATGAGAGATTGAAGGAAAGAGTGTTCCGCTCTATCCGTACCTACCAACTCTACTAGAACGTGGCGATTCGCGACCCGAACTACGAGGTTTGAGGACTCTAGATAGCCTCGCAGAGCGCGACGCATGTACACCCAGCGATTGGACCGACGCGAAGGTTCCTGTAGTCGCACAATGGCCACAAGAATGGACCGCTGGCGCAACGTAAGATCTGGCCTTATTCCCAGCTAAGTGCGCATCCACTGGTTTGTTGACATAGCTTTCATGCGCACCCAACGAGGCAAATGGACAACCTATCCTTGCCGAGACGCCCGATTTGGCCATTGCGACGATATGCTGGGGTTCAATCATTGGTGGAGATGACGCTCGGATGGTAGCACAGCGCCGCTGGCTTGCATCACAAATTGCTCACCGTCGAATAAAATGTCTCTACTCCACATACCGAAGGTACGGCTGAGGGGGCCACTTCAGCTATATGCCGGCTGATGAAGCCGTTCGGATGCTCAGCTCTGCCATGCGGCCGACCGACGCGGACCGTCCCGTTTACTGTTGACTTACAGCATTTATAGATTCCGCGCCGACAGCCACATGCTTACAGCATTATCAACCTTCCCTAACCTTGGCCACTTAGTCGGGTGTCTTTCCGACATAATGAAGACCCTAGTCGGTTTTATCATCTGCTCGCGATGTGCGCCGGTTCTTGCATACGACAACGGGCAGTTCAGACAGTTTTACGCGGCAGGGGCTTGGGATGATGTCTTGCAAGAACTCATGTACGGTGTTTGCGCAGCCGAATGGACGGAACTGCAAGCTGATCCAGGGCGAGGTGGTTGGGTGCTGGTGTCCTGCATCCTGGAAAACTTCACGGAGATTCGAAAGACGGAGATGGCAATTGTATCCGTCGTACTAGGCCTATTGCCCATGGCACTGCAATTTGTCGGACCAAAGGTGGCTGACCTCGCGATTCTGGGTATGCAGCGTCCGGTGTTGGCAGCTCTGATTTGCTTGGGCAGCTCCTGTCCGACGCTGGAGACCGACCGTTCAGGATTGGAGACCGTAAGAAACATGGGGCATGCATCTGTCGGGGGAGAAGATGAGGTCCTCTGGCCAGAGAAGCTGCTGACGCCACCTTCTTGGGTAAAATTCTTAATATCAGGGGTTGAATACATTCTCGTCGGTACAGCAGCGGCGAACTCGGTCATTCAGGGGTGGCAGCTCAGCTTCTGGGCTATCTCCTTTATCTCAACACTCGTTGGAGCATTTGGGAACACAGCTGAAGGGTTCTCCCCGCTCCTCTGGGTATTCCTTCTACTTCCTATCCAGGCGCTCGGCATGTGTGTTCTCTATCTCGGTAGCGACACCACAAGGCGTTCTCTATCGCAGGTGGCTCCACCTTATCTCCTGTTGGTCGCTTCGTGTCCTCTAGCATTAGAGCCGGTGAGAACATGGTTTATAAGAGAGGTGACGCCGCTGGCGTTTAGCGCAAACGGTATCGGAAGAAAGAAAAGGCAACATCTGGCGAAAAGCACAAGATACTGGATGTTGGTAATTGACTGGGCGATAAGACTTCTAGTCTGGGTTCAGGTTATCTATGGAACGATGGTACTTTCGAGCGAGTTGTTCCTGTCGCTGTTTACGGCGCTGGAGGTTGTCGGAAGATTTCTTGCTGGTGCGATGGTTTGTCGCGTAGTTCTGGAGTTCGAGATGTATGGGTGGCGTGAAGTGTCGAAGATTAGATCGCAATTTGCGACTTAGCGACTAGATTTAATTAAGATATACTACGTTATTATAGTAGAATATTAATATAAAGCTAAGTTAGAAAATATAGTCTAGTAACTTTATATAGTAATCTTAATATAATTATATATTTTAAATTAGTGCTTTACCTAATTTTGCAGACTCTATTTAGTAAAAAGATATTAAAAAACGCCTAGCTTTCTAAGTTATCTTAGAATAGCTAGAAAATTTTAAGATTTTAAGATATTTAGTGTATATTACTATTAGTACTAATACTTATATAGACTATAACTATATATATTAATATACTCTCTTTACGTAGTAGTTAAAAACTACTAAAATAATATAGTAGTAATAGAAATACTATACTAGGCCTTATAGTATCTATTCTCTAATAACTATAATATAATAACTATTTTTTTAAGTCTTAATAAAAGTTATAGTAGTTTATTATAGCTACTATTTAATAAATAGTATCTTACTATATAAAATAACTTATAAATACTATATTTTTACTATTTTAGCTTTTTTTACTTTTATAAAGTATTTTAGCTAAGGTATTTCTTTATAAGAGTATAGCTTTTTATAAAGCTAAAAAAAGAGGTAAATTTATTATTTCTTTTACTTTATATATTTAGTTATAAATAATAATATAGTAAATAATTAGTAGTATTTTATTAGTAAGATTATTAATAAAATAGTTTTTAATAAAATAGTCTTTCTAGTTTCTCTTTCTTATAAGTAAAAAACTATAACTACTAAAGAGCTTATATATCTTACTAATAAGCTTCTTAAAAGTAAAACTAGAAAAAAAAATAATAAAAAGTCTTACGCTAGCTATATATATAATAAAGATAATAGAGATAATAGAAATAAAAATATTAAAAATAAAAATAATAGAAATAGAAGTAGTAGAAACGTTAATAGGCCTAGCGTATAGCTTTATACTAGCAAAGTAGCCTTTTAGAGTACTTATAATAGTATCTAGTATAGTATAAATATAGTAGTTTATAATAGCCTCTATAATAGCTTCTAGAATAATAATCTTAAGAGAACTTATAAAAATAGTAATAGTAACGCGTTTAAGAGAAAAATAATTAATATAGTAATAATAAAAGGCTTAATTAAGTTTAGTAAGTAAAGTAATATAACTAGTAATAAGATTAGCTTTAGATAGACTTACTAACACTAGAAGAACTTATAAAAGAGGTATTAAGAATATAGTTAAGAGCTTATTTAATATACTAGTATAGCTTTTAGTATTAGATTTAAGCTACTATTTACGTCTTTAATAAGTTTTTAAATCTCTAACTTTACTATAAGCTATAAAATAAAAATAGAGGTAGAGAATAAAGAGTATATATATAAAAGCATAATTTTATAAGCTAAGATTTTAGTATTTTATTACTTTATAATCTATAGCTTAGTTAGTTATAAGCTATTAAGAATATATAATTATATTATAATTCTCTCTACTATAGTGTAAGTGTAAAGAATAGATAGGTAACAAGAACTATTCTCTAATAATAGAATATAGCTTTATTAGAACAAAGTAGTTAAATACTATAATAAATAGTATAACTAATAAAGATTTGCAATAAAGTAATTATAGATTAATAATAAGTAAAAGGTAATAATATTATTGCTAGGTAAAGAATAACTATAGAGAATTACTATTTCTTTTATAGAAAATAGCTACTAGAATAATTGCGTAAATATCTACCTATTTCTGCCTAAAAATAAGAATTTATAATTAAATCTACTTAATTTCTAGATTTATAATCTAAGTTTACTAAATTCTTCTTATCTTCTAGATTTATAATCTAGACTAGTACTAATTATATTAGTCTATACGTTGTATTACATAGACTAATAATTAGTTTATTACTAAATCTTTTAGTAATTGCAGAAAGAGAGATAAGAAGATAAGAGTTATTATATTACATAATAACTCTAATATTAACTAGGCTAAGATAAATAGAGGTGTTTTAGAATCTTCTAGTATAGTAGATTAAAATTAGCTACTAAAATCTTAATTACGTAAGCAATTAGATTTACTAGAAATTTTTCTAATTTGTTAAGAAATTACAATAAGTGTAATCTTAACAAAGCTTAATAATAATAAAAAGATAATAATAACTAAGTTATTATAATCTTTACACACCTCCTTAAGCTGCAGTTTTTAATAACTAAATAATAGGAAAATATAAGTAGTTTTTATAACTAACTTATTAATAATAATTTATATAAGAAGTTTTAATAACTATCTTAAAACTAAAAACCTATTTCTATTTCTATTTCTATTTGCTAATATAAATAGTTATATA
>JAFVLO010000042.1:0-227006 GCA_023758125.1 Alternaria sp. Ai002NY15 | reverse complement strand
AAATCTTTAAATAGCTTAAAGCTAAAAAGGTACTATTATAATAATAGATAAAAAGTATAAGTTAAACTATATAGTTCTAAAATAGATATTTTATTAATTCTAAAGAATAACTCTTTTAGAATATTAAAAAATCTTTTTCTTTTAAATATATTAATTACTTAGAATAAGTAGTAATATAAATAAAATATATTCTAATAAAGCTATAAGCGTCTAGCTAGACTTATAACCTATAAAGAATAGATAAGTAATAAGAACTATTCTTTAATAATAAAATATAGCTTTATTAGAATTAAGTAGTTAAATACTATAATAAATAGTATAACTAATAAAGATTATAATAAAGTAATTATAGAGTAGATAGTAGGTAAAAAGTAATAATATTGTTGCTAGGTAAAGAATAACTATAGAGAATTACTATTTCTTTTATAAAAAATAGCTACTAGAATAATTACGTAAATATCTGTCTATTTCTGCCTAAAGATAAAGATTTATAATTAAATCTGCTTAATTTCTAGATTTATAATCTAAGTCTACTAAATTCTTTTTATCTTCTAGATTTATAATCTAAACTAGTACTATTTATATTAGTCTATGCGTTATATTGTATAGACTAATAATTAGTTTATTACTAGATCTTTTAGTAATTATAGAAAGAGAGATAAGAAGATAAAAGTTATTAAATTACGTAATAACTCTAATATTAACTAGGCTAAGATAAATAGAGGTATTTTAGAGTCTTCTAGTGTAGTAGATTAAAACTAGCTACTAAAATCTTAATTACGTAAGCAATTAGATTTACTAGGAACTTTTCTAATTTATTAAGAAAAAATAATAAGTGCAATCTTAACAAAGCTTAATAATAATAAAAAGATAATAATAACTAAGTTATTATAATCTTTACAACTTTAAAGTCTACTATAGACTTTTAAATATTACTATAGTAATATATATTTAATTAAATCTTATAGTATCTTTAGCCTAATTTAGATATCTTTATAGTAAAAAATTATAAAAAAATCTTAAAAGATATTAAATAACTTTAAGCTTATCTCTTTTAGAATTACTAATTAGTTTTAATATTAATTTAGTATATATTACTATAGTAATATAGTTATTTTGATTTATAGTATAGACTTATTTTATAATTACTTATATTACTCTCTTTATACTTTAACAGAAAATAACTAGAAAAATATAATATATAGTAATAGAAATACTACTAATAAAACTTACTATATCTATTTTAAGCTATTAATTGTAACTATATCTCTATTCTTTAGTAATAGAAACGTAATAACTACTAGTAGATAAAAATTTTCCAAAGTAGCTATAATAAGTAATTATAGTATCTATTTTAGTAATAGTATTAAGTAAGAGAAGATAAGCTATAAATACTAAATCTTCTATTTTCTAATTTTTATTATTTATACTAAGAATCTTAATAATAATACTATATTACTAAAGTATAGCTTACTTTATATATAAAGATAGTAAAGGCTTTACTCTTAGCCTTACTTTATTTATAAAGTTTAAGATATTAATAGTAATTATAATTAATAGCTTTTTTTTAGTTAGCTTACTAATAAGATAGTTCTATATTTAGCTTTTAGAAATAGAATAATAGTACTTATAGAGTATATTATATATTTTTTAATTAAGCTTCTTAGAAGCAAGAATAGAAGAAAAAATAGCAAAGAGTTTAACTTTAGCTAGTTAACTCTTTAAAATAACAAAGATACTAATAGAAATATTAATAAAAATATTAATAGAAATAGAAATTCTAATAGAAATAGAACTATAAATAGTAATATTAATAGCTTTAAAATATATTTATTAAGAGTATAAGACTTAAATTAAATCTCTTATTATATAGATAGTATTATATTCTATAGTTATTAGAATAACTTTTAAAATAGCTTTACTAATTATTTCTTTTCTAACTATAGTAAATATAGAGTAGCTTATATAATCTTTATAGTAGTAATATAGTTATATAAAAAGTAATTAATATAGTAATAATAAAGTAACTTAGTAGAGCTTATTAGTAAGGTAGTAAGATAATATAACTAGTAGAAGATTAGTTTTATACTTATAATTATCTAGAGAACTTATAAATTATTTAGAAGTACTAATCTAGTAATATAGTAATAAAGCGTTTTAATTTAGATATAAGCTATAAATATATTTAATTCTTATAGTTCTAAATTTTCTTAATCTATAAGTATAAAGAATAAGAAAAGCGTACTTTTATTAAGATTTTAGTATATATATTCTAAATATAAATTCTAAGAATATCTTACTTTATTATTAATAAGCTAATAAGTATATATAATTATATTATAATTACTTTATAAAGTATTAAGTATTAGAATAGCTTTTTAGCTAGTTTAAAAAATCTAAGAGCTATAACTATTTTAAATATAGTAGTACTAAAGCTCTAAGCTTTAGTTTACTTAAGGCTATATTTTTTTAGAGTAGATAAAAGATTTAGTTATATATTCTTTAGAGTAATAGTTATAGTTCTTATTATAGTAGAATATTAATACAAAGTAGAGTAATAAAATATAGTCTAGTAACTTTATATAGTAATCTTAATATAAGTATATTTTTTTAATACTTTATATTTACTTTAATATTATAGTAAGTATAAATATAACTTTCTTTCTAATATTTACTTTAAATATAGTATCTTAATAATAATAATAATATACTTATAGAAAGTAATAGTAAAAAAAGCTTTTCTAGAGAACTTAGAAGTAAACTTAACACTATAGAGCTAAAGATATTTTAAAAATTCTAGAAATATAGATCTAGATAAGCTTTTAAAGCTATATATATACTAATAGTAATAATAAGTAGCTTTTATTAGTAGAAGAGCTAGAAGTTAAAAAGTAGTATAGTTTTAAATAAGAGCCTCTTTATTAGCTATAGAACTAAATTAATAACTATAGTTATAATACTAAAGTATAAAAGTAAAACTCTTAATAAAGGTTAATACTATAGTTTAGAAAATAGTTAACTTATAGAACCTTTTATATAAAAAGCTATATACTTAAATTCTTCTCTTTACTAAAAATATTTTTTCTAACTTCTTAAAACTTCTATTTTTATTCTTAAATATACTCTACTTTTGTTTTAATTAATAATACTTAGTTTAAATTAACTTCTCTTCTATACTTATAGAGAATATTTTTCTTCTTAAAAATACTTAAATACTTAGTATTATAAAAAATACTAATCTAAATAATCTTACTATATTTATAAGTAGTTTAATTAAAGTTATAGTTTATACTAATTACTTTATAATAAGTATTATAAACACTTTAGCTATAAATATAAAGCTTATAGAGCGCTTTAAAGAGTTCTTTAACTTTAATAGTATTAATATTATAAAGTAAATTAATAAGTTTAAAAAGATAGTAAGCTTATATTTTTTAAGTATATAGACTTTTATTTTTATATATTTTTCTTCTACTACTTATATAACTACTTTAGAGTAGCTTTTATAACTTTAAGTACTAGATTTTAAACTTATAGCTAATAGAAATAAAGTACTAATAATACTTAATAAGTAAATATTTATTAACTTTATAGTATCTAGTAGATTTAATAGCTAAATATAAATAGTGTTTTAGCTAATCTAAAGAGCGCTAAATATTTAAAGAGTTTAATATAGCTAGACTTAGATAAAATTATATATAGAATATAGATTACTAGTAATTATATAAATTTTATATAGATATTTTAAGTTATTTTTAATTATATTAAAAGCTTTATACTAGTATTAGACTTACTTTAGCTTACTAGTTTTTCTTTTAGTATTAGTAGTTACGTAATATATACTTTAATACTACTAGTTAATAATTTAAATAGCTATTAGTACTATATTATAAATATAAAGTAGTTAGTATATTCTAATTACGCGTATAGTAAATATTATATTAGTAGTAGTATAAGTATAAGTATTCTAAGTTATAAATCTCGACTTATATTAGAGATATTAAAGTTTAAACTTAGAGTTTAATATAGAAATATATTATTATATAATTATATAGTTATATAATTATATAATTATAAAGAAAGTATACTATAGTTTTTATCTTTTATACCTAGAGAGAGTAAGAGTTCTTATCTTTTTAGAATTAGTAGCTCTTTAAGCTAGAAGTATTACTACTTAAGATTTAGATTTCTACTTAATAAGATTATATTTAAAATTATTTATTACTTATAAAGAATCTTAGTTTAAAGTCTTCTAATATCTTTTAATATATTTTTTATTCTATTCTACTACTAAGATAATACTAAATTAGAGTTAAGATACTATACTAGTATATATAATTATTAAAATCTAAGTACTTTTAAAGCTTGTCTAATAGATTAAATTAAAAATCTTACGGTAATAGAGGTCTTAGCAACTAATCTGTTTTAATTTCTTATACTTTAGCTCTCTTCTATGTATTAACACTGTGGCGCGTAATACGAGCGCGGAATTGAAAGTCCCGCTACTGTCGCTAATCTACCACGGCAGCATCTTGCCTTCATACGTCAGGAATTGACCTGAATGTTCCTCCGTCGCATTGTCAATAACTTTGATCATACCACACACGCTCTCTTCCAGCGTTGTTGGCGGCTTTTCAATGTCGTAGTTGATGGCTTTAAGCGCCGACTGCCATTGATCCACGACGAACTGGCCCGCTCGCGTTTGGACCCATCCCGGATGCAAGGGAATGGCAATCAAACGCGTATTCGCCTTTGTGCCGTTGAATTCGAGATGAATGGAGCGCGCTAGCCAGTTCTGTGCCGCTCGGCTAGGACCATAGGCGCCGCCGCCAAACGGGTCCATGTCGGCAATGCTTCCTACCGAAGAGGTGACCCAGATGAGTTTGGGCATGGATTTTGCTCGCAGCAGATAATGCTTCAGGCCCTGGAAGACGAGAAGAGGCGCGATTGTGTTGGTCTCAAAAGCTGCGCGCAAGTCTTCGGCTGTGGTCTCGCTTGGTGGGACCATTGGCTGTGCGCCTCCAGCGTTGAGCACCAGAACGTCAATATGCTGCATTCCCAATTTGGCGAAGTTGCTTTCCACCTCTCTCGGATCGATAGCCGTGGAGAAGTCATACTGTATGATCTCCAGCTTGCTGCCAGTCCCTGTCGAGATGCTCTTGATCTCGTCTTCCAAGACATGTTTGGCTTGCTCGCTACGGACCGTAGCGACCACTGTGTGTTGAGGACGCGCAAGAAGTGACTGCACCAAGCCAAGACCAAGGCCTCGGTTCGCTCCGGTGACCACGTACACCGTGTTGTCCATGGCGGCCGACATTGGTGATATAGGTTTGATGTAAAAGTTATTGGCAAACGCAGACAGAGAAGAAATGTTGGGAGCGGCTATGCGGCAGGCCTTATATACTGGCCAGGTGGGATGCTGTTGCCTGAAAAGAACAACCGCCCCACGGCGCCTCATCCTGAAGATAAGCGCAGCATGCAGATTGCGACATCTTACCTGCCTCGTTTGGCATGATTATCGTATCCCAAGAGTGCTCACTTTGGGTTAGCTAAGCTGATCGGCATTGCTCAGTGTAAGTAGTCAGGTTCTTAGGCGACTGCCTCCAAGGCCAGGTTCCTGAGTGAGGCACATATGCCGGCATCTCGACATCATACTTAGCTTGCAAGCAATGGAACGAGATGTGAGTTATAGAATAGCATACCTAGATACACACTCTATGCAAGGGAGCAGCCACAGATCTGATCTGTAGCCTAACAATAGTAGCATAGTGAAGTTCCGTGGAATTTCGAAGTAATATCAGCACTCGAGTTATCAATGTTGCCCTCGCGTAAGATATACGTGTAATCGTAGCTTATTGAGTTTGGCACCAAATACTACTGTTTTCCAGGCTCTCTTCTGAAAAAGGAGAACGAAAAAATGTTATTTCAAAGCGTAAAGTCTCACCGGGATGAATCAGAGCTTACAAAATCTTAACAAGCAAGGGATACTCGAAGGCTTGATACCGCAAAGATCGGGGGCTAATAGGAGACAAGATGCTTGCGACGCAAGCCACCGTACCGTTATCACGGTTCTGACGCTAATGTCCTCTTCGCGGAAGACTCATCCCATTCCGCCCAATCTCGCGCCTTCGCCCTCTTCCCCATTCACTCAAGTCTCCATCGTCATTTGCGTCGTCTGTGTTCGCATCCCATGAACCATCTCCATCCCAGCTACCCCTCACACTATCCTGCCCTTCATTCTCCACGACAATCTCAACTCTACTCTCCAACACCATGTTCTCTTTGCTTTCACTCTCTGTTATCCTTTTTAGCTCAGTTCCATGTTCCACCTCGTCGATCGCTCGTTTGACTGCGCGCTCGTGGCGTTTGCGACGGAGATAGGTATGCTCGAGTACCAGTAATAGCACGAGTAGGAACACCAAGATAGAGGCAGTAATGATGCCCGCCTTGATTGGAGTGCTGAGCTGAGAGGATGGTGGAGGTATTTCCGTTGACGTAGCAGGCGGGATGGACGAGACATCTTGTTGTAAGTCTTGCGCGGATGAGATGCCGTCATCTTGTGCGGCTCCAGCTGCTGAAGATCTTGATGTAATGGTTGAATACCGCGTCAGTGCAGTGCCAGCCATTGTCTGCCGGGCTTCTGAAAAGCAGGTCTGGTCAACTCCATCAGTCGCGTTTACCAAGATGAGAACAGCACATAAAACAACACGTACCGTGCAACTGATCTTGACAGTTCCAGAAAAAGCACGATCGTTGACCAGCGACGCATAGATGAGCTTCATTTTTGGGAACGCAGTCAGCGATGGGAACTTTAAAGTGCAATGTAATCGACAAGACTGAAGCGCGTAAGATTGAACAGAAGCGTTGTCGAGAAGAAGAGGGGAAAGCGGCGGTATTGCGCTCGAACAAAACAATCACAACAGTCTCGTCGTGTCTTTCTGCAGTAGTGTACCTGCAGTAACACCTCAACGACGCAATGCCTCCAGCATCGACATGTCTTTTTCGCAGCCCGAAACAGGGTAAGTACTTTTCATTCATCGCAGCAGTCGCAATCGGAGCACTAATCTGATGCAAGGAGCTTATTATTCTACCTCGAAAGCACCATGTTAACAATCGCGACCACAGATGACGGCTCCCTTGCTCCCATTAGCTGGTTCAAGTTTTGAAAGTGAAGACAGGATGACGAGATGCTGAAACACGCCCCTCCCGCCACGCGACGCACAACACACATGTCGTGTAACATAAACTCCATAACAACAGTTTGCTGCATTCAACTGAACGCGAAAGTATCACTAAGCGTAAACATGGCCATCAGATATAAATCTTCACGACGTAGCCTCATCTTTCATCCTCCCGTCATTTCAGCATCACCTCAACGCACCTCCGACCCCTCAACAACAAGCTCCTTCCTCACACTAAGATAACTCCCGATCTGGCATCTCAGCCCATCGAAAGGTCTGCCAAGAAGGCACGTGAGGTAGCTACTCGGTTCCTGCGGGTCATTCGCCGTGATCGCTGTTGCGCCGTTGAGTATGGTGGCGCGACCATCGCTACCTTCTCTGCACGAAGGAAGTAGAGTGTTAGTACAATCTGAACACGTGAATGCTATCGTATCCCACCGATGACAAAACAAGCAGGAAATAGAACAAAACATACCCAACCCGATAAACCCACAACCAAAAGCTCAACTCCGCCCTCCTCTCCCCAACCGCCTCATACCCCGTCATCCCAAACGACACCTCACCCAAATCCCCCTTCTCATCCACACAGCCCACCACATCTTCTATAATCGTCCCGTTCTTCATCGTACCCTTGCAATTCCACTTCGATGCTGGTAAGGGAGCCTCCTCTGGCACCAGCACGTCGAAGTCGATTGTGGAATCGAACTTTGAACCCTCGGGCCAAGGGCCGTTGCCGGGGATGCCGGTGCTGGTGCTCATCATGTGCATGTCTAGGCGGGGGATGTGCCATGTTTCTGCGGCAGCGGCGGAGGTAGAGGGGTCGCGGGTGTAGACGGGGTGGTGGAGGATAGCGGGGAGGGCGGTGGTGAGGGGGATGAGGAGGGGGAGGAATGTTGTGAAGGGGGTGGAGAATATCATGATGCGAGTTCTGGTCGGCGATAATGATGCTTGATATCAGGGCTTTTGCTTCGAGTGTGGGAATTTGATCCTGGCTGAGGTGAGCGATGTCGAGAGCGATAGAACTCGGTAATCCAGCATCACAAGCCCGCACTCACGGCTAATATATACCTCTCCAGCCTCCAACGCAGGTTTACTCGTTGGTCCTTCACCTCCGTGTTTGCTCGCCACAATGCAACCTTACCCAGGTAATCCTGCGCCATGACGTGACCCCGGTACGAAGTGCGTCGAACCATAGCCCCATCCCAGCCTATAATACATGTAAGCAGCACCAGCATACCAGGTATCGTACGAGAAAACCATCAGCCTTTCAGCTCGAAAGCTCGTATTATGAATCGGTACCGAGTAAAGTCTACTCAACAAACTGGTACACGCATTCCTGAACTGTTGGTGTCGTACACGGGGACGCTTAGTCGCATTAGCGGTCGCACAAACACGGTGTATCCAGGGAAACGATTGCATGCACATGTACGGATACGGGTACCTCAATATATATCCTGCGCGCGCTATAGGATAGCGCTGATAAGAAGGATTGAGAACATTCGATGTATAGTAAATGTCGCTGACTGCTGTCCGTCGTACCTGCATGGCGGTTGCTCAACGCCGTTACCAAACACACCCGCTGTGAGACATATCAAACCATGAACGACACTAGACTACCGTGGTGTTCGTACCCTTGTTCATCCCACCCGCGCACGTATCGTGATGGTCTGCGCCACGCGATGCCAGTGCTCATGCAACTGCAACGCTCCTCCTCACTCGCAATGCAATCTCAGCCATACTGGATAAGTTCCACTCACCCTGGACGCCCTGTGCAACTGGAATATGCTCTCCAGAGTTGATGACATGCACCTTCATCTTCTCGTGATACTTGAGACCAGGCAGAAGTTTGGGGGTGACGAGGAAGTATTGACTCGTGTTCTCTTGGCATGCAATGTCCACCATGCGCTCGTGTACCATGCGTTCGTTGCGCGGATCCATACCCTGGTTGATTTCGTCGACGACGCGGAATGGTGACTGGGCAAGGTCTTGTAATGCCATGAGGTAGAAGATTGTTGACACGGCGCGCTCGCCACCGGACTGACGGTGAGAGTTCAATACGCTGAGCGGCTCGTTCTCTCTGTTGGGATCATTAGCTAGGTTTGCGTATGAGCACGATAGTCTGAGCTTACCGGAATCGGACTGAAATCTGGACGGACCAGTTGTCAAAGTCGTCTTCGTCTTTGTTCACCTGGACTTCACCAGCGCATCCAATTTGCTCGAAGTTGTGTGCGAAAGCCCCGCTGATCCTTTGGATGAGAACGTCGAGCTGAGGCTCCCACTGCTGGCGGATTTCTGTGATGTTTTCTTTGATCTCTTCGAGACTAGCAGCGTACTGTTCCAGGTTCTCACGCGTTTTCTCGATGTCACCCGCACGCTTCTGATAGGCCCTGATCGCCCCAGGATTACCTTCGGCCATCATCTCTAGCCGGGCATTGACCGACTGAACCTCTAGCTCCAAGGCTTCGAGTGTGGGAAGCTCTTTGTATTCCATGACGATCTGCCTTTCTTCTTCGCTGAGACTGTAAATGTCGCTCTGTGTAGCCTCTTGCAGCTCTCTGTACTTGGCCCGAAGAACTCGCTCGTGATTCGTGCGCTCGTTGATCTTATGTTCTTGCGCTTTCTGTCTGTCCAGGATCGCGCTATTCTCTTTTATGAGGCCCCTAAGCTCCGACTTGACTTCGATGAGCCGGATCTCAGCCTCGACAAGCGATTCGTGGAATGCTCTCATTTGGGTTACAACCTTCTGTGGGATCGTCAGCAGGACTCCGGTGACCGATCGTTCGTGACTTACAGCATATTCAAGTGTCAGGTTCGCGACATGCAGTAGTGTAGCACGGGCGTCGGCTTTGATAGCTTTGATGCGGGCAGTGGTCTCTGCATTTTCCTGCGTTTTGCTGTGCAGGTCGGCTTGTTTCGATGCTAGAAATAGTTAGCGGATATTCGTTTTCACATAGGTAAGATACCCACCTATTTTGTCGGGTAGAGCTTCCCATTCGGCGAAAGCCTTCTTCAAGCCGTCTTGCTCAGCTTGCACGGCGTCCTACCACATTGTCAGTAATGGGCGCATTTGCATCCAGTGGCAGTTGCATGTACCTTCTGTTGTTTGAGATTCTCATTCTCCCCCTCGAGTTTGCTGACTTCGTCCTTGAGGATCTTGTGGTTCTCGCGTAGCTCTTCTCCCTCATGCACTAGCCCTTTTTGTTCCTCAATGATGGCTCTCAACTCATCCGTATTACCTGGCTGATCTACGAAAGATTGTGCTGGCCTCAGTGGTACAACGGACGTAGAAGACTGGTTGTAGCGTGAGATCACGCGATACGTGTCCGAACCACTCACCCAGCTACGAATCGGGCTTCGCTCTTCCACAAACTTATGTACATCGTCAGATAGTGGTGTTGCAGCATACGCGATCTGATGCAGTTTACAGCCTTCGCAAAGCATGGCTAAGACTTCGTCGGGTCCTTTGACGTAGTCTAAGATGTACCCCTCAAATCCGTATTGGGCCAGGCCTGCCCTGGCCATGGGCGGTTGATACGAAGAGAGTGGCTTTAGTGATGTTCGAAGATAGACTTCGCTGAGTCCCTGCCCGCCGTTGGCTTTGTTACTGAGCAGACGCTTGCCCAGCATCTTCGAGTCCTCGTTGGTGGTACAAGTGATGGCAATGAGATCGCCCTTTTTCAATTGACTCTCGAAGGCCTTAGCATACTTGGGATCCGAGACGGAACATTCCAGTATCGGTGGTCCGAAGACTTCACCTTTCAACTGCAGAGACGCTTTATTCCTTTGAATCCATTCCCATGCGGCAGCGGTCTCGCGGGAAATTCTCATCAAAAGGCTGGCTTGCTTTCCGCTCTGTGTGTTCAACCGATCCTGATTAGCTTTCAGCTGCGTGTGTCGGGCTTTCACGACACCAGCGCGGGTAGCTAGCTCTTTCATGCTACTCCTTTTGTCGGAAATGAGGCCCATGTTAGTAGAGATCTGATCGCGAAGATCTGACTTGCGCTGCTCGTAAGATTCAGCGTCGAATACCGCGGGTTGGTCCTGTCGCTGGGCTTCCAGCCTGGTGATATCACGGTTGAGGCGAACCATGTCATCTGCGCGCTTTTTCTTCGAACTCAATTCGGCTTTGATCTGATTGTCAGTTTCCGCCGCTTTCGCTTTGCCGGTGTCAATCTTTGTCGCGAGCTTTTCAGCCTGCGTCTTGATCATGTCGACGCGGTTCTTGCGAAGGTTTACGATTTGCTCAATATCGTTCTGGTACGTTTCGACTTCTGCCTGAGCCCTTCGCGCTGGTTCTATGTCGATGTTGATTTGATCGAGCTCCAGTCTGGCGTCTCGAATCTCTGCCTTTACTGCAGTAATCTCCGTCTTGAGAATTTTCGTCTCGATGATAGGCTTGACCGACTTCAAGCACTTCGACTTCCGCAAAAGGCCTTCTCGTTGATGGTAGCGATCTACGTCATCTTTTGTTGCGGTTTGCGCTTTCTCCAGCATGTCCAGATGGTTGCGTTCGTTATTCTGCTTCGTCTCCAAAGCGCGTTCCTGTGTACGCAGATTCTTGAGCTCATCATGCCATGCGACCATCTGCGGAGGCGCTGCAGCGCGTTGGGTCTCTCGTAATCGGTCGACGTCGCTCATCCTCGCGAACTCCACTACACGGTCTTGCGGTAAAAACTGGCAGAGGTTGTCGATCTGAATGGAATATTGTCTGGCCATGTCTTGTACATCTTTCTTCGACACGAGTGGGCCGTCAAGAAAGAATACGGACTTATTATCGCGCTTGCGTATGACACGCCTGACAATGCGATTGGGGCCATTGCCAGGACCCGTTGCGAGCTCGATCTCGATGGTGGCTTCGGCAGCACCGTGCTTGACGAATTGTCCCACCTCTTTGGCTCTTCCCAGGTGTTCGCTGCCCCACCCCAGACCCAGACAGATTGCGCATACCAAGGTACTCTTTCCTGTGCCGTTGGGGCCGATGACCATGTTCAGGCTCGGCCCTAAATGGAACTCCGCAGCCGTGTATGTAACGAAATTCTCCAGCTTCACCCTGACGAGGGAGCCTGCTTTGAAGTCGCCTTCAGTCGAGCCGTTTGGGTCGCCGTTCGTTTGCGCGGAACTAGAAGGCGCGTCTTGGCCATGGCGGGCGCGTTTGCCGTTCGTGGAAGGTGAGGACGAGGCATCGGAAGATTCGTCGAGATCCTCGCTGATGGCGCGCGACGGGCGCTTTCGTCCTCGCTGGACTAGACCGGGCATTGTAGTGGTGTCGTATGTGGGTTGACGTAAGGTGGAGTGGGCTTTGTGATTGAGGGGACGAAAGGGCGCGCGGGCGGGCACTAGCAACTAGCGCGTTGCCCAGGATCCCGCGGTCAGGTGACTTCGTGCGGCTCCCCTAGATTGATTCATCGTTGAGTACAGGTTGTATTCCGCGTTCTCAGTAACTACTACCTTCATACCTGTGTACTCATCTACTAATACACGACGTCGCGAATGCATGCAACGCACTTGCCCGCCCAATAAACTATGCTATCCGAACTAAACGCCAAATGTGACAATCATACTACGACGTGTGACCTGGCAAGCGACTGCACCATGCACGCATCTCGTAACTCGTCTCAACTTCACAGCTTCCAGGCGCTACGATGAACACAGAAACAGATGTACGAAGGAGAGAAAGCGCCGACGCAACCAGTGCCTCGACACGCAGAGCGAAACGGACGTTCTCAGAATATCGTGCCAAAGTTCTCCTCAACCATGGGGAGCGGTTTTCTCGGGCTAGATGGCTTGCCGTTCTCGTCGGCTGTCTTCTTGTGGCGGAATGTGACTGCAGTATGATTAGCGATTGACATTAACCCATTTGACAATCGAGACTTACATCCAACGAATAAACCCTTGCCCATCTGGACGTTGCGGTCCTGCATGGCCTCCAACGCAGCCTGCTTCTCGTGTACCTCCTTGTATTTTGCCATATCGGCTTCGCTACCGAAGTCGTCGAAGTATCCAGCATCTGTCTCACTGTCCAGTTCGGGTACGAAGGGTGCCTTCTGCTCTCTCAGCCTCGCCCAGTCAACCTCGGCGAAGTACTGATGGGCATGGATCTCGGAAATGTTGCGGAAGCGGGTAGACTTGGAAGCCACGAGACGGATGATGAGGTCCCATGTGCGCTTCGAGAGGAAGTAGGATGGGTCTTCATAGACGGGCTTCCGTAGAACCTTCTTCCACTGCTTCAAGTTCTGCCAGGTCTCGTCTACTGTGGCACCGGCGAATGGCGGATAACCGGCCAGAGCCTCGAACAACATGCATCCCAGACTCCAGTAGTCGACTGTGTAGTCGTACTCATCGCCTTTCAATACTTCAGGTGCCATGTAATCGGGACTGCCAACGATACTCTTTGCGTAGTTGACGTCTCGCTCGCGAAGAGAGCGGTAGTTTTCTCGTCGCTGGGCTGCCGATCGCTCTTCGATAGGCCGGCCGAATGGCGAAATGACGTCGCTGACGGATTCGAGCTTGATGCGCATAGACTCAATCTTGGAGGGCGCAAGGATACCAGCTGCGAGACCAAAGTCGGTCAACTTCACATGGCCAGTACTGTCGATCAGGAAGTTCTCGGGCTTAAGATCGCGATGGATGTAACCCAGCTGATGTAGCGAGTCGATACACGAGAACATCTCGGCGATGTAAAAGCGCGCATGCCGGTTGTGCAGGACGCCAGTGTTGTTGAGAAGGGTCCGGAAGTCGCCTCCAGGGACGTATTCCTAGCGAACATGAGTACACGAGTCTACGTTGTTGTGAATGCGACTTACCATAGCAAGGTAGATGCTCTTATCGTCTTGGAAGGCGTAGAGCAAGCGAACCAGCCACTCGCTCTTAGCAGTGGTCAGGATATCGCGCTCTGTCAAGACGTGGCGAACCTCATCCAGCTTGAACAACAGCTTCTTGCTCATGACCTTTAGAGCACACACCTCACGCGAGTCCTTCTTCTGGGCCAAGTAGACCTGACCGTAGCCACCCTGGCCGACCTGTGTGAGGATCTGGAAGTCACCCTGCCTTAACCGCGTGCGTCGCTTGCGGAGGTTGGCACGCTCGCGGCCGAGGTACTGTGTGAGGGCATCGTTGTACTCTTCTTCGGGTGTATCTGGAGGGGGAGGGTTCTGAGCCTTGAACTGGGTTAGGCGGCTCTGGCGGCTGTGTACGTAGGTGAGGAGGTCGTAGTAGTAGTCGAGGAAGTCTAGATAGTCATTAGCACTGGATGGCCGCGGTATAGGAGAGGCAGCCTACACAGCTGGGTCACGTTTGCCAGGCGCTTTACGGCTGGCTTTCTCGCCTTCTCCAGTTCTTCTGGGGAAAGACGCTGGGGGCCGTTGATGTAGCGTGTCGACTGGCCGTCCTCGCGCGTCCTGTAGGGCTCCTGCCGCGACTGTGCTGCGTGTGTGAGGTAGCTCGACTCCTTCTGCAGGCCTGGGCGGCCACTTGGGGGCGTGTTCTCCTGGTTCGACTTGCGTGTGGGGCTGCCCGGGGCGAAACTGGGACTCTCCATGTTGCCGTAGTCAGCGCCATTGCTGCCGATCTGCAGTTTGTTGGGGGATGTGGGCGATCCGGGCTTCGTCTTGGAGGGCGAGCCCATGGTGGGCAGCAGCCGCATGGCATTTTCAAAGACATGCGGCAGATCGAATGCGCCGGGCGGCTGGTGGTGTTTGCTTGGGCTGCCCTGGGGGGTCTGCTGCGGGCTCATAAAGGCCTCGCCCGTAGGGGTGCCTGGACGATCCATTGCGTTGTCGCGGATCTGTAGTGGAGGGGGAGGGGCGGGCATTTGGAAGCTGTCTCTGTTGCTGTCCTCCATGGCGCGATGACTACTGGGCGACGGGGAAGGGGCGGTGGATGGCAGCAGCTAAGAGCCGTGGGGCGCAAGCAGGCACGAAGAAGCAAAGAGGCGGCAGTGGGGGCGCAAGCAATTCGCGACAGCAGTCATGCAGCGCAGTAACTCTCACGATGTCTTGTTTGACGGGTTTGGGTGTATCGGGTCAGGTTTGTGTTGATGGCGGGGTGCATGTTTGGGGCTAGGTGGGCTCCGGGCAACGATGAATTCCAGGCATCCCGGGAAGTGGAGCCCAGATCGACGCAAGGGCTGCACATGCAAAAGTGCTATCCACAAAGATGCTGATGTTTATATGCCGCTGACCACCATGCTATGTACATATCCAGTCTGATGCCTCTTCACCCAATTACGCACCTAGTGTGCAACACTCACCAAAACTCCCTGCCCATCTACAACGCCTCGACTGCCCTGCCAAGGCCATCCGTGTAAAACAATGATATCATAGCTTCGAAAATCGCATCCTGAGTCGAACACCTCACAGCGCTCACGCCTGCTGGAAGTGGCCGTAGAGATCAGTGACGTGCATATTCTGGCGAGCGAGCAGATCAAGAAACGCTTGCCCCTGCATCATGCTCGGCATAAATCGTGGTGCTGGCGCTTCGATGAGCTGCTTCCGACACATGGGGCAGGTAACTTTGTTCTTGTGTGTTCTGCACGTATCAAACTAGGTCATGTGAGCAAACATCTGCTATCTCCAAGCGACTACCACTTACCCATTGACCTATGCAGAACTCTCCAAACGTGTGTCCACACGAGAGCTCAATCGCAATTTCTTCCTCTTCCGTAGGCGACACACGTGTAGCGGCATAGTCTTTCTGGCAAATGTCACAAGCCTTGGACGCTTTCTCTGGAAGCGTACTTGGTAGATGGCGCTGGAGACTGGTTTTCAATTGTTCAATCTGGCGAGCGGTAGCAATGTTGGGATCGAATTGAGGCGGGTAGCGGCCCGCGATACGCGGCCGCACTTCTCTAGATCGATGCCTCATACGACTCAGCGGCGGCGCACGGGCAGCCGCTTCTTCTGCGTCAGACGACGTGCTGGAGTGGGAGAGGTCAACCGAGTATCGTTCAAAGTTACGGCGATTCGACGTGCGCGGGGATACGCTACGGTCTGAGCGGCGGCTTGGAACCTCGTGTGACGGCCACGGACGTTCAGGCAATCCAGAATACAGTGCCTCACCTGGGTGGATTGCTTGTTGAAGTGGTGGTCGCGGATGTTGAAACCGGGCTTCCGGGGGTGCTACTGAACCCCGTGGTTCGGGGAAGCGTGTGTTGTCAGTAGGCATACTACCTGCCACAGCCCCGGCACTCATTCTGTGGTCGTGTCTTCTGTAATCATTGCGATGTCGGGGAATCGAAGGAGGCGCGGCATGTGGTGACCCTAGAAGCGGAAAGTTGTGACTCGGTGCTCCTAAGTGATGGCGCAGCTGGTCACCCTGTGAAGTGACGCCGGGGTCGTAGAACGCCTGGCCGGGATAAAGGTGCGGAGGCCCGTTCCAGGTTTGCGATGGTCTTTGAGGGTTTGTGAACTGGTATGAGTGTGCATGAGGAGCATAGTAGTGGTGACGCATTCCAATAGGTGGCAAAGCTGGACATTGTGGGTGGCTGCTGGTAGAAACATTTGGTGCATCCTGAGCCTGAGACATGGAGGGGCTGCTATTGGACATGTATGGATTTCGATACAACGTTGGCAGTTGTTGTTGGAACGGTGTATGCGCGGCGAGAAGCGGGGCAGTCAGCTCTGCATCTGAGTTTCGAGCGCCTATCCTATCGTGAACCCAGGGACCCGCGCCGTATTCAGACTCAGCCATACGAGCAGTTCCACAGACGTCTTGCACCTTTTTTCACGAGCTGTGTCGTTTCGTAAGCTGTGTCGATCGGTGGCGAGCAAAGGTCTGGAGGAACGCGGATGTTGACGCTATCGTGTATCGACTGCAAACAACTGTCAGAACAACTCGGCCTTGATTGAGGCAGTCGTTGGGCAGAGGGGTTCGTGGTAGAAGGCTCGATCAGCGTCATGGGAGCCTTATCTGCGGCTAAGCAAGTACGTGCGGCCCAGCTGAAGCCGTGCTTCACGGAGGGAGTAATGCAAAGGTGGAGTGAGCTTGAAGACACAATAGCAGGCTGCAAAAGACAGCAGACCGCAGATGCAAACAGGAGTGTTTGTGGAGGCTGGAAACTGGGCCGTAGGTGAAGATGAGGGGTTATTAGCTCCATGTTACGTTGGCACGCTCGAAGGCGAGCGCCCAGCATGGATCGAAAGGATGGTGGAGACAGATCAGGTGCACTCCGACTTGACTCGCTACGTTAATCTAATATGACCAGTCGTCGGAAGACGGAAAGCGCAGGGCACCTGGTTCCAGGCGTCACGCAGCGACCTAGCTTCCAGACGTACTTGGTCGTTTGCCCTCATAGCTCTAGATCGTCAGTATCGAATGCAGAAGCCCTCATCATCACCCAATAAAGCGGATCCTCAGCCGTACCCAGCGGCGCGATGCAGGCGGAAGTTTGGGTAGGGACAGGCTCTCGGTACGAGGTGTGTTTCACTCAACAGGGTGTGCCCGATAATGCCGAAGCTTTTGATCGGTGGCTATGCAGAGACTCCACTAGCCCGACCGGAGCGGCCAAAGCATATATATGCAGAGGGTGAGCCAGAGTCTCGCGGAGATGGCATAGACGCGGCCCTACAAGCGTCTTGCGCGAGGTAATGGGAAAAGTTGGAACAGTGGCTGGCCGGGGCTGTGGGACATGAGCGAGACGCCGCATCAGCGCAGACGAGGCGACGGAACGCTTGACGTTGCAATGCGGAAGTCATCACGGGCTAACCTTGGAATGCTGAGGCTTTGGCGCCGGCGTGCGGAAGGCGAGCGGCAGGAGAGCATGGTGCTGAGCGGCGGTATTCTGAGCTGGCGGTACAAGTAAGCAGAAAATTCACGCCGACCACATTCTTTCATGCTCAACTTTGCGTTCTTGGAGCCTTCATCCACTCTGGGCTTGGCACCCCCGCCAGTCATGTGACGGCGAGTTATGCCGCGGGAGAGACCGGAGGCAATTCCCGCGAGCATGAGGTCAGAGCTCGGAACGGCAGCATTTTGCGTCGCAGCAATTGTCCATCTTCTGTCTTTTGACTTGCGACTTGCGCTCTAGTTCCGCTGCGCACACGATTAGCCAATTCGGCGTCTTCTCCACCCCCTCTCCCCATCCTGCCCCCCGCCAGCAGCTGCTGCTACCATGTTCCGAAGCGCAACGAAGCTCCGCGCCGCCGAGGCCGGAGCATTACGATCACTCGCACATGCAAAGGCCAGCCCCTCCTTCTGCTGTGCCCGCAGCACGCGTGCCCTCTCCACCACTCCCCGTACCCCGCTGAAGACGCAGAGCCTCTTCCAGCGCCGCCAGTTCAGCGTCACCAGCACCATGGCCAACACGCGCACCGAAAGCGATGCCTTTGGCGAGATCCAGGTCCCGTCGGACAGGTACTGGGGCGCCCAGACGGAGCGTTCGCTCGAGAACTTCAAGATCAACCAGCCCCAGGACCGCATGCCGCCGCCCATTGTGCGCGCCTTCGGCATCCTCAAGGGCGCCGCTGCCACGGTCAACATGAAGTTTGGGCTGGACCCCAAGCTCGGCCAGGCTATCCAGCAGGCCGCTGAGGAGGTGGCCTCGCTGAAGCTCATCGACCACTTTCCCCTCGTTGTCTGGCAGACGGGCTCCGGCACCCAGTCCAACATGAACGCGAACGAAGTCATCTCCAACCGCGCCATTGAGATCCTCGGCGGCACCATGGGCTCCAAGAAGCCAGTCCACCCCAACGACCACGTCAACATGTCCGCCTCGTCCAACGACACCTTCCCCACCGTCATGCACATCGCCGCCGTTCTCGACTTCGAGGAGTCGCTCCTGCCTGCCCTCGCCAGCCTGAGGGACGCGCTGAAGAAGAAGGCCGACCAGTGGGAGAGCCTGATCAAGATTGGCAGGACACACTTGCAGGATGCCACACCCCTGACCCTCGGCCAGGAGTTCTCTGGCTACGTACAGCAGCTCGACTTTGGCATTGAGCGGATAAAGACCTGTCTTCCGCGCCTCAAGATGCTGGCCCAGGGCGGAACCGCCGTCGGAACTGGCATCAACACGTTCAAGGGCTTTGCAGAGGACATTGCTTCGGAAGTCAGCAAGATGACCGGCAAGGACTTCGTCACCGCACCCAACAAGTTCGAAGCGCTCGCTGCCCACGACGCCATCGTCGAGGCCCACGGCCAGCTCAACACCCTCGCAACTTCCCTGTTCAAGATCGCCCAAGACATCCGTTTCCTCGGCTCTGGCCCGCGATGCGGTCTCGGTGAGCTGAAGCTGCCCGAGAACGAGCCCGGTTCCTCCATCATGCCTGGAAAGGTCAACCCCACACAGTGCGAATCCCTCACTATGGTCTGCGCCCAGGTCTTCGGTAACCAGGCTGCTACCACCTTCGCTGGATCCCAGGGTAACTTCGAGCTCAACGTCTTCAAGCCCGTCATGATCCGCAACCTGCTCCACAGCTCGCGTCTGCTCGCCGACGGCATGAGGAGTTTCGAGAAGAACCTCGTTGCTGGTCTTGAGGCTGATGAGAAGCGCATCAGCTCTATCATGAGCGAGAGGTGAGTTACTCTCCCTTAACTGAAGATTCATCACATAGCTAACTTGACACAGTCTCATGCTCGTTACCTGCCTCAACCCCGTCATCGGCTACGACGCCGCTAGCAAGACCGCCAAGTACGCACACAAGAACAACCTCACGCTCAAGGAGGCTGCGCTCAAGCTCGAGGTCATCAGCGAGTCTGACTTTGACAAGTACGTCAGGCCCGAGCTTATGGTCAACCCCTCCGAATACAAGCCCAAGAACTAGGCGCCGTGATGGGAAGTAAATAGTAAAAATGTAAAATACAATACAATACAGCACGCATTGGAGCGGAGACGAGTCTTGCGTCACTCATAGTATCATGTCACCATCGTACTTATGACACTGATATCGTTATCGTGATGCTAGGGTGGTGAAGAACTCAAGCTTCGTGATGGGACATCACTTTGAGAGGCTGATGAGCTCGGTCACGTCACTCTCATACGCATCAAGACGTATAACCAGGTTATAAGTATATCATAGAATATCAACTAGATAGTTTTGCAGTGCCAGACACATTTGCCATTCACCCCTAGATTCTCACTGATACCTTTCAGTAAGATGCTACGATCCCAGTGCTCATTCAGTACGTCCATATCCATGACATCATCCTCGCCTATTACAACTGCCGTCCATTCAGTGATCGCACATCGTCATGCCCTTAGGTTGACCAGTCCATCTGCATTCTCGGTTCTGGCCTCTGCGGCATGACGCCTATGGCAATTGACAAGGCACGTTGATTTCAATGTTGTTGTTGCGCCTGTTGCTGAGCCTGTTGTTGTGCCTGTAGCTGAGCCTGTTGTTGCACCTGTTGCTGCCATTGCTGCTGCGTTGAATACTGACCCTGCTGTTGCGCCGGTCGATCAATTCGTTGTCGCTTCTCAGGCACTTGTCGAAAGAACGTGGGTTGTCCACGTGCAGTGAGGTCAATGGTATCGGCGACTGGCTGAGTTCCTCGTCGAGCATCAGTCGCGGCGCCTTTTGCAAGTACCAGAGCGTGCTGCATGTGCATGGCCTGTTGGAACGCCACGGGGGTAGAAGGTGTATTCGGTGGCCGGGTATCATGCGTCGGCCTGGGATGTGTCAGATTCGTCGCGGGTGGTGATGGATACCCTGACTGTAGTGCCGGTGCTCGGGCAGGCTGTGCGCTTTCTGGGTCTTGAAGTAAGTGCTAGTCCAATTTATTAGTTTACGACCATAAGCAGACATCATGGAGAAGATGTGGTAGGTACTCACGGGAAATGCGTTATCCTGGACGACCTTTTTGAGAGAGGTCTCTATATTTTGTAGGTGCTGACCCCTTAGCCCATTCAGGAGTACAACATTATACTCCATCCTCTGCTTCACCTCTTCCCGGTGGTTCTGAACAGTCGTCTGGAGGGAGGCAGCATCGGCATTCCTTGCTGCAGCTAACTGCTCGTGGGTAACACACTTGGCGGTCATGTCTGTATGGTCATTGCGCATCTTGCCGTAGTTCTCTTCCAATACGCAGACCCTATTGTCAAGTTTGCGAGATGCAGGGGTACCGCGGTGCTTTTCCAATGCGACAAGTCGGTCTTTGCAATTACTTAATGAGGCAAGTTCATTCTTCAACTGTAAATAGACTGCGTCGACCTTATTCTGAGGATCGTCGAGAGCGGCGGTAGCTGTTGCGGTAGTCGGGGGTGTCAAAGTCGGGGTTCGAATAGAGTGGAGAGCGACTTCCGACACGCCCAGACGGGCATCTAGGGACTCGATTCTGGTAGTTATGGCCTGAGAAGCTTGCAGTGCCGCATTATGTGATTCCACGGCAGTCTCAAGCTCTTTGACGCGGTGTTTCATGCCTTCCAGGAACTGTGGTTCTACCATCGCATTTCCGAGCTCTTCCATACGCTGAGAGTTACGGTCCAGAACCAGAGCGGTCTTTTCGAACGCTTCCGTATGCTCGTGGGATTGTGCTTGCACGGTATCGACAGCGGTGGCGAGGCGATCTGTCAGAGTAGCGAGCTTTTCCGCCGTCTCGATCCTGAGGAGTTCTAGACCTTTGATCCAGGCGGTTTTGTTGTGACGCAAAGATTCTTGGGTATGAACCACTGCTGTCTCGAAGCGATCTTCTAGGTGGTTTCGCAGTTCGACAATGCTCTGACTGTAGGTATTGCCAGACCGTTTCAGCAACTCAATCCGCTGCGTGAGATCTGGCACGATTCGATCTGTCCTTTGCAACTTTGCAGTAGCGATAGTCTCGTGGGCACGAAACTGGTTGGAGAGATCACCCAACTGTTGACCGGTCCGGGTGATTGACTGTTGTGAATCCTTGATCGTAGTCTCTAGTCGCTGGTTTCGATCCCTTTCAGCATCCAGTCCGTTTCGTAGCTGCTGATTCTGCGCCTTCTGAGTATCGATATCGCCTTGCAGTCCTTTGTTGTCCGCTTCGGATTTTGTCTTGATGTCTTCAATGAGCTGTTTGAGATGCGTCATTTGCGTTTCCATGCCGTCCACCCGGCCGTTCAATAACTTGACTTTGTCATAAACGAATTTGAAACATTTCCTCAAGTGCCCAGTGACATGTTCAGTGTCCATCCATGGATAGACGGTGGAAGCAGGTTTGCTCGGAGTCCGCTCCATGATGTCGACTTTCATCATCGCAAGGTCGACGGTCCTCGAGAGTTGCTTCCTGTAAAGATTGACGCTTCTCTGTAATAATAACTCGAGCTTCCGCTTGCTGAATGCCGGGATGTCTGAAACAACTGGTTGGAAGAATGAGAAATTTTCCCCAGTCACGCGTGGATCACAGTAAGAAGCCGTACCTTTACGGAAGAAGACGTAATGCATAGGGCCATGGTCGACCCTCTCCACGGTAGCCATTCTCCACTCTCCCGTACATGTATCAAACGTACCATGGAATGAATCCCTGCTTCCAAGCAAGAGGGTCCAATCATACAACGCGAAGTCTATCATTGCCACCCAGGTCGGAACGCTGGAAACGACAGCTCGACTTTTACTGTTCACCGCCACCAGCAAGCTGCAAAAAGGCGTTCGACATCTCCAAAATAGGCACCGATAGCGAGAGCACTACAGCCGCAGCGACAAGACCATTAGGTATATGGTTGGAGAGCGAGCAAACTGTGACGTATTGGGCTGGAACTTTGCAGCCTGGTGGCGCTATCTGGGACTGTTTGCTTCATGACGGCTGGAGTCTACTCGCCAAAACAGCAGAAGGGCCTCAGGCACAAACGTGAGGCCGGGGAGGTCGTTCTCGTTTCCGTCCATCCAATCGCGAAATGCAGATGGAAGGTATGGACGCTGTTTTCTTCCCGGTGGGGTCGTGGGTAGAGACACCACTAGGCTGTACAGCTGCAGGCGCGTATGATTCCGAAAAGATAGGCAGCTTGCTTTGACAGCCTGTCAAAGTGGCCCCGTTGTAGCTAGGGCGTTCTTGGTGTTGCACGAAAGAGAAGATGGACGCGATAAAGATGGACGCGAGGCGAGCACAAGGCGGTCCGATGCGGCGCTACTGGCACGCTAAGAAGAGCTAGCTTCGGCAGTCAGTCCCCCGCCATTATCATGCCACCCACATGCTTTCAATTCAGCCCGCTACACGCATGCTTAGCTTTACGGCCTTGCTGCAGAGATGTCGATGTCCTCGCTTTCCCTTGTTTGTCAGCCCCCATCCGTGCCGCCGTGGCGTTTCTGCGCCATGTCGCATGGCTTGCCGCTGCCTCGCCGGCTCAGAACGCCTGCCAATACCGTGCGCGGAAGCCGCTGGGCCATAACATGAATACGATGTGTCTCATCCATACACGTGCCGGTGATCTTCTCCAGGATCGTTAAGTAAATTCCCGTTATCGTTATGGCGCGATCTGGGCTTTCCGCTGCTGGCTGCGTACTGTCAAGGCGCCTTCTCGTCCAGGAAGCAGCCTTGTAAGAGGGGAAGCTCGCATCTGCGGGACTGTACCCGACTATAAGTAAGTGTGTTATACACACTGGATCTAATGCACGCAGAAAACAGTACATGCATACCCGGATATTCGGCAGGTCCATCATCGCAAATCATTTAGTCTCCAAAATCATTACCCGGGTTGAAATATAAGGCTTAGAACATTTATACAAAACCACCCAGTTCAAGCAAGAGACTGAATATCCTAGAGTCTACGTTGACGTTGGCTCGCATACTTTGCATCTTTACAGGTTAGTATAGGCTACAGAGTGTTCAGTCTTTCCTGGAACAAGGTGACACAACGGACTTCTGCATCGAAAGATGCTACGCTTAGACGGCTACGGACTGAAAGGCCCTGTCTTAGAGCTTTGTCGCAACAACTTTCAATGTGGTACGGCATGACTCAATGTGTCTATAGAGTTTGCTCACAGACAAGCCTGCGAATCGTGAGTGAAGACCTCGCGGGGCTTATGAACGCTCAGGCAGTATCTTGCAAGACATGTTGGACCGATGTTGGACTCATCCGTTCATGCTTGGAAGACGAACCAGTCGCAGCTACGTCATGGCTCTCAGCGATGCAGCTGAGCAACGGCTTGCGAACAATCCGCCTTCACTGCTTGAGCGAGCGACAGTGGTGACTAGAACAAAACAGCGCTTAGGGGTTTCATTCTCACGTGCAAATTTCAACAATGGTATGCGGCCCGTTTCCTGAAAGCAGTCTACGTGCTAGACGTGGGTGTCTGCCGACCTGGCTTCTAGAAGGCGCAGCGCAGACTTATCTCGCAAACTGCCGCAACTATGATTACTATGCGACACAAATAGAAACCGTATATCTAGACGGGAGTCTACCCAGAAGACTGAGCATTCCTCGTCGGATTAATGTGGTGGCTGTTGCTTGTTCGCAAGTTGTTCCCGTCAGCGTCCGTGGCTCTTTTCGCGTTTGATGGATTTCTTGTCTTCTCTAACGGATACTGCCTGCGAATGATACTTGCTCCACGGACTAAGTGTATTGGGTATCATGCCATTGAGGGTTCATAGTGCTCATGGATCCACCGACGCTTGCCCATGACCGGCCGTAGTCTCCGATATTGGCCGCTCGTACGAGTTCATCGCTGTGCAAACAGGCAGTCCAAGGTCAACCGAGAATTTGGTCATTGGGTCTACAGACGATACTATGCTAAGAATTTGGTAGTCCCCAGAAATTCTCCATGGGGGTGGGACCTTGAGCTCAAGAATCGCGCAACTGAAGGCATAGCAATCATGAAGAACGGTCGTGGTCGGTAGCGGGCTTGCTATCCTCCTTCGGGTCTATTTCGATGCCCATCAGTACCAAGTGAAATCGGAGATAGCACTCCTGCATACTTCCGCGTCATTCCCATTCGCTTCATGTGCATCGCGTACACGAGGTCTACCGACGTTGTCATTCCACTTTCCAGCCTCACTATTGCGCTTGAGGGAGTACATCCGCGAAACTTGCATCGCGCAGCTCTTCTATCCACTGTTGTACGGCAAGATCGCCTAAACAAGCTACAGCTATTTCCTAGCTTTCGAATTTCGCATCAATAGCAGGTCTCCATAGCATGACGTTTCAGGCTAGAGAGTGCTGCGCGGCTCTGCTCGGACCCCGGCCTCTTCCTACCCCAGAGACCCGCCAATCAAGACCCATCGACATGACAAGCACCCTTGAAAGCTTGTCGCGGGGCCCCATGGGCTCAAGTGGGTTGATGATAGCAAAATGTACCCACGCCGAGGTCGAATCTAGAGTGCAAGTAGTATATAAGCTCTCCAAGCTCACCATGTCTGCTTGGCTTTTGGCATCGGCTTTTGCTTACTCGTTCTTCGCTCTTCGTGGCGTCCAATCAACTTACACGCTAACTCGAAATGGCGGGCTTTGCCGAACCCAAGCGAGATGGTACCCCTGCGGTCGACGATGGAGTCCTGGAGAAGAGCCTCAGTCGTCAGGCAGAGATCTTCGAGGACAAGGAGCTCATGACCGATGCTCAGGCAGCTGAAAGCCGCGAACATGACATGGGGATGTGGGAGGCCATGAGGGACCATCCTATGGCTTGCTTTTGGGCTTTCATCTTCTGCTTTACTATTGTAAGTCTTTGACCCCTGCTAGCATCTCCAAGAAGATGTCGTTGACACCGAGCAGGTCATGGAGTCTTTCGATATGTTTTTGAACGGTAACTTCGTCGCTCTTGCTGCGTTCAAAGAACGATATGGTGTTCAAGTCGCTGGCGAAGTCGGCAAAACCATTCCCACCAAATGGCAGAGTTCACTCTTCCAAGCCGGCCAATGCGGTGCCTTCATTGGAGTCTTTCTCGCTGGCCCAATCACCAACCGTCTTGGTTACCGCTGGACTACTTTACTGGCACTCATGCTGATGAATGCGACCATCTTCATCTCTTTCTTCGTAAGTATTCCATCCCTGATCTGGATTCAGACTAACAATACTCAGGCCGATTCGCTCGCAGTGCTCGTCATTGGGCAAGCTTTCGAAGGTATCCCATGGGGTATGTTCATCGCCAACTCGCCGGCCTACGCCAGTGAGGTCGTCCCTCTGGTTCTTCGTGGTGCCTGTACGGCTACACTTCAAATGTCGTGGTCTATCGGAAGCATCATTGTCGCTGCTGCGACCTACAGCTACAACAAGCGAAACGACGAGTGGGCGTGGAGAGGTCCTCTGGCCCTACAGTGGGTGTTTCCTGTAAGTCCGTTCTTCGTCTGCTTCCTTACGATAGCTGACATCCTTAGACCCCTCTTATGGTTCTCATCTTCTTCGCACCAGAATCACCCTGGTGGCTAGTTCGCAGAGGTCGCAAGGAACAGGCGCTGAAGTCCATCAAGCGCCTTGGTCGTAGAAACGGAACTCAAGCGGCCGCCGAAGACACGCTTGCCATGATGGAGCGCACAGTGCAGATCGAAGCTCACAAGGGTGGCGAGCCTTCCCTGCTTGACCTTGTCAAGGGAGTCGACCTCCGCCGCACACTCATTACCTGCTTGATCTACGCTTCTCAGAACTTCGCTGGCAACCTTATCGCCAACCAAGCAACATTTTTCTTCGAGCGTAAGTCAAGGACCGCCGCAAGTCCTGGAGATGCAACGCTGACTATTGGCAGAGGCTGGAATGTCCTCTGACTTCTCTTTCAAGCTGAACTTGATCAACTCGTGCCTGCAGCTGGTAGCCAACATCTGCGCGTGGCCTCTCAGCAACTTTTTCGGCCGCCGCACAATCTATCTCGGGGGCACCGCCATCAACATCTGCCTGCTCTTTGTTCTCGGGATCTGCGCTTCCATCCCCCAGAGCAGCGCGACCAACTACGCCCAAGCTTGTTTGGGTATCGTCATTTCGTTCGTATTCGCAGGAGCCATGGGTCCCATCTCATACTCCATCATCGCCGAAACATCCTCCGTCCGTCTCCGTGCGCTAAGCACTGGTGTTGGCCGAGCCGCATACTACGTCGCCGAGATTCCTATGATCTACCTAGCCTCGCAGATGCTCAATCCCACGGGCTGGAACATGGCTGGTAAGTGTGGATACGTGTGGGGCGGTACAGCTTGCGTCTGCTTCATCAGCGCATACTTCGGCCTGCCTGAGCTCAAGGGCCGCTCATACCGTGAGCTTGACATTCTGTTCAACCGGAAGATCTCCGCGCGCAAGTTCAAGTCCACCGTCATCGACGTCAGGGACAACGAGTAGATGATCAGAGTACGACGTGTTTTTGGGTTGTGCACTATCTGCTTCTGTGGAGAAGATGGTGTCGTGGTGGAAGGGTGAGCACAGATGCGTAGACGCGCTTTTCCTCTAGCTAGCGCGCTCAGGGTCAGTGCGTGTACTAGTGTGGGGAAGCTACTCCTGAGGCAACGCGACGGCATCTTCTAATCACATCCAATCTGCATTTTGAACACACGTGTGTCCTATGTTTACTGATCGCGGTCGTGGCGCTATGTACTCAAAAGACAATCTTTTTACATACCATCAAACGTTTCGCGCAAAGTACACGGGGATAGAAACAGCTCGGCTGCATTACCCCGAGCTTCCTGACGCCGCCACCCACGAGTCCCTCTTCATCAGCATGTACATATCGTCTCACAACAAAGACTTGGGTACCTGATGTTCGACTTCTCATCAATAGACGCCTCTGATTGACGCATCGTCGCGGAGTCCGAAGATGCGGTGTCGACCGGTCCATGCCGGGACTGAGAATTGAACGAACTTGTTTGGGATCAACCGCCGTTCCCAAGTTCTTCGAGCCAGGTCATGATCACGCAAAACTTCCTTTTCTCTCCCGGTTTCCTGTCCAACCTCTTGATCGAGCGGAAGCAATGCAAGATGTCCGTGATGCTAACCTATCTGCGCAATGCACCCGCCGCCGATGTGATGTCGACAACGTTTACCCGGGCCTCGGCGCACCCTAGCCCAGCGTCCGAGCATGGGCATCTCAATTCCACCATTGAGACGACCTTGACATCCCCGCAATCCACAATGCATTCCATCATAGCGCGGCATTAGCGTCTTGTACGCAATTCGGGGTAGACTGGGGCTTGGTACCTGCGTAGTGCTTTTATACCCTCAGCATGTCCGATACAACGGCGACAGCGCTCATTGGCCTCGACATCTTCATCCTGCATCCATCATGAAGACTCTCGTAGGGCTCTCGTGGCTCTCGGCTTTGTCTTCGTTGGCAACTCTAACCAACGGATCTGGTGTCAATGCTCAAAACAACACACCCAGTGCATGGCCACTACATGACAATGGTTTGAACGACGTGGTACAATGGGACCACTACTCATTCAAGGTCAATGGGAAGCGTCTATTTGTCTTTAGCGGAGAGATTCACTACTGGCGCATTCCAGTCTACGAGGTCTGGGAAGATCTATTGGAGAAGATCAAGGCGGCGGGTAAATTCATCAACTCGCCACGTACTAGGAGCCGATGCTGACAACGAACAGGATTCACGGCTTTTGCATTCTACGGCAACTGGGCTTACCACAGTGCTAACAACCAGACGTTGGACTTCGAGAGCGGAGCTCACGACTTCACGAAGCTCTTTGAGATCGCGGAACGTGTTGGCTTGTATGTAATCACGAGACCAGGCCCATATGTCAACGCTGAGGCCAACGCCGGAGGCTTTCCACTGTGGCTCACGACAGGAGCCTACGGCAAGCTAAGAGACGACGACCCAAGATATCTCCAGGCTTTGGACCCCTACTTCGCCAAGTTCTCCGAACTCACGTCCAAGCATCTCGTGACTAAGGGTGGCAACGCACTGGTCTACCAGATCGAAAATGAGTACGGCGAGCAATGGAACGACCGTGATGAGAAGATCCCCAACGATGCTGCCGGAAGATACATGCAAGCACTAGAAGACTCTGCACGAGCCAACGGCATTGATGTCCCTCTCATTCACAACGACCCGAACATGAACACCAAGAGCTGGAGTAAAGATTATGCGCCTGGTGCTGTCGGCAACGTCGATGTAGCTGGATTGGACAGCTACCCGTCTTGCTGGTCTTGCAACCTCGACGAGTGCACTGGTACCAACGGAGAATACGTCGCCTACCAGGTCATCGACTACTACGACCATTTCGTGGAGGTATCCCCTACCCAGCCAAGCTTCTTCCCCGAGTTCCAGGGTGGCTCCTACAACCCATGGGGTGGACCCGAAGGAGGCTGCCCTGCTGATATCGGAGCCGATTTCGCCAATCTGTTCTACCGCAACCTCATCTCGCAGCGCGTGACAGCCGTGTCGCTGTACATGATGTTCGGAGGTACCAACTGGGGTGCTTTGGCTGCTCCGGTCACCGCTACATCCTACGACTACAGCAGTCCCATTAGCGAGAACCGTGAGATCGGCGCTAAGTTCTACGAGACTAAGAACTTGGCTATGTTCACCCGCGTCGCTGATGATCTCACCGTCACCAACCGTCTCGGCAACTCAAGCTCATACTCCACTAACCCGGCGGTTGAGGCTAGCGAGCTCCGCAACCCCCTTACCAACGCTGCCTTCTACGTCACGATTCATTCCACGTCTTCGTCTGCCACCAAGGAGTCGTTCAAGCTACATGTCAGCACTTCCGTCGGAAACTTGACTATCCCTCAGCATGCCGGCTCCATTGTTCTCGACGGTCATCAGTCCAAGATTCTTGTCACCGACTTTGCCATGGGAAACAACACTCTCACCTACTCGACAGCTGAGGTCCTCACATACGCTATGGTCGACCACAAGCCTGTCGTGGTATTATCGACTGGTGTCGGAGAGTCTGTTGAGTTCCACGTGAAGGGTGCTACAAAGGGCTCTCTGGTCAGCAGCGGTACCAACTCGAACGCCACTTTCCATGCCGAAGCTCACGGTCTTACAACCAACATTCAGATGGTTTCCGGCATGAACGTGTATCAGTTTGACAACGGTGTAAAGGTTGTTGTCGCTGACAAGCCCACTGCATACCTCTTCTGGGCCCCGAATCTCTCAAACGATCCCTTCGCACCGGTCGACCAATCCGTGCTGGTCCAGGGCCCATACCTCGTCCGTGGTGTAGCTCTAGATGCCGATTGCCTCGCTCTCAAGGGTGACATCATGAACAGCACCGACATCGAAGTCTTTGCCACTGGTAGTGCGAAGACGCTCTCCTGGAACGGAAAGGAACTAGCCACTTCACGCACATCGTACGGTAGCTTGAAGGCGCACGTCGCTGCGTTCAACGGAACCATTAGCCTCCCCTCGATGGACACCTGGAAGATGAATGAAGGGCTTCCAGAGAAGATGCCAGAGTACGATGACAGCGGTGCTGCGTGGGTTGTCGCTGACCACACCACCACTCCCAACCCTACCAAGCCCGACACCCTGCCTGTTCTCTACGTTGACGAGTACGGCTTCCACAACAGCTTCCACCTCTTCCGCGGTTACTTCGACGGCGCAGCCACCGGCGTTCAGCTTTCCGTTCAGGGTGGTCTCGCTTTTGGCTGGAGCGCATGGTTGAACGGTGAGTTGGTTGGATCGTGGTTGGGCAACACCACACTAGGAGTTGGCAACATGACTTTGTCTTTCGCCAATGCCACTCTTCACGAGAACAGCACCAACGTTTTGCTCGTCGCACAGGACAACACCGGCCACGATCTGCGTGGTGGTGCTACCGACCCCCGCGGTATCCTCGGTGCCACTCTCGAAGGCGCAGAGTTTACATCGTGGAAGATCGCCGGTGAAGCCGGTGGCGAAGATGCGCTCCTCGACCCTGTACGCGGTCCTCTTGCTGAAGGTGGTCTCACAGCCGAACGTCTCGGATGGCATCTCCCCGGCTTCGACGACTCTGAGTGGGCATCTGGCTCACCATCCACTGGCTTCGAAGGCGCAGACATCAAGTTCTACCGCACGACCATTCTTCTTGACGTACCTGCTGAAGTTGATGCTTCTTTCGCTTTCGTTCTCAATGCCGTCGGCTCGAAGACCATCCGTGCGCAGCTCTTCGTCAATGGTTACCAATACGCGCGCTTCAACCCGTACGTCGGCAACGAGATCAAGTTCCCCGTCCCACCGGGTATCCTCAACTACTCTGGCGACAATGTGATTGGTCTGAGTGTGTGGGCACAGTCGGAGGAGGGCGCACAGGTTGATGTGGAGCTTGTGCAGGAGTATGCTATTGAGAGTAGCTGGAGCTCGAACTTTGACTCTGAGTACTTGAGGCCGGGGTGGACGGAGGATAGACTGGCTTATGCTTAAACGTATACTATAGTGACGCTGATACTGTTGCGCCGTTTTGAATACGAACTCTAGTAGTATCACGTTCGATCCCAACTCCTTGTACCCACCTGTATTGGGTAATACGCGGCCTTCAGTAGGTAATGCACGGGGTGATTTGATTTTCACGATTGGGTGATGGATGAACCTGGTTAATGCATACCGAATCTCGTGTGGACGTGACTGCAGCGACAGCTAGACTGCGATGTTTACTTCAATGTTGTCAATACTACTCCAATTTATGCTTAAACATTTAACCTCTCAGAGAAACGTGCGATATTGCTCTAAATACATCTTGGCTTCCACTTGGCTTCGACTCGCAAACGCGTGAACAAATATTCGTAGTCGCGTTACATGCTTCACTTCGCGTCTTCCACTCCCTTCTTCTCAATGTCCCATGCTCCTATACCCTACTCTTCTCCGTTCTCGCGATCAGTGCCCCACCGACCGTGAATTCCGTAGTCTTGAACTTCCGTGCGGCAACCTTCCTCTCAAACAGCTCATCTAGCTCTCCAAAAGTCCTTCCCTTTGGTTCGGGAAGCCGCCACCAACTCCACAGGATACCAATCACACTAGTGCCTGCCCAGAAGAAGCCTGCTTTAGCACCCCATCCCCACGCCGTAGGATTTAGCATGCGTGGCGTGATGATGTTTGTGACGATGCCTGAGATATTGTAGCAGTTGCGGGCCAGAACAATCGTCTTGCTTCGCAAACGCGTGGAAGGGATTTCCGAGACGAGGGCATAGCAGATGGGCCCAAGCGTTGCGTCGTAGGCTAGTGTGAAGGCGAGGAGAAGCGCTGCGATGGACCAGTTGAGTGCTGTAGGATGCGGATTCCCGACTTGAGAGGGCGTGCCTACTACCGCTGAGCGAACTGTGACGAAGTGGTGGCGGTGTGGTATGCAAGCTAGTATCCCGATGAGTAGTACGAACATGAAAGTCATGACTTGTCCCGAGAGGTAAAGTGTGCGCCTCCCAAAGTGTGCCATGAGAGCCCAAGATATGAAGACGCCGACCAGGCCGAGCGCGAATTGGCCTAGTGAAAGGGTGAAGGCGTGGGAAGAGCCGAGACCTGCTTGTTCGTCTGGATGAAGTTAGTCTACGCCGCGTTCGTTATGCCGTGCCACGTTGGCCAACTTACAGAAGTAGGTGGAGAAGCCCATGAAGGTGCTGCCACACAACGTCTGGATGATCCAAACCATGCACGTGATCTCAGTCCTGCGCCGGTCCACTCCCTTGAAGCAATCTTTGTAACTTGTGCCACTCTGCATCTGTTGTTCCCTCTCGTTCGTTTGGATCATAGCCTCCATTGCGCCATTCAGAGTTTTGTCATACTCATCGTCCGACATGGTTGCTGGTTGTGTGCGCAGCCGACGCATTGTCTTCATCGCATCCACAAAGCGATCTTGTCTTATGAGCCACCAAGGCGATTCAGGCGCGAAGTAAACGGCGAAGAAGATTGGCACTGGAAAGATCCACTGTAGCGCAAAGGGTATGCGGTAGGACCATGTGGTGGTGTTGTTAATCATGCCGCGCATCACGATGGACGCTACTAGTTGGCCGAGGACCCAACATGCGTTGACATAACTTGACGTTGTTAGCTTCATTTGAATGAACTGAGTGCGAAAGTTGGGAGATATAGAGAGATCGATACATACGTAGTCAGATACGCTCGTAAGGCGACTGGGCATACATCCGCAGCATACACCGTGCATATGCACTGAAACATGCCCCAAGGCATACCAAGTAGACACTGTCCGATCAACAGAACCGTCTTACCTGTGGCAAAGAAGGGCACGAATATGAACACACTCATTGCCACCAACCCTACCATGAGTGTGTATCGGTACCCGATTCGCTCGGCTAGTATTCCTGTAGCAAAAAGCCCTGCGATCTGCCCTGCCAGGCCGCCGTTCACAAGTGCGCTTTGCCAGTCAGCGCTAATTTCGTACAAGCCATTTGATTGTAATGTGCCGAATTGTTTCCGGAACGGTTGCATTGCGAACAGATTGGGTACGAGAATAGTAGAAAACCCTTCCATGATGAGTGTCATCGATAGTAACACGGACCATGTTATTGCTTTGGGGTATAGGCGCATGCCTTCGCGAAGCGACATTGATCGTTCCGCTTCGTTGTTGCTTTCTGCAATAGTAGTCGTTCTCTCTAGTATCGCATCCGTCGATTCGAGCTTCGATATCGTCGGTAGGGAGGTGAGGGTGTCGTCTGAGCTATCGAAACTTAGTGTGTCTGATTGGCCTTGCTCCACAAGTTGCTGATCAAAGTCGACGACACCATGTCGTTTCCGCTCCATGGCTGACACCATGATGCTATGGTATGAATCGTCTTGTGTAGAAGTTTGAGCGACAGCAATACTTGTAGGAGGTCGGGATAGGAGAAGGAAGTGTACGCCAGTCACGAATGGGGGTGATGACTGTCACACTTGACATATAGAGCACGCGCGGGGATGCGGAGTCAAGAAGACCGCGGGGTCACGAGGGAATGGGACGCAGGTTGATCAGGACCGGACGGGATGACATGCCCATGACCTCAAATGAGCGAGCCATGTTCAGCAGAACCCGAGATTGAGTGCACTAAGGAGACACTTAGGGTAGGCAGCAGTGGAAGGTAGCACATAAAGGCGAGCGAGCGGAAGACGAGTCCTCGAACTAAGACGTTAGCCAGCTGGAGGAGAAGGCCGATCAAAACTTGAAGCCATCGTGACTCGAAGACAACTTGGCGGCTCCAGGCAGAACAGGTTATCGGTGGTTGAAGTGACTCCTACGCCGGTCAACTATGAAGCAGATACAAGCTTTGTGGTCGGCCGTCGCGGGCCGGACGGGTGCACGCGACCGACGTACCACTGGGGTAAAGTATGGAGAGTGGTACGGTCCACATTATGATCCGCTCTCGTGTCGCTCAACCTATAGACTAAAAAGCGCCGGGCGGGAACAATGTAGACATCTGGGGCGTTTCACGTCATGATCTGGCTAATGCACTCGATGATACTTCCATGGTTAGCAATGTCTAGATCTCGTTAGCATAGCTCTCGAAACAATACGTGATGTTACATCAGGAAACGGCCCGGGAAGTACCCTGCGCTGGAACATTGCAATCAATACACCCGTGGAAGGCTGAGAATAGGCTACAAGTGAATTTGACTCGGTCATATTGGTATCGTGCATCTATCTCTTCAACGAAGATTCAAGTTTTGGCGTACTCACTGCTTTGCGGCAGCAGTGGCTTCTTTCTCCTTCTTCTTGCGCTCGACCTCAGCCATCTTAGCCGCCTTCTTCATGGCATTTTTGGTCATCGGCTTTCCGTCGGCGTCCAATGAGGGGCCCCCGCTCTCGGTGTCTTGTGCCGGTTGCTCGAGCTTGGGCTTGGTAGGGTTCGGATTACCCTTCCACTCTAGCTTCCGCGGGCGGAGGAACTCGTCGAGAATCTCGTCGGTGACCTTTGCTCTCGCTTCTTGGAACTTCTTAACGTACACAGTCATGGTGTCTACGCACTCCTTCTTCATCTCGCCAGTCAATAGCTCGCCTTTGCGGTAGTCTTCAGCTAGCTTCTTGAGCTTCTCGTCATCGTCTTCGAAGTATCCGATGTACTGGTACGGTACGTCGATATCGGGGTTTCCACCCTTCTCGCGATGGAGCTCTAGTGTTTCTTGGCCACCAGAGAAAGCTTTGGTGTTGATCTTGGTCTTGATTTGCTTTGGTGTATCGCTCATAAAGATGGCAGAGTTGGCATCGGACGCGCTCATCTTGCCACCAGCGCCTTGCAACGCAGTGAGAAACTTGGAATGTATGAGTGCTGGTTTGGGCGATGGAAGATCCATTCTGTGGCAGTTCTCACGAACCAGGCGGAAGTACGGATCTTGATCGATAGCGCAGGGAATCAGACAGGGTATGGAAGCAAGCTTCTTCGAGCGCTTGTAGGTCGTGTGATCTTCACCCCAGATAAAGGGGTATGATGAGGCGAAAGCGGCAACGCATTGCTTAGCTGCGAATGCATTGCTGCCAATGTTTGTTGAGCCATCGAAACCAAACGCGCCGCGCACTTGGTTGTTGGTAACTAGCTTCTCGAACTCAGTGGTGTTGAGACTGAAGTGTCTGTTGAAGCCGGATGTGAAGAATTCGGAGTCGATGTACATGAAGGTCTTCTTGATATCGAAGCCGACGGAGATAACATCCTTAGCGTTCTGGCGCGAGAATTCGTAGACTTCCTCCTGCTTGAGCTTCTCCTTGAACAGGAACTTCTCGTCATCCGTCAACATGATGACCAGCGGAACGTCGAAGACATCCTGCAACCACTTTGTGAACTCGAAAGGTATAGTGTGACCAATGTGCATGGCATCACTGCTAGGTCCGCGGCCGGTGTAGAGTAGAAAGTCGTCGCCGCGCTCGTATGTGTCCAGGATGAGCTCAAGATCGCGGTGGGAGAAGAAAAGGCCACGCCGTAACCAGCGGTGCGGCTTGTGGCCTGTGACGCGCTCGAATCGCTCCAGTAGCGGTTGATCTATGAGTTTTGTGGCCCATTTCTGCGAGATGGCGACATAGTCAAATTGCTTGACGTTTCCATCTTCGTCTACGCCGGCCTGTACATCCCAGGGGTTGATCTCTTGCTCCGTCGCTTTCGAGACGGATTGTGTCGCTGTGTCGGAGAGTGAGAGGGCGGCGACGGCGGGAGGCTCGGGCTCGGTCATGGTGCTGGCTGTGTTGGAGGATGGCTTGTGTGTCGGGCTGTGAATGAAGGAGTGACTCCAAGCCTAGGGAATTACGTGGCGCGTTTCTTTGGTGTTGGAGCTGAGTCACTGGATATTCGGCGATGGAGGACCCCACCTCAATTTGGCGTTCCTGTGGCTAGACCTGCCCCGCACTTTGCGCCACACCCTGCGCCACGCACCAGCCACAGCGGCGTTACGGGAGGGAAAGCCGATGCAGGTCAGCAAATCTCGTCATGGCGCCAGGATGGCGAGAGCTCCAGACGTTTCTATCCTTGCTCCTCACACCACCCAGCCCGACAACTCGCCCTACCCCTCTCCAGCACGACTAAACAGCCTGTCCGATTGTCACAGGTGGATGCGCTTGACCATGCGACTTCATCACCGGCGATAGACGACCGCGCGTTCCAGGCTGCCTTGAGCTCCTACCTATACCATTTTATATCTCCCGCCTTCTACCGCCCATCCACACCTACAGACTCCGATTCGATCACGACGACGTCACCATGGTCAAGTTCTACTCCTCCAACGAGACGTACTCGTACCCGTTCCCCGCCGTCTCGCTCGCCTACTTCCTCCGCTACCCGAACCCTTACTCCACTCACGTGCTCTCCACCGACACCATCGCCCGCAACTACGACCCGGAGACTCAGCGCCTGACGACTATCCGCCTCCATCTAAAGCGCTCCAAAGTGCCTTCCGCCGTTCTAAAGCTCGTACCGCGGTCCCTACTTGGCACTTCAGCTAGCGGAGAATCGCAGACCTATATTCTCGAGAAGTCGGTCGTAGATATCAAAGAGGGATGGATGGACACGGAGTCACGGAACCTGGAATGGACAGGTGTGCTGTCTGTCGTAGAGAGGCAGAAGTTCATACGTCCTTCGCCGTTGGTACCTGACGACGTGAAGATGCGGCAAGCCATGGATGGTGCCACGCAACGCCAGGGTTTCATCAACTTTGGCGCCAAGGGTGCGGGTGCCAGGGTCGAGGATTCGGGTGAGACTACCGACGTCGTAAGCTCTGTCACACTACACAGTCACATCGGGGAGACATGGAAGAAGAAGCGCGCGGCTGCAAGGGAGGACGCTGCGGATGAGGAACAGCCACAAAAGATGGGCTTCCTGCGCAGTTGGGGCACCGCGGCTCTTCAGCGAAACATTGAGAAGATTGGTCTGTCCCGTGCGCAGCGAAGTCAGCCTAATGCGCGTGAAGGCATGAAAGTCGTTCTGGAGCGTATGCGGGAAGGCGGCCTCGTCGGGGTACTGGAGGGCATGCGACAAGACCGCGAGGCCATTCTCGCCGGCCGTCCACTGTCGACCCCAAGAATGATCACCAAGGACGAGTGATCACATTACCACTCAGATGATGGAGCGGTTTTTAGTCACTTGCTCGATTGACGAGTCCCATGTTTCCGATATGAACATTCAGCGACGGCGTAACGGTCTCTCTCCCTACTTTTTCTCATTTCGGCATTACCTCGCTCTCTTGGTGCATGGGCCAGGTTTTGTGTTACTATCACGTTTTTATGTTGCATCGTGTCTTGGTTTGGAACGATGGTAACGATTGTAAAGCAATAAGCAAGTCTCTTGTATCGTGCCGCGAGTCTTTGCAAAAAAAATCGACTACAAAGTTTGAAAAGTTCATTGCAGCGCTGCGCCTTGTTCTCACTTGACAAGTGAAATTCGGTGCCGGTCGTTCCTTCCGCTCTCTCGATGGGTGGCTTCGATCCCGATCATCGCTTCTGGGCAGTGGGAAGCTACCACATAACCTCGTACGACAACCTATTCCTCAGAATCGATCTCATGCTCAAAGCTTCATTGCATCATGCGTCTACTCGCGCACTACGGCATTCCAACCTCACCGATCATTCCATGAATCGCGCTGACTACCTACTACCGCCACTACCCGGCTGTGATGACCTAAAACAGCCAACAACAAATAACTCAACGCAGAGCAACGACATCTCAACAGACGACAAGCCACCCACGCCGTACGACTGCTACAGTGAAGGTGAGTTGTCCACTCTGCAGTTACCTTCAACCCCCACTAAAGAAAACAAAAGCAGTCTACAAAGGCTACGACGCCTACCACTCGCAAATCCGCAAACTCGACTGGCTCAAAGCCCACCGCGCCCTCACCACCTCCCCCGAAGTAACACCCCACACAACCTGGCTCATCGAAACCCTCCAAGCCATCATCACCCGTTGGGAAGCCGTCCTCCCCTACATCGCCTCACCGTACCCCATATCCCCCAACAACCCTTCCGCTTTCACCTAGGACGCGATCCCGGAGCCACCTCCCGGCCGAGAACACCTCCTCGCACTGCGTGACTGCCTAGAAGAGAAAGGCAGAGCGATCATCGGCCAGCCGTTTGTGGATAACGCGGATGTGCTGGCTGAGATGGATTTACCCGGCTTTGGTACCAGGAGGGTGCTCAAGGTCTTTCGGTTGCAGGAGGCGAAGCAGTTGGCGTTGCATACTTGTTTTGTGAGGAATCTGGTGCTGGGGCTGGAGAAGTTGGAGGGGGCTTGTAGAGCGCATGGGGTTAGGTTTGTGGGGGGTGGGCATGTTGAGGCTGAGGGTGTACAGGGGGAGAGAGAGGGGGATGTGGTGCTGGGGATTGCGGTCAGGGAGATCAAGGGTATTGATGGACCGTTTGATGTGAGCAGTTCAGTTTGACTATAGGCAGGTTAGTTACCATCAATTAGCGGTGGTTACCTAGCCCTGGAGGTAAGTACGGCATCCGCCACGTGATGCTATGAACCGCGAAACTCTTGGCATGTAGATCGCCGTGCATCGCAGTCGATTTTGGTGACGCCAAGAGTCTCACGGGATACAGTACCACCTTCCAAGGTTGTGCATCGCTCAAATTGGTTTGACAGTTGAGAGCGGGTTGTCGAATGGCTGCATTGCACTTGCCGCCTATGAAGGTGGGCAAGCGAGCGAGGCGGAGTTTTGCATCCATGTTCAGGTGCACTGCCTCGACTTGACTTCAATCCCATCCTCGCCATTATTCACTCTCACTCTTCCAATCTACCGCACCATGTGGCTGCTCGACACTACATCTCTCAAGTTGCGTCACTTCATCACCAACATTCCCGACTACGTAATTCTTTCCCATACGTGGGGTAAGGATGAAGTCGGCTTTGACGATATCGCTCAACCTCACGCGAAAGACATGGCCGGCTTTGCAAAAATATCGCGATGCTGCGCCCAGGCCGTGCAGGCTGGGTTCGAATGGGCCTGGGTTGACACATGCTGTATTGACAAGAGAAGTAGTGCTGAGCTGTCAGAAGCCATAAATTCAATGTACAGGTGGTATTGGAACGCCGCGATCTGCTACGCATTCATCTCAGACGTTTCCCGCGACCGCGAAAACAGATATCTCCAACTGTCACGGTGGTTCACAAGAGGTTGGACGCTACAAGAGCTCCTTGCGCCCGATACAATAGAGTTCTACGACTCGGACTGGATATTTTTGGGCACAAAGACGAGCCTTGTAGAACTAATCTTCGCCGCAACAAAGATCAACAAGCAATGCCTACTTGATCGAACCGCGATTAAAAACGCTAGCATAGCGGCGAAGTTCAGTTGGGCTTCCAGTAGAGTGACAACGCGCGAGGAGGATAAGGCATACTGCTTACTCGGCCTCGTACAGGTGAACATGCCAATGTTGTATGGAGAGGGCCGGGATGCCTTCTACCGGTTGCAGCTCGAAATCATCAAACAGAATAACGACCATACGATCTTCGCGTGGGCTCCCAGCCATCAACCATATGGCTTCATGGGTCTCTTCGCATCTTCGCCCGCACAATTCGCGAATTCGGCTGGATTTCGGCCCAATGCCTCGCGGAAACGACAGCCTACAACTTACGAAATGACCAATCATGGACTCAGCATCACCATTCCATGTCTAATTCGCCGGACTGGGATCATTGCACTCTTGGACTGTTCCGACTCGACCGGACTGCATTCTGGAATCGATTTAGCACCCACCGGTACTTCGACATACAAGAGACTGAATACGCCTTTAACAAAAGTGGATCCTATCGAGGCTAAAAAAGCCACCACGAAGACTATTTACATTGAGACAGGTAGTCGAAGCCTTGAAGAGCCTTCGGGAATCTTAAGTGCGATGACAGTGCACAATATGTCGGTATCAAGTCGGATATCCCGCATCACTATCGGAGATTTTATGGAAATCTATCCCGAGCGACTGGACGCATTCTCTTACATGCAGGATTCTAACATGCGACAGGATGATTCCACATCAAATCTAGAAGACCAGATTGTCCATGATGGCGAGTTCATCAGTTTTGTATTCATACTGCACGATCTTGTTGGCTACTTGTTCTTTTTAGGTATGTATGGAGGTCGTCCGTGGATTCATGTATCGCCTTATGTCCCTGCCCGGTGGGCGGAAGAAGTGAACGAGAAACGCAAATTGTTCGAAGCTGGAACAGGGGATCAACCCCTTCCTGGGCAACAGAGTCACTTCACAGACTATCTCAGTTTGCCTATCGAAGGATATCGTAGGTTGGAGGCGCTAGCAAGGAAGACACGCTCCGAAGGAAGTGTACAATGGAATGTGAATATATCGGTCAAGGACGCGAGGAGGCAGGAGCTTTAATCAACCATGCGTGGCTCTTGAGGCGCATATAATAGCGATCAGAAGGATGTTGCTGGACGCCGGGTCAGGTATTTTGCTTTGTTTTCCAACCTGTTGTAGCATTTTCCTCGGCTCACCTCATACGATGAAAAAGACTCAAAGGGTTTACAGACTACATTAAGATGAGAACAGGCGGAGTAGATAACCTAACATCAATGTAGGCTTTAAGGTGTTGGGTCTTTTCCTAGGTTAAAGTGGGCTCAACGATCTCACGAGCCTTCTTCAATATGGGTAAGACAACCCCCTTCAACACTCTACCTGCGCCACCGAAACCACCCCCAAAAGCCCTTCCTCTTCACCTTCCCTCCTCCAATCTCAACACAAGCCGCCCTCCTCAGCTCATCTTCTCTCCTATGCCGCTCTACCATCTCCACGCTAGCCGGCGGCGCCGCTAGCCGTCGCTGCTCGTCGCTTATAGCCCTGTTGACACTTATGCACCTCCTCGAGATGGTTGTAGCAATATCCAATAAGCCATGCTCTTCAGCTAGATGACGCACATCCTGTGCTAAATCCATGATGCTGAAGAAATCCGAGTCTGGGTCGACTTGTCCGGTGCGGGTGACGGATTGAAGATCAGGGGTGAAGTCGTGGGCGAGAATGGCTTCGGCTTGGAGGGTGATGAATTCTCGCATCGAGAGTGGAGGAGCGGATAGCGCTAGCGGTGTGACGTCGTTTGAAGGAGCGGTCGCTGGCTCATCCGGTGGGGTTGCCTGCCCATCGACCATTCCATCTTGCCGTGGATATTCCGCCATCGTGCCCCAAACTCTCATCTGATGCCTCCTTCTCTCAAATAATCCCCTCTCGCTCTTCCTCGCATTTCTCTCCTCACAGTCCCTCCCCACCATGTCCGCAAACCCAGCAAGCGAATTTGATATCTTGTCAACAGCATGGCGTCCCTTTGGATACCTATCCCGCATTTTCTGCAGCACTGCCAACGCCTCTTCGACGAGACCAGGCATCTCCTTCAGTTCTTGCGATATCTCTTCGGGATGCGTGGGGAAGAAGTCTTGACGGCAGAGCGGACAGGTGCTTGCGTTGTCGAACCAGGTTTCGATGCAGGATGCGCCGAAAATGTGGTTGCATGATGGCATTTTTAGTGCATGGTGGCTTTTTACAGGAGTTGTATCGGTACACAGCTCGGCACAGATTGGGCAGACATGGGGTGAGGCGTCTTTGGAGGAGGAAGTTATGTGAGGAGAGGTATACAGGGCTGTGTTGCTGAAGGTTTCGCGGGTGTTGTAGAGTGGTGCCATTCTGGAAAGTGGAGTCGAATGTTGTTGGCGAAGATTTGTGGAAATGTCTTTTGAGGCGGTTTTGGGAGTGGGAGTTGATGCAGATTTAGAATGTGCAAGAGGCGCTTATATTCCAAAATTAGTTCTTTGCATTTGTCCCATGGTTCTTCGCACACGAGCTTTGCATCTGACTCATGGTTGGCGAATTCCGGGTTTGGCACTGACGAACCAATGTTGAGGGAGTTCAAATCACAACTTCAGGATCGGCACACAACGCAAAAAGCAAACCATGTTTGCAGCCTACATCGATACAAAAACCTGCAAAGTAGGTGACCTGACGTTTATGTAGGCTCTAGACCTGTTTGGAGAAATTACAGTACTTTTTGATGATAGGTATGAGAGATCCAGATGTACCGCAACACGAATGATCAAAGCACTGTTCGAGATACCAAATAATGTTGCATTGTTTTTGAGAGTACAAGGAAACGCGATAGCCTTCGCCACGATAGTATAGAGGCACCAGCTGAATCATACGGCCGAGACATTGAACGCCGCTGAGACGTTGATGTACTCGCCTTCGAATGCCATGGCATCGTCGCCCTCAAGCATCTCTCGGCAGTCTCTATCGACGTCGTCGTCATCATCCGCGTCGATATCCTGCCGCGATACTCCAGTCAGTTCCGGCGCCCATCTAGCCTTTACATTGAGAGTGTGAGGGTAGTCCACCCGCATTTCGACCATGACACGCAGGGTGACCTCATAAAAGTCGTCACCTTTCGAGCCAACCCGAAGCTCTTCGCCGACGCTCTGCTTGAGTGCACTCAAATCGTAGTGAATTGTCCCCAGCACTTTTGCGTCCTTGTTTTCTTTGTCATCGGAGCAATACCACGATATCTTTGGTCCTTTGGGCGTGTACCAAATTTGCTCCTCAGCTATCCACCGCTTTGAAAGATGGAATGAATGAGTAGACGTGAAGAAGTATTGCCGGCCCTCTGGAAACTCATCTCCTTTCTGCGCGAAGTATTCGAGACAGTTGAATATGTAGAGTTTTCCATCGTTACCCGGTTCGCCATGGGCTTTACGTAAATGCCGAAGCTGGGGGTGTTTTTTGAAGAAACGGGTGCTTCGACTGTTCCATTGTTTGGGAAGGTGTCGTTCGATAGCGAAGCTGGCGCGCAGGAATCGATTTGGGGGGAACATCTTTACTTTGAGGGCTTTGAGCCCTGCACCGCCGGTGACTGCGTAGGTTCTTGTAGAATTTAGTCTACTTGCTTCTGAAGTGTACTTAAAGATGGTTTGCTTACGAGTATTCCGTGTCGTCGGTATGCTCTGGGACATGTTCCCAGGTGGCCATATATCGCTTTCCTTTGGCTCGAAACGACTTGCTGTCGGAGAATTGTCCGACCCAGACGACAGAATCGATGCGCTCTCCCTTGGCTACAACGAGGGAATGTTGTTCGTCAATGATTTTGATCAGACCGTCATGAGCAGGTTTGTACACTCGAATCCATTCATCTCTTTTGCTAGATCAGTACTTCAATGAGTTCAACAAAGACCACATACTTACGATGTAAGTTTGAGGGTATGAGGAAAAAGCCCTCTTGCCGGATCCGATTTGAGACCCTGGATGACGAATCCGGATGGCGGCTTAGTCGTTGGATCACTAGATGAGCGTTTGATGTCGGACTCGTACTTTTGCACCACACCCGCAACAATACTGGGAACTGTTATGTCCGCATATTGTTCACCAAGATATGATTCTGATGCCAGCTTCTTTGTGACAATGTCCCGGAGAACTCGGTTCAGCGAATCACCTCCATGAGAGTCACCTAGATTGGATTAGTGATCGTGTGGCTATGACTGAGATGACTGTCAAGCTTACTGCTCATTGGACAAATTTGTTCCCAGCGTACTGGATCATTGCGTGTCTTCTTGAGTGTGATCATCTCGATAGTACCACCTCCAGCATCGATGACGGAAACACAAGATCCAATCTACAGCAAGATCAGCTTAGCGCGGTGATCAGAAGGTGTTCTGACGTACTCCGACCTCAGTGCCCTTTAAGGAAAGACAATAAGAAGCGGCTGCCTCAGGCTCTGATACTGTTATGATGCTGGGTGGTGCTTGCAGGTTCCACACATTCACTATCGCTTTGACAATCGCCGTATAATATCGATGACAGGATGTTACGCCCCAGTCACTAGGGACGGAGATAACAAATTCGGGGCACGCAATCCCCATATCGAAGGATTGCTCCTTTGCGAAAGTGAACCACTCTGTAAAGTAGTCACTCATGACATCATCTTGTGCGTGGATGTAACCATCTCTTGTAAGGCCATCGAGTTGTTTTTCGAGATCGTTGCGAACGTCTAAAGTCGCGTCGGTGTCGTCCAGCATCAGTTTGGAGAGACGCACAAGGCGATCACCATTTTGGTGGATTTCCTCATGGAACGTGCTCAGTAGTCGAGACACGCTCCAGCCCCAGGATTTGTCGCCGTCCTGACCATAGTATATATGCGTGGGTACAAAATCGTTGTGTTTGTCGTTGGGACAAATGTCTTCGTCATATCCGTGGAGATAATCGATATTATCTTTGCTGATTGAATTGACGTCTTGTCCGGCGGGGACATGGATGCGGCCCATCTTTCCGTAAGTGGTCCCCCAATCAATGATCAGGAAGAGACGATCGAGATCGGAGGAATCTGAAGTGTTGGTGGGCATTATCTCGCCAAATTCCGAGAGAACGACAGGTAGAAACAGGAACAAAAGGAGCGAAGCAGGAACGCAGCTCCGCTTGTCGTTCGCTAATATTGCCACGGCTACGTGCAGCGCCTAGGCGCATGGTCTGTCTCACGTATACGTCAGATAAGAGCGGCCAATATGCACGGAGCTCTGGCGGTATTCCGATGTGGCATGGGAGCAAACGCTCTAAGACACGCGTGTCATTAGTCAACAAACCTACGAGGGGCAGCAAAACACGCTTCTCTTCCCCGTGTGCTTCTGATATAACAGAGTTCGGTCTGATATCCCCAATCGTCAACCAGCTCCTGGACGCTCGACTCGGCGTGCGTCCCTTTTTACCAGCGGAACTACCATGGCGCACCGCCGCTGGACCTCTCAGGATGATGCTTTCCTATTCGCATGTGCGCAGTACTGCTTCCAGCACGATCTCAGCCTCATAGCGAACACGACCACGATGTTCAAGCGTGCGGGCAAAGACCGTACCAGAGAGGCCATCAGATGGCGTGTGCAGCAGTATGGTCCCGTCAAACAGTTTGAAGAGCACGGCATCTCATTCCACGATCTCTCCCCAGCCTTCGAGAGAGAGATTGCAGCACAGACGCGCCGGATTCTCTTAGGGTCGGGTCCTGCGGCAGCCAGCGAGACCGGTACTGCGATAGTTCGGCAGAAGATACGCGAGGCGAGTCTAATAGAAGCAGCAAATGTAAGCTTTCGCATGCAAGTGAGCAGTCGCAGTCTCGAATGAATGCTAACAGTATCGAAGTCGGCGCGTACAACGAGAGCGAAGAAGCGCGCTGCCTCACACGATATCGAGACCCGCGCACGGAAAAGGCTTCCAAAGACACCCGCGGGTCGCCCACGGGGTACAAAGACAAGTCCATGGAAGATAGTGGAGGAAGAGGAGCGGGTGGGAGGAACTATAAGTGAGGAGGTACAGGCCGACGACAGGTCGATGGCTCAGGACGCTCTGGTGGCGAGGAGCTCCGCAAGATCCGCGGGTAGCTCACCGTATGACGCCAAGATACCAGGAAGCATGCCCGTCGATGAAGTTGTTGATCGAGGAGCAATAACACCGTCATGTGTATGGTAACTATCGTGCTGTTGGAAGATGTATATACTGACTGAAGTCCAGGCAAGCCCCACGAATGCCGGCGCTAGTCGCACTATTTCCCCAGCCGAGTCCCCCAACGCTGCCGACGCTCCGCGGAGCCCCAGACGCGTCGCAACAGCAACAACGGCCTCTGATCCCATCAACCCAACCCACACACCGATCATCGCCTATCTTGAGAAGAGGCTCGAGGATGTTGGCCGCCAGTTACAGCTAGAGCAGGCGGGTAACAACACACTACGCACAGAAACCGCAGAACTGCGTCGCCAGATCGGGAAGCTCACGACTCCCAGCAATGCTGCACTGCGCCAAGTGGCCAGTAATCTCGAGCTGGAACGGGCAACACTCGTTTCCGAGAAGTTGACAATTAACTCGCGTCATCAAGATGTTATACGATCCTTAGAAGGGCTTCTAGAAGCCAAGGCAAAGCATATCGGACAGCTACAATGCCTCCTCAGCACCCTAAGAGGCCCTCAGCTGGTCTCCAGATCTCAAGGCTACCCGATCGAATACGATGCTCGTTCTCTGCATGCCGACTGGCGTCAGAATGTTGCTCAGCTTGCATCTGACTGTCACACATACGACATGGCAAGATCCCTCCGCGCAGAAAGCCAGGTACCCGTCAAGCTTGAGGCTGCCATGCGTGCTGTTACTGGACTCCCCGTGGCACAAACCGGGAACCTGACGCTCACTGAGTGCTTCACTAAAACCACGGCCATGCCTACTGATGTCAACATCCAGATTGCCTGTTTCATGACTCATGCTCTACGATGGTGTTTCAATACAGCGTTCCACACCAGGGGGCTGAAGTCGGAGAAGTTGCACGAAATGTGGCAGTCGATTGCGTCACTCAGTCAGTAACACCCCCCACGACTGATACGTTCATCAACTAACGACTACAGATGGACTCAAATGTGTACGACAACTAGACACCATGGCTACCCTAGATAAGATCGGCAATGAGTACTTTCGCAAGCACCAAATTCCGACGAAGGCCAAAAGCCAGATGGCAATCTTCATCAAAGAGTGCCGCAGCTTCATTCCCTGGCTCGATAGTGCGAAATTGCGTTCGATGCTCGATACGTGGCTTCAGTCTACCATGGAGATGAAGTTGGAGCTTCTTGTGTCAAGTCAACACCACAAGCTCGCCTTCCCGCCACCTGGCGCGCCTTACGACAAAAGCACCATGGAAGGTCAAACGGAAGACGGAAACAGACAGGGCCCCAACGACAATCCAGCCGACTATCGAGTCAAAATCTGCGTCTGTCCCGCGCTTTACACGTGCGTCCCGGAACTAGACCTACCAGACTGTGACGACCCTTCCTTCAAGGCGGAGAAGTACAAAGATGCTTTGCTCGAGAATAGAGACTTCTTTCCTGAAGAGCTAGGCAAGTATCAGGGCTGGGAAGGAGCTGTCTTGGTATCACGGGCTATCGTCTTCGTCGAGAAGTGCCCTCAGCAGTCTCAGGTCGTACCAGAGCAGAGTCAACCAAGGCAGACCCTCCGGCTCCGACTAACCCCAAGCTTGGTCGAAGATACCCGGGACGTGGCTGAAGGTGGCGAGGATGACATGAGCAGTGAAGGCGACGTCAAACTGTGAGATAGCAAAGCGCACCATACTCTTGAGGAGAGAATGGAGTCGATGCCTAAGCAGAGCCCACAACGCGGTCTAGTTAACGCAGTATTGTAACACAGTAAAGGGTCTATACCCAAAGCGCGACATGGATAGCAACTAATCCCATACCTCTCCAACCACTACCACATCTTTCCAACTACTCCCACATCTTTTCAACCACACCCACCACTACCAAACATGCAAGTCTGAAAGTGCACAGCCAAAACCCCTGCTCGCACACCACTCATATCCACCCACAAAATCCAGAAGCACAACACCTACCCAACAACCCTCCCAAACCCAAACCCCCTAACCCCATTACTAACCCACACCCCCTCCCCCACACTCACAGTCTCAATCCCCACCGGCTCCTCCATACAAAACCCACTTCCCAGCGCCCAGCGCCTACTCGTCCCCCTCTGCCCCCCAGCCCCTACTTTCGCACTCCTCGTACTATGCCCCCACCTCCCCGCAAACGGCTTCCTCAACTCCCCCTCATCCGCCCCATCATCCTTCAACGTCTTAGCCGAAAACTCTCCCGAGGGGACGCCTACAGGCGGCGTAACCCACCTCCCCCCTCGGAACAAGTACAGGCTGGTCAGTGTGCCTTCGGTTAGCTCGCGGACTTCGTTGTAGAGCATGACTTCGCGGTAAGCGGGGCCTTCAGGATTGGCTGGGAGAGCGCGGAGACGGCTTTGGTCGTACATTTCGCGCTTTGTGGTTTTGAGGAGGGTGAAGGGGGAGGAGGGGGTGGGTGCTGTGTCGAGGGCTATTTTCCATTCGGGGGGTGAGGGCGGCTGGGAGGTGTCGCCGGCGGGGAGGCTGTCTGTGGGACCGAGGTGCAGGGCGCCGCCTGTTAGGGGGGAGGGCGTGAATGGTTTTGTGTTGGCGAGATGGTGGGGATTGGATGGGTTTGGTGGGTCTAGGGATGGGGGGTAGAGGGTTGAGAGGGGGACAGCTGGTATTGGGGTGAATTCGACGGTCAGATTGGCGGCTTTGTCGAATAGGAGGCGGAGCTGGGTTGGTCTTAGTAATGTATAGCATAGTACTTGTCTTTTGCAGGTCGTACCTTCATTGCTTCATCTTTCCCTGTTTTCTTGATCTCGTCTTGCACTCGCTTCAACAGTTCCTCATGCAATGCCTTCCCATCTTTCAGTCTTTTCTCGACTTCGAAAAAGTCAAAGTGCTGTGCGGCTTCCACCATCCGGTCTCGGTGGTACGCAAGCATGTAGAAGGGTGACGGCGTGACGAAGTTCAAGATGGCTCTTGAGTTTTCCTCTGATTTAAGGAGTAATGGATCGTATCTCAGGGATGTGAAGAGCTGGAACTCGTCTTCTGATGCCATGATGAGCCGCTTGTGATGGTGATGACTCTTCGTGAACGTTGAGATGCTGGTGATTACAGGTTGTTCGACAGATGTCTTTGAACTTGACTATGAGAGCTTAGCTCAAGCCAATGTTGGATGCAGATACACGAAGACTTTGTGTCGTATAAAGACTTGCCTGTGTAGATGTACGACAGATGTGCTGTCATTGATGGTGGGTCAATCCGTTCCGAGCGGACCTCAACCCGGATTTAGTTCCGAAGTCGGCTAATTGGCCAGGACGCGTACTGCATAGAACTTCGTGAACTCTGAATCTGAATTTGTTAACGTATAATGCTCTGTTGCGATTTATTATTTTTTGCTCTTCCCACTTTGTGCTACGTCTAGTCATCCCATCATCGGCGACAGTCTTGATGCACCACGTTCAGGGGAATAAAGCTGATTATACTTCATCCAAACCACCATTCCAACCCAACAACACCTTCACAAGAACTACACCTAGAACATCAAACTCCCATTGGCCCGGTGCAAATTCCGCCACAATCCACAGCATCATCTCCCACCTACTCCTCTTGGAACGACGAGACCCAGCATTCCAAAACGATTACCCTACTCAGTAAACACAAGGCAAACCCGTAGATGACTGTAGAAAAGCGGTGTTTACCTCCACCCAACCATGGTGCTGGAGGTAAGAACCACGGCTGGGGCCGAGAAAGCTCCCTTACCAATTAGAGAAAGCGAGCATGTGGATCGCAGGTCTGGTGCGGAAGTTTGTACCGAAGCTGTGACAACAGGTGGGTGAGAAGCGAGATGATGACATGATGACATGAGGCTGCTCAGGGGCGCGTGTAAGGAGTCGTTACGTGTCTGCGCGCAGTGCTTCAGAGTGAAGGTTCATTTTCTCTTTATTTTGATCCACGACCATTGATGATATTGCGGATCTGTTGTGACGCTCGGTCAACAATTTATTACTACATACGCCAGGGTATCGCTGGCCGGCGGCAGCGTAATGAGCCCTTCATCTTCAGCGATGATGCAGCTCAGCAGGTCTCGACAAGCTCATTCAGCCTGTGAAGGCACATTCACCCCGTGCGCGTCGCCACGCGTTTGAAGATCTGACGCGGACGATCTTGCGCAGCAGCAGGTGGATTCCACGAAGGGCGAATCTTCGTCTGCTTCGCTGAAGTGAAACCCCCAACTGCGCCCCTCTGAGCACTAATCAAAGCCTCTATGACAGCGGCAGCCTCTGCGCGTACATCTACATACTTGGCCGGGATCAGAGGCGGCTCGACATGGAACCTCAAGCTGCCCTGCAAATCCAGTGTGTTGCCCGCGCGAAGCGTGTTCAAAAGACCTGGCTGGCTCTTCCGGAGCTCAGGATAGACAAACTTGCCATTCTCGTCGTATCCGCGGGCTTGGAGCTCTTCTTTGATAGCGTTGCGCAGACGCCGTCTAGCCCATGTTCTTACACAGCTGGACTTGTTCAGGTCGGCGGGGGTGGTCGCATGCCACCACAGTCCCTCCCTCTTCTTCTCTCTCTGTCTGCGGCGCTGCGTCTCGCAGAGGGGGTGCTGGGGATCGGAGGCGACGTGGTTGAGGATGAAGTGCTTGTAGTCGGTGGCATAGCTGACTTTGAACGTGCGCGGCTGCTGTCTGGCGAGGAGCGAGTAGACGGCATTCTTTGACATGCCTCTCCTGTGTATGCACGGTGACGTAGGGTGAAGGAGAAGCGGGTGGGGGTGAAAAGGCTCGAGGACCACGGATGGATTGATTTTCGGCCGGGTGAGCGACGAGGCGCTAGGCTGTGAATGGCCTTAGCGCGCAGTGTCGAAGGCTCCCACAGTGAGTCGGAATCCACAGTGCAAACAACCGTCGAGCCGCCACTACATAAAGACTTGCGCCCGCCGACGCTTCTGCCACCAACACCAAACACAACTCCACCCACACCCACACCAACTTCGACTACCGCCCACCATGCCGAAGAACAAGGGAAAGGTATGTTCAGCGCTCTTTTGGAGGGGCTGCCCCGCCACTTCTCCCAGCGCCTGACGCCCAAACCTCACGGCGCTTTCTGTGTCTGGGCGATGCGGCGCTTCCTCTCACATGCCACGATGCACCTGCTAACACATCTACCAGGGAGGTAAAAACCGACGTAGGGGTAAGAACGAGAACGACAACGAAAAGCGCGAACTCGTCTTCAAAGAGGAAGGCCAAGAATACGCCCAAGTCGTCAAGATGCTCGGAAACGGTCGTCTGGAAGCCCAGTGCTTCGACGGCGCCCGCCGTCTCGCCCATATCCGCGGCAAGCTGAGGAAGAAGGTCTGGATCAACCAGGGCGACATTATCCTGCTGTCGCTGCGAGACTACCAGGACGAGAAGGGTGATGTTATTATGAAGTACTCTGGTAGGTCTACATTATTCCCTACTCTCAACACCGTTTCTTCTTTCTTGGACACAGTATTGACTTTGATACAGCCGACGAAGCCCGCTCATTAAAAGCCTACGGCGAACTCCCCGAAAACGCAAAGATCAACGAGACAGACACGTACGGCGACCAGGGCGACGAGGGCATCGGTTTCGAGTTCGACGAGGACCGCGACGACAGCGATTCGGACGAGGCCGACGGCACCGGCAAGAAGGAGATTGATATTGACGACATTTGAGGGGGAGGCGCGCAGATCCGCCATGCTGTCTCGGCTCCTGCTTTGCGGCTGCTGCTTTGCTGTGGCGGGGGCCGGGCTGCTCAAATGCTGCTTCTTGCGAGCGGGCGGATGGTTTGAGGGATGTTGAGGGATGTTGAAGATATATGGTTCCGTATGAATGATCATGAGGTTATTCGGCATGATTTTATGTTACATGCTTTTGGTATTTTCGTGAAAGCATGATGGGATAGAGAAATGATACACGCATAATCTTCGTCCAAACTACAACTTCCCAAGATTCCTGTTTTCTCTACTTTCTAACATCCCAACCCTCTAACTAAACCCCTGCCCCTGCACCTCCTCATACACACTGCGATTAAAAAACCTATGCACCCTCCTCCCCACATCCGTGCCCACCAACCAACAAATCTCCCTCTCGGACATATTAGCCACCTCAAACACACTCTCGCTCTTCAGCATCAACGTCGTAACCACATTCTCATTCACCCCGGGCAGCGCCCTCAACATATCCTGACTCGTCTGATTAAAACTGCGCATCTCATCCCCACTCTGATTCGGATCAAGCCCCAACTGCACCGCCCTCATCGGATCAGGCTCATCCTGCTGTTTCTTGAGCTCTGCGAAGATCTCAGCCGTTTGGTACGGACTGCTACTCCAAATGATTCTCAAGCGAGGGAAAGCGAGGGTAAGCATGACGAGTTTGGATTGGAGGTCTGGTGTTGTTGCGGGTCCGTTTGCAGAGGAAGAGCTGGAGGCTGAGTAATCCGTAAAGGGTTCTAGGGTGAAAGACTTATTTTGGTCGAACTCGATGAGCAGCATGGGGTGTTTGTAGTGTTCCATCATGGATTCGACTTGGTTGAAGAGGCGGCCGTTGGCGAAGGATTGGATAAGATCGCGGATGGACTTTCGCTCGATGCAGATTTGGGGCGTGAGGACGTAGTCGCCGACAGTGAGCATGCATGGGACTATTACGATGGATCGGCCGTGCAGGAGCGAGGGGAGTGAGGACCGGAATTCTCGTACGTCGACGACGACGCGCGGGGGTTCGGTGGTGGCGGCTAGGCGGCCGCCGCCGGCTATGCGTGTGTTGATTGTACGTAGGAAGGATTCTTCGGGCGCGAGGTTGGCGGTGGAGTTCATGGTTAGGGCCATGTTTGCGCGCTCTTTGATTAGTCGGGTGAAGGCGTCTTTTTCGCGGCGCACGGCGGAGAGGTATCGTTGTTCTTCTACGCTGCCGCCGTAGTACATGAAGAAGACTTTTACTGTTCGGTCTGTGTGGGATGATCGGTATACTTCTATCCGCCGGATGAACGCTGCGTCGGGCTCGTACATGATGACGTATCGCGGCTTTGTCTCGTCGAGGATGTGTTCGTCTAGGTCTCCAGAGTAGGGGTGTACGATGATGAGAGAGTTTATGTCGAAGAGCTCGTAGAAGCTTTCCATGTTGTCGAGAGGGTCGAATCCCACGTCGCCAGGCTTTTGTGCTGCTTCAATCTCAGTGGGTTCCAGTTCGGCCATTAGACTTGCAATGTGGGCGTCGCGGTCTCCTGCTGTCCGAACAGCTCCTGTATCAGACCGCGATGGTCCTGCTGCTGCATTTCCGCCTCCTCTGATACGACGCCGCTTGTTAGGCGGAGGTTTACCGGATGTCTGACGCATCCCGCTCTGAACATTCTTGTCCGTGCTTGTGTTGATGGCTTTCTGATTCTCTGAGAACAACGCAGCGCTGACCTTACTGAAGTCGCGTTTCCAGGTGAGATAACTCCGTAGCTTGCGTCGCATCATGAAGTTCGCCGATGGCTCGTACTCGTCTTCTTCCTCGTCTGCAACGCCCTCTGGCTTTACGTACATGGTCTGCAGATACTCTCTCAGCTGTGACGCGGTGCCTTGATCGCCACACATGATGAGTATAGAGCCGTTGGACGAGTCCTGCGGTGTTGGGTTGAAGTAGGCATCTTGTTCTATCTCTTGCAGAATTTCTGCGAGCTGTGTCCACTTGGGAAATTCCTCTAGGACAGGCTGCAGAGACTCTGGCACAGCATTCGAGGCATTCGCTAGTTCCGCGTTAGATACCTTGCCCGTGTATACTCTTCGCTTGGCAGTGGTGAAGATGGTATCGGCCGCGTCTAAGAACAACCACGGAGACTGGTTCTGCTTTGTTGAGCCTGGCGGCGGCTGCGAGGCTGCAAGCACGGTATCGAGGTACTTGTTGAAGTTCACCGCATCATAGGTAAGAAGGGCATGCAGAATAGTGCGAAGCAGGGACAGATCTCGGACGACCTGTCGCGTCTTGAACGTTGTGCGATGCCAGACGGGGTCTAGTTGACGTCTGATGATTTGATCAAAATTCTTGTGTAGGGCACTGTCCACATTCCAATCCTCCATCTCCACGCCTGGGTTTGCTTTCTTGAGCTCGCTGATACTGGCCTCTACACATGCCAGTACCGCGTTCTGTATGTCTTGCATGGCTTCCGTCATTGGCACTTCCAGCTCAATGACTTCTGCTTTCTTGCGTCCTTCGAGCGAGTTTGCGACTGCGACGTGGAATCTTGGGTATAGCGCCGGCTTCGTAAGGAACAGGTTCTTCATCATGTTCGTGAGCGGAGCGAAGCCAGTCGTGAAGGGCTCTGGCGTATCTGAGAACGCCTTTAAGAAGCCTGCCTTGTTCTTCTGCCGGTATATCCTCAAGATGAAGGCCTCTAAAGATGTCGCGACGACCCTTTCAGCATGCAGCACTACCACACCCGTCACCGTCTCTGGGTTGAGTAGCCCAGACAGAAAGTCCACAATGAGGATGCGCGACGTGATGCTGAAGATCCCGCCTTGGGCGTACATCTTCTCACGTGTTCCAACGCTCATCAGGTCGGTATTGACCAGGCTCAGGCCGCGACACTTGGGCGCGTTGCTGACGGCTGCGTGCTCAGCCAAAGCCTCGCCGATCCAGACATTCTCGCGATCGTCGGCACCCACGAGCAGTATAAGGTTGTTCCCGGCGGCATCGTAGGAGTGGAGGAGGTTTGTGACTATGCGCAGAAGGCCGAGGCCACGCGCGAGGAGGACGAGCTCATCTTCCTCGCGCAGTTCGTTGAAGATGTCCTGTTGGAACTCCTATGATGTCATCAGTATCGTGTCTATAGACGTTCTAGATCAGGCTTACGAGAGGCAACGAGAGCTTCACGGGGGCTTGCGCATCGTTGGGCATTGGATCCTGCTGCAACGGTCGTGGTGGGGCGAGATGAAGGTTTGGGGCTGGTTCGCGCGCCTAGGTTCGCGGAACTTCGCGAAACCTAGACGCTGTCACGAGATCGATCCCGGACGGATGTCACCTGAGCAGAGGCCTCACCTCATTTCAGACATCCATGGACTCAACTATGCCTGACATTGGAGATGAACGGTACGTCATAGGTCTTGCAGACTGCCTCGATCCCCAGGAAACCCCCGGCCTTGATGGGAAGCGTAGATTCGTGATACATGTAAATATACAACAGCGAAAAGGAAGTCATCTGGCATGGGTCTGCTACTGCGTGCTAGCCCTGATCTCTGCTTGTCTTCTCCGACCCTCGGCAGCATAGGCGTCGCGCTCCTCCCTGCGAATCTGTTGTTCCGTCTCAGACCTCTTCGCATCCATTTCCTTCTGTGCAGCCCAGACTAATTTCATTAGCGCGGTCTCGAAGATGACTGCAGAAGCAACACTTACTCGGCTTGTCTGAACGCGAAGCCTCCTTCAATTGGCCAACAAATGCGTCAAAGTCCTTCTGCCTCTGCTCCCTTCCGGCAAGGGCCTTCTTCTGCAGTTCTGGGCTATACCTCTGCATGGATCATGAGCAGCTGTTGGGCGCAGCACGTGGAAAGTAGACATACCTTGAAGATTTCTTCCTCAGTAGGTGTAACCCACATGACGAGTGCAGGGCCACCGATGCACAGGATTCCGCCTCTATCTTGTCATCAGTTTATGGCAATGCAGCGACCATATATCTCACGTACCCTGCGATGGCTTTGATGTAGGCCGCGGTAGATGGCATGGTGTGTCTTTGGTGACGGTCTGAATATCGGGAAGTCTACTTTCTAGATTGCCTGCTTGTTGGCAGCGTATGTTCCAGGGTATCGTGTTGGGGTGGAGACGCGTGCAGCTAAAGTGGTGAAGTCGACGATCCACCCAACTGCCGGACTGATTGTCTAACAAAGCTAGCCTGCTGCGCCACGCTCAATCACGTGTGTCGTGCACCGCCGCCCGACGCCACCGGAGCTGCATCGTCGGGACCCAACTGCTTGCAGGCGGCGAACGCTTACCCGAGCCTAAGGCCCAGCGATCACCGTCGACCCTGCCCTCATTGGTAGGCCGTTCCTCGACTGCATGATGTGTATGATCTCCAGCGGCTCTGCGACTTGGTTCGTATAGGGACTGCTTGACATCAGCTCATTCGGGCTGTTTTGCGCAGGGCTGATACTGATCGTCTCCATATTTCTCCAGTCACTTTAGCTGGCGGTGCTACTCAGGGCAAATTCAAAGGCTTCATTTAATCTACTCGCGTGCGAATCAATCCACCGACAACGATTCGTCTACTCCAAGGTCCCTGGTCCGCGTTTCAAGGCGAAGGACGCCAAAGCGGGACTTTTGCTTATTCATTTCCTGTGTTGCACCAGCGGCGTGTGGGTGACAGACCTGGGTTGAAACGTAATCGAACTAATTGGAGGTCACCCCGTGTTTGAGGAGGCAGCGGCCGCCCCCAATTGGCGTCGATTTCCAGAACATGTACAATTGAGAGTTCGACTATAGACTTTGCACCTTCACTCCATCGTCATCCCGCCTTTGAAAGGTCGTCCCTGTGCTGAGTGGGCATATGACACCTCTTTGAGTTTGTGCCACCCCTGTCAGGTACGACATTGCCCGGAACACGGCCAACTGCCAACACCGTCATCGCGATCGCACGTCGACGACCAGCATCCGCTACAAACAGGCCGAACGAGCCCAGGCTCGCGATCGCGATTGCGCCCCAGATACCTTAAGAGCTGCAGCCCCGCCGGTCGGACATCACCAACGCTCGCTAGCCTCGTGATAGACAGCCTCGGGTCAGGCTTCTCCGATAACGCCGCAAGCATGGCGCACCAACAACACTACGATCACTACGCGCAGCCGCAACAGCAGCAGCAGTACTACGACCAAGGCAGGCCGCAGCAGAGGCAGCAGCAGCAATACCAGAATTACGACAATCAATATGACCAGCAACAATACTACGACTACGACTACGGCTATGACCAGGGCGGCCACGAGCAATGGAACAACGGACACTATGACCAGCAGGGAGGATGGGACAACGCGCAGCAGCACGGCGGCTACCAGGACGTGAATGGGCACTCGAGGCCAGCCCAGCCGGATCAGCGACGCAGACAGCCGCCGCAAGACCAGTACTATCAGGAGGAGGCATACAGCGACCAGCACTACCAGCAGTCGCCCCCGCAAAACCCAGGACGGAGACCGCCTCTTCAGAGTCAGCGTCCTCAGCAACAGGCGTACAATGAGCCGCCGCGACAACGACCACCACCACAACAACAGGATCCCCGAAGCCGACCGACAGGTCAGGGGAATGCGCCACCCATCAACACACAAAATGGACGAGGTGTCCAGAGGCCACCAGGTATGTCGCGACATCCCGATTCACTCATAACGACAAGAATTAGCATTGCCGAACTTCAGCATAATACAGTCCACTAATCACCACTGACAGGCCTGGACCGCTCCCTCTTCAACCCAACATCACCCAAGACTCTTGCCTACGACAACCCGTTCCCGACCTTTCCTTCGCAAAAGCCACCGCAAGCTGGCTCGAAGCCCCTCGAAAAGGGCATGGCACAGATGAACATCAAGGACGGTGGAGGACAGCCGAAGCCTACAGGCCCATCTGGGCGAGGACAGCCTATGCCACCACAAAACCGCGGCCTACCACAGCAGAGGTCAATACCCAACCCGCGGCAGGACTCGGGACATTTCGAAGGCCAGGGTCAACGCAATGCCCCTAATCGCATGCCGCCCGGACAGCGACCACCCCCCATGAACGCCGATCCCAGTCGAGGACAGCAACCACATCGCACATCTGATCCCATGTCGCGAGCTTTCGGTCCGAACACACAGCGATCGGTGACAATGCCCCAGACACTACCAAATGGAAATCAGGGTGGATATAACGGTCAGCAAGAGTTCGCTGAGCCTGGTGCTGTTTCCGGCTACTATGGCCCTGCATCGCCAGATCACATTCCTCCCAGGCCTTCAACTGCGGGTGGGACGAGGCAAAACGGGCCACCAATGCAGCAGGGGCATAGGCCTCCTATGCCCCAGGCGCCGCAACAGCAGCCACCAACGCAATACCGCCAGCAAGACCAGCGTCAAGCGCCAATTCAGCAGCAACAGGCTCAGGGTGGCGAACCGGCACTGGACGACTTCTACGATGACTACTATGGGCAGGGCGACGCTGCGATGGACATGCCCAACTTCGACGCCATCCCAGAGACCAACAACAAGCATCGCAGAGGTGATTCAATCGACAACCACTTGACTCCATCTAACGATACCCGCTATGCCCCACCGCCTGCGCCCATGAACCCAGGATCCGGCAATCCTCAGGGCCAGATGCAGCGAAGTCGATCACAGCCAGACCTCAACGGGCAGTACGCAAACGGCGTGCATGAAATGGCGGCAGATGCTCCTCCGATGCCAGGTCCGTCACGGGCAAACACTGGCTTTGCGCCCCCGAATGGTCTACCCAACGGTGTCCGAGGACGAGGGCCTCCTCAGAGGGGAATGACGGGTGATGGCATGCAAGGTGCACCACCCAACCAAGGTCCAATGCGTGGACAGCCGCCCAATTTTGACCCACGATATGGAGGGCCCCCTCCAGGCCCCCAAAGGGTATACTCGGATGAGACTACTTACTCTGAGCCGCCTCCAAGCATGAACAGGAACTTCGGATCGCCCGCACCCGGACACCCTATTCAACGACCAGGAACAGCTGCACCTGCACCGGGACGAAACCCAAGCGATCCTATGGGCAGAAGACCTGGCACTACTCAGCCACCGTCGAATCCAGACGCCTTGCCAGCGCACCCCATGCCTGTACGACAAGGTCTCATGCAGCAGCCACCGCGGCAGCAACCACAAGCAAACCAGCCCCAGGTGCCCCAGAACGCAAGACCGCCGCCTGTCAGACAATACAACAGCGAGCCTGGACGCCCCAGTATTGAAAGCCAACAATCGTCTACACAGCGTCACAGTGGAACAGGCGCGGCACCCCATCCAGTAACTTACGACGAGCTAAACAGGCTACGCAACACGTGGAAGCAAAACCCCAATGACATTCCTACGGGTCTGAAACTGTCCAAGAAGCTCGTAGAAGCATCGAGCGTACTCGCCGATGAAGGAGGCACAGCCGACTCCAGGACGAAGAACAAGAACCGAGAGAAGTTCATCCTCGAAGCCCACAAGATCATCAAGAAGCTCGTCAGCAATGGTTCGCCGGATGCCATGTTCTATCTTGCCGATTGCTACGGATCAGGGGGGCTTGGCTTGCAAGTGGATACCAAGGAGGCATTCACGCTCTATCAATCAGCCGCCAAAGGAGGTCATGCTGCAAGTGCATACCGCACAGCTGTCTGCTGCGAGATGGGTCATGAAGAAGGCGGTGGCACCAAGAAAGATCCCCTCAAAGCCGTCCAATGGTACCGACGTGCCGCCGCGTTGGGCGACCCCCCTGCCATGTACAAGATGGGCATGATACTCCTCAAGGGACTCTTGGGCCAACAAAAGAACTTCGGTGAAGCCATCAACATGCTCAAACGAGCCGCTAGTCTAGCCGATCGCGACAACCCGCACGCACTCCACGAATTGGCCCTCATCTACGAAGCGCAAACTGGCAACGAACGCGTCATACGCGACGAAGCGTACGCGCTACAGCTCTTCCACCAAGCCGCTGATCTCGGCTACAAGTTCTCCCAATTCCGTCTCGGACAGGCTTATGAGTACGGGCTCTTGGGCTGCCCAATCGACGCACGTACCAGTATCGCTTGGTATACTAAAGCCGCTGCCCAGGAGGAACACCAGAGTGAACTTGCCCTCTCAGGCTGGTACCTAACAGGTACCTCGGGCATACTCGAACAAAGCGACACCGAGGCTTACCTCTGGGCACGCAAAGCGGCGTGCGCGGAACCGCCACTGCCAAAGGCGCTGTTCGCCATGGGCTACTTCACTGAAGTGGGTATAGGCTGCCCGCGCAGTTTGGATGAGGCGAAACGGTGGTATGGACGGGCTGCAGGTATGTATTAACAACTCAGATATCAAAGGAGAGTGGATTGCTAATATCGTCACAGCATACAAATTCCCCAAAGCTCAAGAACGTCTTGAGGAGCTCAAGCGTGGTGGAAGTAAAGTGCAGATGAAGCGTGAACGTCTTAGTCGGACGAATCAGAAGCAGCAAGAGGAGAATTGCTCGGTTATGTAGTTGTGGGTTGTACTGTACTATCATCTGGATGATTTGTTTTCAGGTGCTGTTTGTGTGCGTTTGCTTGGTGTTGCTGGTGTTGAGCATGGAGTTCATGTTGGAGCATTGATGGCGTCCGCTTTTTTGGTACGCTTTGATACATAACCTGATCGAGCGCGAACACCGAATACAGCGTTCAATCAAACAAGCATACAACAGAACTAACTCCCGTGAAGCCGAACCCCCTCGTCACCAAAACCCCATCCCATCACTGCCCTTTCTCCAACTTCTTTATCTCAGCCTCGACCCTCTCCGCCTCTTTAAGCAACCCCTCCTTCCTCTTCGCCAAGTCCCTCATCCCCTTCTCCCCGGCCTTTCCATACAATTCCAATTCCCGTCGAGCCAACGCCTCGCGGTCCCAAAGCGCCCTCTTTCCCCCACCCAACCCTTTCCTAAACTCCTTCAATGCATCGACAAACTCCGCAGGCGGGGGATGCAGCAACGAGTGCGTTTTAGCTTGCAGACCGAGTAAGATGGCTTTTGTCTGCAGGAGCTCGGCGGAAGATTTTGTGTGGCGGGCTAGAGCGCCTTGTTGGGTTTGCTCGAGGATTTTGATGCTGGTGCTGAGGAGGGAGGAGTGTGTGGAGAGGAGCGTGGTTAGCGTGGTTGTTAGATGGGTGTGTGCGGCTTGTAATTCGCTGGGCAGGGTATCCACAGCGGAGGTTTTGAGGGTTAGAGATGTGCTGTGGAGGGATGAGATAGGTGGGGGAGAAACTGGGGACGCGATGCGGCAGAGGTAGTCGGCTATATTGGTGAATTGGGTTGATAGAGCTGAGGCGATGGGAGCGATGTTTGAGTGGAAGAACTCGATGTCTTCAGATAAGATGTCGAGGTCGGATGCGGGAACTTGGCCGTTAAGCTGGGCGGTTACGGTTTCTGTGACTGCGTGTAGATCCGGTGGAAGATCGGTGGCTTTCGATGGAAGGGTTGAGAGCGATGTTGTGAGGATCTGCGTTGTGTGGAGAGTTGTAAGGGCGGAAGTCAGAGTCTGGGGTTGTGTCAGTATGTACGGTCAATACCAACCCATAACCCTATGTACAGGCCAAAATTCTGTAAGGAGATGTCAAAGATGACCCCCTGTGGCTGAGCAAAGGCATGATACCAGGACTGTAAACAAACAAAGGATTGGATTGCCGGAACGCGTGTCTAAAGCACGAAATTACGAGTATAGTAAAGACCCGAATGCCTTCTCAATAGTGATAATAAAGAGATTCTTACCTTCCGTATCTCATCATGTACTCGCTGCTTCTTCGTATCCCTCGATGAGCCATTCGGATTAAGCTTCCTTGTGCAAAGATCCTTGTACAATATCTCAAAGTTAGGATTGCGCTGCAAGACGACGGGATCAATCGGCGGTAGCATGACGTTCCTCGAGCTTGTGTGGTGTGGCTTGGAGGTACAGCTAAGAAGAGACGCGACGGGAGTAGGTGCAGTAAAGTAGCGGTAGGAGCGGGGCGCTAGCTCGTTACTACCTAGTGCCTTAGCCCACCTTTCACTCCCGTCGATCCTCAAAGGTCCCATCTTTTCCAATTCGAATATCAGATCAAGACCTTACTCGTATACTTTCAAGAACAAATCCCCACATAATGCCAGAACCCCGCCGCCAATCGTCCACATCTACAGTATCAACATACCACCTCTACAACCGCACGGGCTCCTCCTGTGCACGCCGCGTCCGCATCGCGCTCGCCCTGAAAAAGGTCCCCAATGTCCTCTATCACGACGTGGAGAAATACACACGCACCTCCATTGGCACAAAGCAGTACCTGGCCATAAACCCCAGTGGCGCTGTTCCCACTCTAATTCACGAAATCACCACACCAGGCCACTCTACTAAACAACGCTTCGTGCTCACGCAATCAACTGCTATACTAGAGTATCTGGACGAGATGTTTCCGGGGGCATGTCCTTTGATGCCGCTGGTGGGTAACAGGGAGGAGAGAGCACGGGTGAGGGAGCTGGTCGCGGTGGTGACGCAGGATATGTTTCCTTTTGCGAATCGAGGGAATGGGGTGAGGTTGTGTGAGGTTGCGAAGGCGACGGAGGAGGGGCGCTTGGAATTGATCAGAATGAAATTGAATGAGGGGTTTGATGCCTACGAGGCTATGATGGCGAAGTGTGGGGGTAGGTATAGTGTGGGCGATGAATTGAGTATGGCGGATGTGTGTCTTGTGCCGCAGGTGTTGCAGGCGCAGTTGTGGGGGGTGTTTGTGCTCGGATGTGATAGATGGCCGCTGATCAAAGCTGTGGTGGGTAGGTTGGCGAGGGTTAAGGCTTTTGCTATGGAAATGGGGGATATTGCTGTGGATGAAGAGACTGTCGTGAAACCACTGCCATGATAGCTATGCAGACTGCTAAAGCGTCTCTATCGTACTCTAATGCATGTCAACGCCGTTAAGCGCCAGTTCATACAGTAAACTTTTCTCTTCGAGAACGCCATACACCAGTTACACGCAAACACTGCGTGCCATCTCCCAATCAAAAGATCTCCTTCTCACAAACAACCTCATACCGCTCATCCACCACCTCTCCCTGTCCTTCCGCACCCCCACTCCAAATCTTCTTCGCGCCCATCTTACAAATACAAACTCTATCCACCCTAACACCCTCCGCCCAAACGAAACCCTTGTACTTCTCAATCAGATTGCGGGCGTCAAAGCGCATCCAGCTCTTGCCATCAGGACCATGTCCTTCACCCATCGGACGAGACGGATCTGCTGTTGAAGCTTCAGCAGCATTACCATCTACAGACCCTGTTGTCGACGCGCCATCTTCTTCATTTCCATCATGACCATTGGCGTCTGTGTTTCCAGTCTGACCATCCACCCCATTCCCATGATGACTCGGCGAAACCTTACATTCGACATGCCTCAACCCATCTATCAACATCTCACTCTTTTCCCTCCCCCTCCCCCCTCTCCCCTTCGGCTTCGCATAAATCGTATTCAGCACCGTAGCATGCAACCTCAACGGCCTGGTATCCTCAACCAACAACCCCATCCCCGTAAACCTCTCTCTTAACGTTTGCGCAAACGGCTGCAGTCGCTGCGACACATCCCTCGGTTCCGCATACAGTATACTCGTTTTATGCGGCGCTTGCATCGCAACCAAGGATTCTAGGTTAACAGTCAAAGCGTCCGTGTCGGGCATGGCGGCGGCATTGAGGTTCTCGGCTATCTCGCCGCTTTCGGCGGCGGCTTCTGCGACGCGGAGGTGCGTTATGTCGCGTAGGAGGGTGTGCAGGTCGAGGTCTGATAGGTACTGTTGCGCTTGATCTAATTGTTGGGGAGAGAGACTCATTACGCCGAGGGTGAGGTGCAGGGTGCCGACTGGGCGGACGGCTTTCGTAGGGACGGGTCCATCTTTTGAGAGCTCTTCTTTAAAGTTTTCGAGTCTTTGCTGGAGTTGCGGGCGGCTTGAGTCGGTGACTAGGGGGAGACAGAGGAAGTGCGTGAGTTGTGGTTTCTTTGCGCCGCCTTTGCCTGGTTTCTTGCTGTCTTTCTGGTTTTTTTGTACTGATGGTGATGGGATGTCTCGAGATGCAAAGCCCTGTAATGTCGTCCTGATCTCGGTGTTGTCGCGCAGCTTCTCGCCGTCTAAAAAGTCGTTGTATTCGCCTTTTGACTTCTTTTTGCCCATGATTGGTGATGTGGTGTGAAATCCGACAGAGGAAAATTGATCTGAATGAACGTATTGGGCTTTCCTAGCTGCTCTGTTCTTTGCTAGGCAACGAGTGGAGTGAGTGGTGAGAGTAGCGCGTCGGCTGATTGGTCCAGGCGCAGCTCGATGCAAGACGGCCGCAAAGAGCATGAAAAGACAAGGACGGCGCTCGAAGCGCAGGGAGCAACTAAATGAATGGTTCACGGCAAAGAAAGAGCGATTCTAGGCGCGCCGAACCAAACGCCACATGATCCCACGGCAGCACCGGCAAGACTACGACGGCGGAACCGAGAAAAGGGCCTGACGATGGAACCACTCATGGTGTTGACTTTTCATGGGGCGCGGTATTGGGCCTATCAAAGTGTGCTTTCCAACCTATCAGACGCAACACCAAGTTCGGCAACGCCATGTGCGAAGAGTGACGTAGGTCCCGAAGGTGGGGTGAGTGACATGCGCCGCCGCTGGGCACACGTTCGGCCCTTCACCCGTAGGGCTGAGGAACGTTCCATGTCACATAGTATATAGTTCAGAGAGGGGTTAGCATGGTATTAGTTCTAATGGATGATACTTATCTAAAGTATTTACAGCTGCATTGCGATCATGTGAAGTGTTACTCTGCGCTGGCGCAACAACACATTCATCATGACGAGAGGGAGAGTTAACATTCATTCGTAATCTATGCAAGTGCGATGGAACCAAATAGACAAATTGAGGGCAAGCTATGTAGAGTACTGGAATTTCCTCGCTGACCCGATGACGGCATGTACACAAAAAGCGCTCCTAGGAACGTGAGATGGTGGAATGTCGCGCAGGAGAAAGTTCGTCAAGGATCAGGACGTGTCGCGGTAGAGCGGAAAGCCCGGTGTCGCAATTGTCGCTCCGTGGAGCGTACGGTCCTAGACTGGGCTGCTACCGATACCGACTCCTCCCAGCTGAGCGTGGCGAGTGCGAGACTGGTGTGCTCGCGCCGTAGCTCTGGCTGACGCGGTCTCTATTTCTTTGCCGCAGTAGGGGAGGGCGCGGCTTCTTCTTCCGCCTCCTCCTCGTCGCCCTCGTCCTGGTAGAACTTCTTGAGGATCTCCTTGACGTCGGTGAACTCCGTCTTTGCCTGCTTGATGATCTTGGCCAGGTTCTCCTGCGCCTTCTCCTCTGTTATGTCCTTGGTGCCCGCGTCGTCCTTGAGCTGGCCGTAGTGTTGGATCTTCTCGCACGAGTCTTTGACTTTGGTGAGGCCGAGCGTGGCGGACGAGCCCTTGAGGAAGTGGCCTAGCTCACTAAGCTCCTTGAGGTACTTGCCCTCCTTCTTCTCGCTGGGTGGCGTTAGTCGTCGCGCGCATATCGCAGGGCGCGCATGGGGCACTCACAGCTCCTTGTCCATCTTCTTGAAGGTCTGGTCGGCCTGGCCAAAGAAGTCGTAGACGATGCTTTTGCTGAACTCGCGCTCGACCTCGTCCTCGTCCATCTCGAGAATCTGCTCAAAGGTGGCTGGGTCGATCTGGTCCTCGGCGCCAGGGATCGACATGATGTCGCCGTTCTGTGGGAGGAGTCTTAGGTTAGGAGGTTGAGCTATAGATAGGCGCGTGTTGCGACAGTGTTGTAGGGACAGCAGGCGGATGACACGTGCGGAGAATTGCAGACATGGAGGGGCCAGGCAGGAGCAGGCAGGCAGGACATGGAGGGGCAGCACGAACCTTGTCGTCGGTAACCGACATGCTGAACAGGACGCAACAGCAAATCCGATTTACGGGAAGCGCTCTTCAACCTCGCGGGATGCTGTCGACACCTTCGTGTACTGGCGTCGCAGCGCTTCAATGCTCGTGGCGCGACGGTGACGGATATTTTTTCGCGCCTCAGTAGTGGGCCGTGCGGCTGTCCGATTCACTGGCTGCGGCTCGATGGGGCTTAGTGGATGACGAAAGGGTCGGCCCGTTGTTGCTGTGAGCGCCGTTGTTAGAGCTGCTGTCTTCTGCAGAGGGCAATGTCTCGGGACGCAGGGCAGAGTGGGAGATGTGAGTGTGACTGCTACGCTGCCTACCGAACTACTACGTACAGAAGCCCTCTTAGTCTAGTCAACCCCTCTGCTCGTTTAGTCGCTATAGTCTCGACGGAAGCGGCTGCCGAGGGAAGCGACAAAGCTATCCTGTTCGCGGTAGATTGGGACGACACGTCGAGTCGGTGAGATAAGAAGAAAGCAATTTGTGGCACTGGTGGTCACGGGCACGCTGCTCATATACAGCCGCGAGGGTTCTAGAAGTGAGATTGGCGATGTTTGCATCACCACAAAAGAGGGGGGCCACGGAATCATAGGCACAGAAATAAGGCCTCGCTATATGTGGGTGGATACCTCGACGTCAATCGGCAGCCTTCACTCGCCGTGGATCGCCTGTCACAGAGCCAACTCTGCCCTCTTCCAGCGGCTGACTGGCGACCATGCCCCCCATCGCCCTCATCGGCTGCCCGGCCAAAAGTAAGGTAACGCGCCCGGGTCGTGTGTGGAGTCTGCCCTCTGACCTGGCAGCTTGCCCGCACCGTGGTATCTTCTGCGGCTGATGGGGCTAGTTGCGACCCTCGCTCGCACCGCTTTGTCCCGTCGGCAGAGCAGACCATGGAGTGCGCAAAGACTGGAAAATGAGTGCGGTTGACAGGGCGCCAAGAAGGCCTGGAAGCGTTCGAAAGTCTGCCATTTCCCGCTGTTGGAAGGGGGCAGGGCGGGGTGCCAGCGTACGAATATAAAGAAAGACGAGGGTTGGTTTTCGTCGTGAGAACAACGACGTCACTCCGCCAGCCATCGTCATCGTGCATGCTCACCCGGACCCTGAAAACTCATTTGCTGGGTTGGGCTAGCAGCATGTACCGCGCACAAACACCTCGACAGGTCGCCGTTGGATTCCATGCGTTGCGCGCTCTCAACGGCCGTGTAGAGGTCCTATTAAGATAATTCCACCTTTGCCAGCACATGCGTCTTGGAAACGAGTAAACGCCATAGGCCCGGGCACCCACTCCACAGACAGGCATGCACCTTGGACCCTGACCTCTGTTCTCGCAGAAACCTGCAATGCACCTGAATCATGCTCGTTCGTCCGGCCTCCTCCGAGCTGCAAAGCTTCGATACTTTCCTGTTGCTGGAGCAGGGGCTACGGATGACGGAAGCAATAGTGCGTAGAGGCGTCTGGGATCAGCGTTCGTGATGCAGGCGTGCAGGACAAGGAACCTGCGGATCGCAGCTGCAGGGTCACTGAGTGGAGTAGTTAGCGTGACGGTTTCATCGGTACGGTCACTTGCTGAACGATGCGGTGTGCGGTACCGGCGCAACTTGTCGAACCGTGAAGCACACAAAACTTGGCTTCATTGTTTTCGGAGACCTTGGCGCGACACAAACCGAAGCAGCTCCGCCTGTAGGCCTTGAACACCCTTTTGGTATCCCGCATATGCAAGTGAGTGAAACCGGACAGGTAGGCGTGCGTCTGTCATTCGCGATCACGATGTCCCAGCGCACGGGAACTAGCGTCATTGCACAGTGCTGTGCGAGTTTCCAGCGATACTATGCTAGGTAATGATCTGTATATTACCGATGAACTCGCAAACGACAGGACCAACCACTCGTGGGGTGTGGGGATAAAGTGGGTGAAGTCTGAGTGGGAACAAAACTTCGGTGAAGGATTGGAGGATCGACCAAATTAAACGAATCAGGTACTTCGATCCGAGAACACAAAAGACGGCATGAAGGAGGTTGTAAGATCGTGAGCCGTTTCATTTCTCGTATGTTTTTTCATTGTATAATCTAGCCGCCGATGCTGTCTGCACGGTACAATGCTGGCGCCATGTTATGTCACAAGGTTCGCTGAATCACGGAAGGAAGTAGAACACTGTCATGACGATCCTAACCCTTGACCTTGTAGATGGCCTCGGCCAGGCGGCCGACGTTCTCGCTGGTGATACCCGCGACCGAGATACGGCCGTCCTTGGTAGCATAGACTGAGTGCTGTCATGGCGGTTAGCGCTGCTGATGTCAAGATGGTTGCAAAACATAGACTTACCTCCTTCGCTAGCTTATCCATCTGCTCGGCTGTCAGACCAGTGTAAGCGAACATGCCAATCTGGGAGGTGATATGGCTCCAGTCGTGCTTGCTGCCGAGCTTCTCGAGGTTCTCCTTGAGGAGGGCACGCATGGTGATGATGCGGTCAGCCATGCCCTTGACCTCACCAAGCCATTGCTTGTTCAGCGAAGCGTCGTTCAGAATCTCAGAGGCAATGCGGGCACCGTGAACTGGGGGGTTAGAGTACAATGGGCGGACGAGGATCTTGATCTGAGAGTCAACGCGCTTCTTCTCGTCGGCAGACTCGCAGACGATGGAGAAAGCACCAACACGCTCGCCGTAGAGACCCATGTTCTTGGCGAAAGACTGAGCCAGGCAGGGGCGGAGACCCTCCTTGATGAAGTGACGGAGAGCGAAGGCGTCCTTGGTGGTGTCACCACTGGCAAAGCCCTGGTAGGCCATGTCGAAGAAGGGGTAGTGGTCGCCAGCCTTGACAGCCTCAGCGATCTGAACCCACTGCTCCTCGGTAGGGTCTACACCAGTAGGGTTGTGGGCACAGGCGTGGAGCAGGACAATGCTGTTCTTGGGCATGGCCTTGATGTCGGCCACCATGCCGTCAAAGTCGAGGCCAATGGTGTCCTTGTTGTAGTAGCGGTACTTCTCGACCTTGAGGCCGGAGTCCTTGAAGACAGCGTTGTGGTTGGCCCATGACGGCGTGGGAATGTAGATGGCCTTCGCGCCGGGGTAGTGGCGCTCGAGGAAGGCACCACCAATGCGGAGGGCACCGGTACCGGAGATGGTCTGGGTGACGGCGATGCAGTCGTCGTTGAGGGGCGTAGAGTCGGCGCCGTATGCGAGCCTGAGGGCAGCCTTGGTGAAGTTGGGGACACCGGTGATGCCGGCGTATTCCTTGTCGAGCGATGACTTGACAATCTTCTCCTCTGCTTCCCTTACGGATGGCAGGACGTAGGGCTTGCCCTTGTCGTCACGGTAGGCACCAACACCTGTCGATAGCTGTCAGTCGCGCCTTCCATGTCGGATTGAAGAGCTTATACTAACCCAAGTTGATCTTCTTGGGGTTGCTGTCGGCCTTGAAGGCTTCGGTGATACCTAGAATGGCCTTGGGCGGGGCGGTGAGCTACGGTATGGCCTATCTTATCAGGAGCTGTACTTACATCCTGGGGGTCAGTTAGCTCTGGTGAAACACGACTGGGGCCCAATTGCTTTTGCCACTTACTGGAGGACCCTGCGGTACCTGCGACCAAGCGGAGACAGCTCGGACGCTGGTCCTGAGGGACAGCTGCTTAGTCGCCGCCTGGCGCAGCGCCGTTCTTGATGACGCGAGCATGGTTGAGTTGTGTGCGGGGTGGAAGGGGAGTTGAGGGGCAGCGTAGAGGAAGAGAAGAGGGTGATAGAGCTTCCCGTAGACTATTGTAGTGGGTGGTCTGAGCAAAATACCCCAGAAAAGCAATAAACTCCCCGTCGCCGTTTTGCGGGAGAGCTTCGATGACTCGGGGCAGCCACGATCGCCTCCGATTCGCTTAGCCGAGGCACCCCTGCTAACTCCGGCGCCCTTCACTAATTTTCATGGCAAACTGGCGCGTCGCGTGGGTGAATTGACTTGGGTTGACATTCAGTAAGACTTCCCGTACACTATGCGACCAGCTCTAAGGCAAGCCAGGACGCTGCTGAACCATGAGGCCTCGGTCCCTCTCTTCCTCTGTCCCGCACTGGTCAGAGCGCCCATAGCCTCTCATCGTCGCCGAACGCCGCAGAAAGAACCTCTGAAGAAGTATTCGACTTTTGTAACGCCTCAGGACCAAATAAATGCCACCGCCCCTCCTCTCGATACCAGCGATGCTCCTCCCAGTAAAACCTCACCAGACACATCCTCAACCCAGAGGTCATTGCCACGGGCATGTCCAGGATGTGGTGCGCCATCCCAGATATACAACAAGAGAGAGGCCGGGTACTACGACGTAGACCGCAACTCGATACGGGAGTACCTTGACGGTGTCCAAAAGGCAAAAGAGGCGACTGTCGAGGACGACATATATGCCAAGGCGCTCAAAAATGTGAATCCTGAGCTGCTCGGAGAATTAGGGCTTCAGGACGAAAGCATCGAAGCACAGCCAGAGGACGAAACGCCGTCCACGCCCGTATGCGACCGATGCCACAACCTCATCCACCACCGCAAAGGATCGCCTATACACCACCCGACCGTCGAATCCATACAGCAGACCATCGCAGAGTCGCCCCACCGCCGCAATCACATCTACCATGTCGTCGATGCCGCCGACTTCCCGCTCTCCATAGTCCCAAACCTCCAGTCGTCCCTGCGGATACCCAAACTTCGGACCCAGAACCGCCGCGCAAAACACAAGGGATGGGTCGCCAACGATCGCATTGCAGAGGTCAGCTTCATCATTACGAGGGCTGACCTGCTTGCGCCGAAGAAAGAGCAGGTGGATGTCTTGATGCCATACGTCCGAGACGTGCTTCGAGATGCACTCGGGAGACAGAACGCAAACGCGCGACTGGGCAACGTGCGGCTTGTGAGCGCAAAGCGGGGATGGTGGACCAAACAAGTTAAGGAAGACATCTGGGAGCGCGGAGGTGCAGGCTGGATGGTTGGCAAGGTTAACGTAGGAAAGTCGAACCTCTTTGAGGCTGTCTTTCCGAAAGGGCGAGGAGCAGACTACCAAGACGTGCGTAAGATACGGAGCGCAGCCGAGCGTGAGGCAATGCTCAGCAGCGCAAAGTCGCTAGAAGAGCTTACCCGGGTACAAGCACTGCTCGCCGAAGAGGACGCCGAAACGGAACGACTGAAGAACAAACCTAAACAACATCTCCATAAGCCTCCCGCAGAACTTGAGGAAGAAGCTGAAGAGGAGGATTTCGACGATCCTGATGCGCTCCTGCCACCACCGCAGCCATACACACCATACCCCGTCCTCCCAATCGCCTCCTCCCTCCCCGGAACAACCGCCTCTCCAATCCGCATCCCCTTTGGCAACAACAGAGGCGAACTCATCGACCTCCCCGGCCTCGCCCGCACAACACCAGGTCTAGAAACCTTTGTCCAACCCGCCGCCCACGACGACCTCGTAATGAAGAACCGCATAAACTCCGAACGCTACACCCTCAAACCCGGGCAATCCCTCATCCTCGGGGGCGGACTAATCCGCATCACACCCGCAACCCCCGACCTAGTCTTCCTCGTCCACCCCTTCGTCCCCATCCACCCGCACGTAACGCGGACCGAAAAAGCCATAGACTACCAAGCGCAAACCTCAGACCGCCAACTCCAAGTCGCCCCCATCCTCGCCCCCCATGTAGGCCCCAAGATGAACTCAGCCGGGAAATTCCAGCTCAAATGGGATGCTACCAAGAAACTCGCCGGCCCCGTCACCTCCCCCGTGGCAGGCAAGATGAAGCCCGAAAACCTGCCCTTCCGCGTCTGGAGCACGGATATCCTGATTGAGGGTGTAGGCTGGGTAGAAGTCAGTGCGCAAACCCGACGACCTCAGGGCTGGAAGCCATCTGGCCTCGAGAAGAAAGACCCCAATCAAGCGAAGTTTGACCGCATCACGCGCCTCAAGGAGGAGGAACAGCGCAAGAGCAGAAAGTTCGCTGCACTTGCCCGCGCGGAAGAGGAAGGACGGGATGCAGAGGAGGTTCTAGAAGAAGAGTTCTACGAAGACGATATGAGGGATAAGATGGCGGAGTGGGAGGAGGACTATCCGGAGGTGGAAGTGTTTAGCCCGCTGGGCAAGTTTGTGGGACAGAGACGCCCGATGTGTGCGAGTACGGTGAGTGGGCCTAAGTATGTGGCGACTAGGGACAGGAAGGTCAGGCCGAGGAGGAGTATGGTTAGTGTTAAGAAGCAGCGGAAGCCGAAGGGTGGAGAGTAGGGGTTTGGAAGGAGGGATGTGTAGATTAGCTGTGTATATTAGGGATAGGAAGCATGATCACGAAGCTGAACGTTTATGTTGATGATATTCGTCTACACCGTATATGAACTCCATAATGCGTCGATTCAGTCACGTTAACTTTCTCGTCTCCAGGACCATTGCGTCTTCCATACGCCTATTACGCCAATATCTTTCTTTCACATATATCCAATACACATTTACTCCAACGCTCTACTCCAAAGCTTCCTACGTTGCGCAACTGCCCTCAAGGTGACACCGGCGATTGCTTTTCTAGTTCTTGCCCTGCTCGAGTATAGCCCAGAACTGTTCTTGTTCCTTCGCGCAATCCCGCCCGTCCTTATCGCAGCCGGGGAAGTTGGCGACGAGATCGCCTTCTGTGAACTGTCCGTCTTTGGGGCTTGCGGGGCCGGTTGCGTAGGCGTTGAGGAGGTTCTGGGGGACCATGGCTAGTTTGGCGAGGATGGTGCCGTGCCATCTGGAGCATCAAGGATTAGCAAGCCGTATTTTGTGTCAGGAGCCCTTCCAGACTTTGCAAAATGCTCAGGAGAAGGAAGAAAGGGCAAACTCACTGAACAATATGCTCCAACGCATGACTCTCCGCCTTCTGGAAGTTATAACTCCTGTATATCGGATCGAACCAAGCATCCAGGAAGAACTTGGCCCACTCCCCGTTCCTTACCACGAAACTGCTCGGCGCCAATCCGTCCTTGTCCTGTGTAACGACGAAATCTATTCTGTCGCCCTTGAGGTTGCTGAAGGTTTTGATGACGCTGTCGGGCGGTACGACGGGCGCGTTGGTGATCATGTGGGTTTCGAGCTTGGCGGGTGTGAGCAGGTGTGTGTGGATGGGGAGTGCGGTGTTCATAATGAGCGCTGTGGCGTCGAGGTACCAGAAGAAAGTTGAGGTAGGGTAGAGCGTCATGGCGTGGCGGGTGCCGGGGACGCGCGACCAGGTCGCGGGGGAGTTGCCGATGGGGTATTGGTCTGCGGTGGGGAAGAAGGTGAGGTAGCCTGGGACGGGGGGTTAGTATGGCTCTTTACTCTGATATCGCAATGTGTTGGAAGAGAGACTTCAGACGTACCATGTTTCTTGGCGTATTCTTCCCTGTTGCTCTTGATCTTTTGTATCCAGACTGGATCCGCCTTGGGATCTATCGTTGTAATCACCACCACAGGCGGTCCGCTCCCTATCGATGGCTTGGGTATGTTCGCGGCTGTCCAACCCCCAACTTTAGAGGCTGTTCTCCTGCTAGTTCCTCCACTACCACTCAGCATCCATATCAGGACAAAGAAGCCCAGTACACCGCCGACTATTAACCGTCCTGCCCTGCTGCGAAGGAGATTCTTGAGCGCAGGCGGAATCGCAATGCCTCCACTCTGGTTGCGGGCGGCATAGGGCGGTGGTCGCGACGTTTTCCTCGGGGGCATGGCGAAATGCATGATGTGTCGTAAGCGTCCGTGGTCTCGGGAAGATCACTCGCAATTGCGGTTTGGTTCGGGATTGGTGAAAGCGGAGCGAGCAGCGATGGGCCACTTGGAGATCGTGAAGTCGGGAATTGGGCGTGGAAATTCGTTACGAGAACATTGCGGGTTATGCGAAAGAGATGGACGGCCGCTATGCACAAGACGGGCACGGCTGGGGCTGGGGGATGCGGTGCGGTCGCGGAAAGGGTCGAATTAATCTAGACACGCGACGACATGGGATGCGATGCGATGGGCCTTGGCAGGAGGGACCTTGCCTTAGCGGCCGCCGGGCAGGGGCAGCGGGCTGAGGAGAGGGGAGTCACGTTTCCTGAGTACCGGCGTGTCTTTTGGCATTCGACATGGATTTGCATATAAGTCGTTGATGCTCTCGTCTCGAATGGATTACTGCTTCACACGCTTGCACGTGGTGCAACTCTTCCACGTTGCGTTATCTCCTTTTCGAGCGGGCTATCGTCAACTTCAATGATAGCACACCATGGGCTTTGCCAAGCCCGCAATCATCCCAGAATAGAGGCGATACGGACTTAGCACATGCCTTTGCTGAGCACAATCGGTCAGATACGGGATCCAAACGCTGCCGATATTTGGCCTCCCCGCGAAGACGTTCGTATTCGCCGACTTTCACCTTCAGAGAGCGCATAGTGGATGCGCTACGCTGAAGAAACATCGCATGAGTTTTCCAGTATTGAATTACGGTAGTTCCGGTTCCAGATGGTGAGATGCAAGATAACGCGAAGAATGCAACGTCTTCGAGGAGCGCTCGCCAAGATTCGCGAGGTTCTATGTCAAGATCTTCAACATGGGAAGCTCCAGCGAAAAGACAGATTCACAGCTAAAGCGGAAGCTCGGTACAATCGCCAAGCGCTTTCCTTATCCACATGCGATGTGACGGCTGCTTGCTAATACAACACGCTCATAGCTTTGCAGCTACTTCTGCGTTACCCGCTATGACGTCGCCTGTCTGTCACAGTAAAGGGACGAATCCCTTAAGAAAACTGCGATGGATCGCCATCTTACCAGCATCAATTCACTTCCAACTCACGAGTAATTTCTCAAATCACACTTCATCTTAACCCATCTAATAAATCGCAAACCGCAATCATGGTCGAAAAGGTTATGCAACTGAGATGCGAGTGCAACCAGTACCCATGGGGAAAGCAGGGCTCAAAGTCGCTGGCGGCGACTTTGTGCGAGAAGACTCCAGGCACAGAATTCAAGATTGACGAGAACACAAGTTACGCTGAGATGTAAGCTGCCAAACTACACTGTCGAACGCAGTCTAACATGTTCAGGTGGATGGGCACATATCCCGAATTGCCTTCATATGTCTTAGAGACTGGCGAGGACCTCCAAAAAGTGCTCGACAGACACCCTGATGAGCTTGTGGGAAAGACGACTGCCGAGAAGTTCAACCACACCAAGCTGCCATATCTGCCCAAGGTCCTGTCGATAGCGAAGGCCCTACCTCTGCAACTGCACCCAGTATGTTCGTCTTTACATCGATCAGTTCCACAACTAACACAGTACTAGAACAAAGACCTGGCTTCCAAGCTACACGCAAAGAACCCGGATCAATTCACTGACCCCAACCACAAGCCAGAGATCGCGTTGGCTCTTGGCGACTTCGAGGCCTTCTGTGGCTTCAAGCAGCTGAAAGACATCGAGCGCTTGATGCAGCTACCACCACTCCAGGCCTTCCTTCCAGAAGTCAAGAAGCCCGAGTTCGACGACCAGACTCTGAAGCACGTCGTTAAGGAAATGCTGCTGGCCTCCGAGGACGCTGTACGCAAGACCAACGACGCACTCATGAAGATTCCAAAGGAGCAATTCGGCGAACACAGCTACATCCCAGACATGATTCCTCGTTTGGCTGAGCAGTACGACAAGGCCGATAATGGAACTCTTGTTGCTCTCATCACCATGAACTACCTCCAGCTCAAGGCTGGCGACAGCATCTACATCCCGGCCGACGGTATCCACGCATATCTCTCCGGTGATATTATCGAGTGCATGGCCCGTTCAAACAACGTCTTGAACACTGGTTTCTGCCCACGCGCCGACCGCGACAACATCGACATGTTCTGCTCAAGTTTGACTTTCACACCACACGACGCCAAGGAGGCGATCCTACCAGCAAAGCCTTTCGACGGAAGCAAGAACGGCAAGACGCAGCTGTACGCGCCACCTCTGAGCGAATTCAGCATGCTAGCAACAACCATGGGCGATGGCGATTCCGAGACGATCCGGTCGCTCGGTGGACCAAGTGTCATGATCGTGACCGAAGGCGAGGGAACCATGAAGGGCAACGGCAAGGAATACAAGCTAAGCGCCGGCTACATTTTCTTTGTTGCTCCAGGTGTAGAGCTAGAGTTCAAGGCCACGAAGCAGCTCAAGGCGTTTACCGCTTTCGTAGAGTAGATCGACACATGTACGTACCTGACAATGAGGCTCAACCCCGCGGAGGTGGCTAGCGGCCGATTGGGCGGACTAGAGCTTCCCCGCACCTTTCACGTGCGCGTGCCATCAGCACTACGCATGTACTTTGGCTGTGTAGTTGTATAGCCAGAAAGCTTATAAGTTGAAAGCGGAACATACTCGGATCCGCACGCGCGTGTACTGGTGATCTCCACATGTATCCTTGTTTCCCCGCACTTGATGGCAGGTACCCCTCTGTAGCTGGGGATAGCTATAAAACCCCGCAATGGAGCTCATGCTTGCTCGTAGGATCATATTCGTTCCTCTTTGGTTGCTTCTTGATCAATTGAGTTGACATCTGACGTTGTTGAGCTTGCGAATCGCGTTCAGCGGCCTGAAGTTGGCAAACATCATTACAAGATTGAATCACAGTATTCAATCAGCTATTGAATCCTGGTAAGCAGCAAAAGCAAAAGCAATGCTATTTGGCGATATCATAACTTGATGTTGCGAAGTCCGTTCAGCCCAACTAACATCAAACCCAGCCCTTCCAACCCCCCAAATCCAAGCATGGCAACCACCGCCCCAATCCCAGCCGAAAAGCGCGACTCAATGGAAGCCACCGCCAACACGCTCGCCACCAAAATGAAAGCAGCTTCCCTCGCCGAGACACCCCGAAAGCGGCCTCTCGGTCTAACCGACCTCCCCCCATCCGTCCGCAACAACATCTACAAGCACTGTCTCGACACCGAGCTCGTAAACCATGGCGCACCCAACGTGTCCTACACGCACACCATCTCCAAAGACGAAGGCATCTTGACCTTCTCCGCGTCACGCAACCCCTTCCCCGTGAACACAGCGCTGTTTCTTGTAAACAAGGAGATAAGCAAAGATGCTTTATCGTATTTCTACGAGAAGAATCTGTGGGTTAGGTTTGATGTTTACACAAGCGACGCCCGGCATGCGAAGACGTTGCTGGAAGACTCTGGGCTGCTTTTCTCGACAGCGAAGAGTGAGGTTGTAGAGAAGAGTACGCGCCACGCCCTTGAAATCGTCCTTGTGGAGAAGAACAGTGCGCAGAAACGCGCTTGTGTTATGTTCCCGGCACAATACCTTCCCCGGCTTATCAACTTCCTTGACCAAGCAAGCCGCACAGCAAAGACGTGGGCTCAAGGACGCAGTCTCTTCCTTAACGTAGTAAACACCTATGGATTCCCTGTTTCTAAACTACAAGGCGATCTGCTCGAGCTGTTCCGTCTGATGAGCGGCTTCGGTAAAGTGGAAGTTGATGGCCAGAATCTGCTGCCGCGGTATGCGGAGGGACTGTCCAGTAACATGATGGGTGAGAAGTTCACGGCAGAGGCATATATGAGCAGTGTACAGGAACTAGCTGATCTAGCGGACGAAGCGAGGGAGAAGGAAGAGTACGCGCTTGCGAATGAGTATGCTCAAGCTACTATCATCGCACTGACGTACGGATATCTGACACATGCCGAAACGCTTCATTCGCAAGAGGAGGACTTCAACAAGTCCATGCAACGACTACGCTGGAAGACAGAACTGGGCCTCGGTATCAGTCTCTCCATTCCACTTCGGGGCCTCACGTCAACGAAGCATTGGTTGCGAACTTCGAACCCAACAGACGAGATCAGGAAAGCAGCGAAAGATCTCCTTCAAGCCGAGAAATCAGTTTCTCAAGCCCTTAGTCTGGCATGCGACGCTCCCTCCCCTACCTCAAACCCTTGGTTCCATTCCATCCCCGTGGAGCTGATTCCACCCAACAAACCCTCTTTCTTCACGGACCGCGAGAGGGCGCAGACGTGGTATGTACTGGGTACTGTACATATGGCTCTTGGCGAGTATATCTTTGCTTGTGGTGACATGGAGAGGGCGCTGGAGCTGTGGGGTAAGGATAGTGGGATTGATGAGGAAGGTGGACTGAGGACGAAGATGGAGGAGACGTTTGAGAAGGCGAGGAAGGGGATTGATGGGGATGCCGAGAGTATGTGGGTTGGGGATGTGAGACCGGGGACTGGGTTGAAGACGGCGGCGAAGTTGGCTAGGGGGTTGTGAGGGGTGGAGGTTATGGGAGTTGAGGTCTCTGTATCAGTGGATAGCGTGTTTCGTGATACAAATCTTCAGGGGTTTGCACTACGAAACATGCTATCCACTGATACAGAGACCTCAAGCGCTCATGTGTATGCTTCGAAGTCGTTGCATGCATTTAGTGATTGAACGCCATGAAGCGCAACAGATACATGACAACGAATGCGTGTGTTGTCGTTTGAATCCATAGCTATCCCCAGGCACAAATTTCCATCAAGCTTGTGCTAGCATTCTCCCAGTGAGCACGCTGGTGGCGCTAGACCTTTGTCGTGCTCATCACGAGTAAGGGGATAGACTGAGATACTCAGGTAGCCACAGCCCTCGCTTGTACGCGGAGCTCCCGCTTGTTTTGCGCTGGCGCGCTTGGTGCGTGGAGGGGCTTTTAAGCCTTGTGCACACGACTTGGTGGGAAATCCAACGCACTCATGCAGCCCTTGTATAGCTTGTTACCATTCAAACAGACCTCGGGAGCATGAGGTTGCGAGAATGCGATGCTGACGTCCACGGGTGGGTTCTGTTTGACATCGATTTGAACCTTGCTGCCCGTTTCCAACATCATCAACCCTGTGTCTATCTTCGTCTTGTGGCTTGCTACTGCCGTCCCAAGGTCATGGTACCGAATGCTTTTCCCCGTGATCGTCCGTTTGCCAAAAGGCCCGTGGGCGCATAGGGCGGTGCCCAGCGCGAGATATGATCAGAAAACAGAGGAATCTTGCAACGCACGCTCTTTCTCGGTACCACCGTCGACAGCCTAGATGTCGTCTTGCTAGTCGGTGCCTCTGTCGCGGGGAAGTCTAGGTCCGGCGAGGCTGCTGGCTCGGATCTTTTAGGCCAGGCACGAGCCGCCGTGAGGCGCCAGCACGCCACCAATAAAGAAGATGATCCTCGCTTAGCTCAATGTGAGCACCTTCGCCAGGGGTACGAACTTAGTTCCACCTCCTTGTGCTGCATCGGGTCGAACAACGAAGGTAAATCGCCCAGGTGAGGAAGGCTTCGGTGATATTCTGACAGTCCTGGAGTGCACGTGGTGATATGCCGCCGCCAAAATCGCCCACGTCCAAGTCCCCAGACAATCCTCCCGAGATCTCGGGTTGATCGAGCGATGTCACTCCTAGGGTGTCATCACCAGAATTCTCAATTGGAAAAGATGTGGCAGGCACGTTCTGATGTCGAGGTCGTTGTAGTTTGAAACAGACGCAGTAGTGGTGGTCGAGCGATACCTCACCTTCCATAACATCTATGGTATGCTAAACTCCGCATTCTTTCTAGTCCGCCTCGCAAGCCTAAATCTTCTTCGCACTTACCAGATTGAGCTTCTGTTTTTCTTCCGGCTAACCCTGGCCTTTGAGACCACGTCCAGCTCCGGTTGGTGTGTGCTTGGCATCCTCGCCTATGTACTGACTCTCAGAATCACGCGAGTTCTATCCCTTGTGCAATCTGCACATTCGAACGAGCTGAAAGACTCTGGGGGCGAGGCTCGTCGACTTCAGCTCGCCATGATACTTCGAGACCAACGCCACAGATCTATGGTATCGGCAGCTCCGCTGAGTTGTCTTGTATACCTCCAGTATGGATGACTATAAAGATCGTTTGTCTCCGGTTACAGAGATACTTATCAGCATCAATCGCCAACACCTTCTCCTCAGCTTTCTACTACTCCTCTCCATCCGCCATGCATCCGGTTCACGCTTTCGCGGCTTTGGCCTTCACAGGCTACGCTGCAGCCCTGCCCCAATCGATCCCCCTCGGTGAGGTCGCTGAGATTCCCGCCGCGCCAATCACTGAGACCCCGCTTGGTGAGGGTGCTGGTACCAAGGTCGTTCCTTACTCTCCTGATGCTGTGGTTGCCGACACCTTCGCTTCCGTCCTCGCGGATCCTGTATCTGCCGACAAGTCACTGAAGCGGAGGGGTTGGGACTGCTCAGAACAGCCTCTGGGAAAGGGACCAGTTCCGAGCCCTGACACCGCAGAGGCTTTCCTGGCTATGGAAGAGATCTCGAAGGCTGCTACTGATGCATCCACGCCGGCTGGCTATGTCAACAAGTTCAAAAACTTGAAGGGCAGCAACAACGCGGTAGCGTATCTCGGATACAAGACCCTGGACACATACGACACTCAAGCATGTGCCGACTCTTGCACTGAGAAGGATGGATGCTCCTCATTCAATATCTGTAAGTACTACTCCTCGAAGCATTACACAATAGCCTCTTACTGACATTGTCTCTAGTCTATGAGAGAGACCCCTCGGTAGTTCCTGCCGATTCCTGCTCTAACCCCGCTAGTACTACAGTCATCAAGTGTGTACTGTGGGGAAGCCCCGTGACCGCCGAAACAGCTGTCAACAACGGACAATGGCGCGCTGATTTCCACGTAGTCATTGCTGGGTCGAACGGTTTGTCCACCAATGTTCAGTATGGATGAGACGCAATGTTTCTGACAAAACTCAGGCTATGACAGTGAGCGTGTGGTTTCTGTAGACGGCTACAGCGGCGAGTCCCTTGGAAACGTCGCAATCAACGCACCGAATGACTGCAACGGTGACGATACTGTAAGCACTTCATAACCACCTCGTTCACATACAGCCGCTGACTTCATCCTAGTACATGGGCTACAAGCTCTTCAACGATGGTCAGCCCTTCGAACCCGCCCGTTGCGCGGCAGCATGCGAAGCCGAAACCAAGTGGAACGTCGAGCACCTCAACAGCCGCATGTTGTGCAAGTTCTTCAACACCTACGTTCTGATGAAGAACGGCGAGCCTCAAGGCCAGTACTGTACCATGTACACCCAGAAGTGGGCGAAGAGCGTTGCCGTCAACGATGGTCAGTACCGTGGAGACGACCACTACACGATCGCTTCTAGCTACTCCTACTCCAACACTGCCGACCCTGGAAAACCCAAGCTCCCTTGCGATGTCGCTGCCGCAAAGTCTGCTATTGTTGCTTCGTCTCTGCAGCCTTTCTGCTCTACTCTTCTTGGATACACGACTCCAGTTGCGACCGTCATCGCTACTGAGTTCACCACTGTCCCTGCTACCACTATTGTCAACACTGTTTCTCCAGTAGTTACCGCCACCACCACAGTCACTCAGGCTCCCCGAAAGCGCGATGTTGCCGGACCTGATACGCCTGCCGCTCTCACTGAGTTTGCTGCCAGTGCTGTCTCTGCGGCCTGCAGTCTCCAAGCTACCCCCGTCACAGTGACCGCTACCACTTCTACCACAACCGTCGCGACGGTCAGCACTGGCACTACATCGACGACCACGACTCTCCCCGTCCGCACCACTATGGTCACTTCGGTAGTCGCACCTGTGCCTACCTGCACTGCTCGTGGCGTCAACATCATTCAGAACGGTGGCTTCGAAAGCGGAATGTCATCTTGGTCCCAATCCGTCTACGGCGCCAATCCTGGACCAAATGCCTGGGGCGTGATCGGAGGTGGCTCGAGTGGCGGTTCCTCCTACAGCGTCACAGCTGGCAACTCCGGCACCGGTGTTGATTTGAGGCAACAAATCAGCGGTCTGACCAAAGGCGTTACATACACCTTCTCCTACAAGTACCTCGTCACGAACAACCCGGCTAGTTCAATCAGCTGCTACATGTCCGCAGGATTGACCTCGCAGAGCACAACCAGTGATGGTCGTGTCAACAATTGGATCTCAGGGCCGACATGGTATGGCAACTCTTTTGTGGCTACTGCGACCTCGGGGTACATAGAGTGCTCGTTCATTGCGCGTGGCGCTCAGACTTTCCGTCTCGATGAGTTGTACATTGGATGCTAGAGAGGAACGTAATTGTATAGGATTGGGGAAGGCGTGAAGGTCTAATATATCTCCTTAGTTAATTTCTTAATGTTAATTTATTGAGCTTAGACGTTACACTCGTTTCTTTCGGTGACCGTTGCGCAAATGCGAAACACAGCAAGGCATTAACGGAGGGCCACCTGCCACATGGTCACAGCATAGGCAGAGACAGGAAGGCGATAGGCGACTGTGGAAGTAGCAACTATCAAATTCGACATGGATCTATCTATGTAAATGTAATATGTAGATTGGTCAAACTTTTGCGCAGTATCTGCAGTACCATCCTTGATACAAAGAACGGACGGTGAAGAACATAAGATGATAACGGATACAAAGAAGTGAGCGAATATTATAAAGTGATAAGAGAGGCTGCATCAAATTTGGATCAGGCTTAGAGAGCCGGGGAAACTCATGGATATCGGCCGTGATGGTATGTGGCCGTTTCGTCGTCGATGTATGTCTATGTTCGAATGCCGCGCCTCTGACGTTAGAAGAAGTGTGTGTCGTACAAGACGCTGTTACTAGCGAGCGCGTAACGCGCAACGCGTATCATGTGATTACGCATATGCCGATTCAGTCCCCGCTTGTTCATGCGTCCATGGCTGAGGTCGCTCCACCATCATACCTGGATATGGGCGGGGAGATTGCTCTGGCGTAGGCAGCATCGGCCCAGTAGGGATCGGTGGACGAGGAGGTGACTTGGCAAAGAACTGCTCGAGCGTCTCGCCTCTCTCCAGGGCCTGGACCTGGCCTTGTCGGAACTCTTCCAATACGGCTGATTCTACAGGTTTCGGGTCGAAGTACGTGTATGTTCTCGTGCCTTTGAGACCCGGAAGACCAGGGGCCTTGTACTCCGCGACGCCGTCCTCGTATTTCTCATACGTGGAGACAAGACGCTTGCCACCACCTCCCGGCAGGTCGATAACGAACGACGGCATCATGAAGCCGGATAGAGTTCCTCGGAGTTCCTTGTCGAGGTCGATGATTTTGCGGAGAGGTGTTCGGAGATCTTCGATGCCCTGCACCATATCACACTGGTATACGTAGTACGGCTGTATATTGATGTTTGAGAGCTTCTTGATGAGGTCTGACAGCGGCCCGAAGTCGTCGTTGACGCCATTCAAGAGGACAGACTGGTTGCGCACGATAACACCATGCTTGAAAAGCTTGTTCGCAGCAAGCTCCGTTATCCACGTGATCTCGTTGGCGTGGTTGATGTGGGTATGAAGGCAGACTTGCTTGCCCATGCTGGAAGTTGCGCAGTTATATTAGCCTCATTACACATAGGTGGGTAGACGAATCACTTACTCTCGACCTTTGTTAGATACTTCAATCAAGCTGTCGACCCATGGATCACTATCATCAAGTATGCGACCGGGAGCTACGGCCAGTCCCTTCGAAGCAAATCGGACCCGTTTGATGTGCGGAATGTTGAGTAGTCTCTCGCCAATCTCTTTGATGTGATCGGGCTGCAAAAAGTAGGCGTCACCACCGGAAACAACAATGTCTTCGAGCGACTCATCGTTGGCGATATGATCGAAAATGATTTCCCATCGCTTGCGGCTGGGCTTTTGTGGTTTCTTCGATACGGTATCGGTGTTTCCTCCCACCGCGTAGGATCGCGTACAGAAGCGACAGTAGACAGGGCAGATTGATGTGGCTAGGAACAAAGCTCTTCCAGGATATCGGTGGACTAATCCAGGGACGGGACTGTCTGCTTCTTCGTGCAAGGAGTCCAGCTCCATGTTCTTGTGATCGGGGATGATTCCGCTTCTAAGTGGGAGAAACTGTCGCCGGATAGGATCATCCACGGCGTTTTGCCAATCAACAAGCGAGAGTACGTGTGGTGTTAGGCGGATGGCCATGGGTGCCAGCTTGATAGCAGCGATCTGTATCCGTGTCAGCATCAACATGTGTATAGGGTGGTGCGAGCTGATGAGTTACGCACAGCATCCTCGATGAAATCGTTCTTCGTACGAATCTTCCGGAGTTGATCATGCTGCGAGCGCAGTAGTTTGTCGGGCAGAGCTGTATTGAGGAACTGATAGAGCTTGTGCTTATCGGAGACGGTATTGCGAAGCTAAGGAAGTCAGTCTTGTATTCAATCGTGTATTGTGGGGATCCAAAGAGATTTGTATCGACGTACCTGCCATCTGTAAGATATGAATTCCTCGTTGGAGACGTCCTTCCATGGTTGGATATGATCCCAGTAGGGCTTCTGAGCGACCAAGGTCGATTGGGTTCTATGATGCGATAGTAGACGTGCAGCGTGAGTGAGGCCCGACCGGAAAGATCGTCTCCCAGCCATGGTGCCCGGAACAAACATGCTTGGATACATGTCAGTAGGTGAATGTCACAAGAAGGAGGGATGTGGGAAGGAGGGCTGGGACGAAACCAAAGCTAGAAATAAATTTTCAAGAGTAGGGAACGTGTTTATCGAGCGCGTCACACCCGTTGCACAACCCGGTGGAAGGAGCTGTCGCTCGCCTCGTCGTCTAGGAAGGAGCGATATAGATGCTGTGCTACGACAGCAGCAAGAGCAACCGCTAAAGTGGGTCTTTTGCAATCTCAAAGAATTGGGCAGGCACGCTCGACTACCGCCAAGTTCGATTCGTTATCGAATGCAGGAGATCTCTAGGATGTGTTTGGGCATCGAGTTTGCTGAAGGCCATCCTTCATGACCTATTCGGGTGCAGCGCTACAGCGATTTAACGAATTCGGTGACATGTGGGTGAGGAGCAGTAACTGGCCATGGTCCGCATGGTGTGTATAGGGGTTATAGTGACGGAAACGCCCAGTGGAGAAAACATAGCACGGCGCCAGCACCAGAAGAATGGTGAATGACACTGACAGGGCATTCGTATCACAATATCGCTTGATACAGATTTCCCATGCGGCGGCCATCATGGGTCCCAGGATCAATCTGATAACTTTGAGTAATAGCTGGCAGGAGGCGAGGATGCGTATCGAAAAGGGGCTTACGAAGCACAGTAGTCCATCCTGTACTGGCTGGAACTGGGGACCGACATGCAAGAAAACCGCAGGTCTACAAGGATCGCTTCCATATCTCCTCCCATGGGCCCGATCCTCGGGTCAAGCCAGAGGCCCGGAAGCTGCAAGCGGCATGCATGTTAGTGGTACAGCAGGCGAATACTGCATTAGCTTTCCTCGTATGTTGAGTGGACATAGAAGATGCATCCGCGGAATCCTTTGGGCTGCAATGTTCGTAAGAGAGTCGTAAGCTAAAGCGACTCCACCAGAAGCAGGAGTGCTGGCCAGCCTAATCGGTCAAAGATGACCGGCAAATGGACATCACACGGCCCGTACCGCGCGTGTGACGGGCGATAGTGACCCAGGCTGTCGGGATGGCAAACTTCGCAATAGTGTTGCGATCGAGTGAGAGGTTAGCAAACGTCGGGAGTGGCAAGGAGACGCTCGGCATGTCGCCGTTCATGTGAAGAGGTGCAGATAGTGCCAGTGCTAGCGGGGAGATTCCGACGTTCCGTCGCGCCTTCCGCTAGACTCGCGCCAAGCCATGACCTCAGCCCCTCCAAACAATAGTGAGGGCTGCGATCACGATTGATAACTACCGCGACAGCTCAACTCTCTACATCACCCCACCGCTGCCATGGCTGATTCTCCCGCTTCCGCGACTAGCGCGCTGCCCGGCGAGTCGCCCGCCCAGACCAAGGCCAGACTGCGCAGAGAGCGGTTGGCTGCCAAATCCGGCGCCTCACGTCTCCAGCAGATTACTGCTCTCCAGGGCGGCCCACCAAAGCCGCTCAGCGAACTCGAGAAAGACGTGCCAGGTAACGGCTCCTCCCTTTGGAATACATTAGCCTCCACATAGTCCCCCCTAGCTCCGTCCTACAACAGCGTGAATGCACGGCTAATGGCATTCTAGTCAAACCCGCTTCCACCCCGTCCCAGTTTACACCCGCTGGGTCTGGCACGGCTACTCCAGATCCAGATGAGGTGGATATTTCGCAACACCACTACGCGCCGGCATCGCAGCCTCGTCTCCCCTCGCCATTCGCGTTCGAGGGTGGCCAGTCCGGCCCATTCGGCCCCGGCCCAGGCACGGATGCGTCGCAGGATCCCATGATGGCCATGCTCCAGCAGATGATGGGCGCAGGCGCTGGCGGTATGCCTGGCATGCCCGGTGCCCCAGGTCAAGCTGGCGCACCACCAGGCGGCATGCCACCCGATCTCGCCAGTATGTTCTCGGCCATGCAGGGTGGTGCCGGTGCCTCTGAGCCACTGCCAGAGCAATCCTCGGCGTGGATCTGGCGCTTAGTACACTCTGTCTTCTCGTTCGGCCTCGCCGTCTACATTGTCCTGCAAACACCATTTACTGGATCCAAGATGTCACGCGATAATGTGCTGGACGATGACTGGGTCAGCCAATCAACCCCAGCGCAGAACTTTGCGCACTTCTTCTACCTCTTCGCGACTTTCGAGGTGGTCTTGCAGTCCTCGCGCTATTTCATCGAAAAGGGCCAATTACAGGGAAGCGGCATTCTCAGCACCGTCGCTGGCATCCTACCAGCACCCTATTCGGGCTATGTGAGGACTGTGGGCAGGTACAGCGTCATCTACAAAACAGTTGTGAGCGACGCTATGGTGATAGTATTCGTCTTAGGCGCCACGAGCTGGTGGAGAGGTGCCGCTGCTGCATGAAGCGCTGCAATTTCTGGCATAAGTAGAATAATGGTATGACAGGCATCCTTGTACCCGCTTCCTCATTGATGCAGAGCTCCACTCAGTATTACCTAGGTGTGCTGTAACTCTCAAACAGCCAGTTAATATCTCGGCTCGATACCACAGTCTGGGACAGACAAATGTCGCACCCATCTCAGTGTCCACGTGTGGGCAGGTTTTACGCGCACTATATCTCTGTACTTGCTCACCTCGGGCGACATCGCAACCTCATCGACCACCGCCACTATTGCTTCCGCCTAGTGTATGCACGTCATACCTTGTTACACGCTCCACGAACCACTAATGCATCAAACTCCTCCCCATACATGGTAAACAGTTACACTGCGCAAGCTTTATGCACATCATTCCTCTGCGCTGCACGGAGGCTATGATTATTTTGATATCACGAGACCTGTAGATCTTTCCCAGGCGCGCGGAATTCCATCAATCATGCGCACATGGCAGCTAGCATTTGTTGGGCAGCCAGGGCCCGTCCCGCGGCTGCCAGCAGGAGTCCCTGGACAACACGCGTCGCTCAACAGCAAGACGCACTCGACATTTTCGTTTGTTCTCGCCTCCGGTGAATAGCGCACCCGTACACGCGTTACAGTTAAACCGCCATAGCCGTCCTGCGTACGTTTCACCGCCATGTTCGGCGAAAATTCCCGAATCTTGCAAATTGCCTTTGTGCATCATGCAATTTCGTCTCGAATTCCCATCACCACACGCTCCTGACCGGATGCGAGCTTCACGACCGTTGCTCCAGAGCTCTCGGGTATGCATACGAGTCATGCTCGAGACGTGGCGTCACCTTGCCCTTTCAGTTGATTCCACTGCGTTGGTCGACAGGGTCGCACACAGCGCCATACCCAAGGCCCCTTTACAGCAACTTGAGGTGCCCAGTAACCTGATCTATGACGCCCTTGGGTGCAGGACCGATACCCAGTACTGTCGCACTTCCACTCGCGATTTGTGTCCGTCCCGCATCGTGGATAATGTGTGCCACCAATCCTAGGCTCAGTGCCTGCGCCTGCAACAACTCTAACTCTTCTTCGCTCTTGACTTGTAATGCCACCTTGGCTTGTCCCATTCGCTCCCAGCGCTTTAGCAACGTCGATTCCGGTGCGTGTCGGAGGAAGTGCTTGTAGCAGGCTAATGTGGCGTGTCCGCATTGTGCGCCAATCTTGCCTGTTGTATGGTTAGACGATTTGTAGATAATAGAAATGTGTCAAGAATCGCAATACCTTTTGTCATGCCGAGATCTGTTCGTACTACCAATACCATCTTGCACTCCTCGTTGTGACCTGGGAACTCTGCAGGCGCACTGTCGTCGTCTTCATCGCTTGACTCGTCCTCTGAATCTTCTGAGTCTTCTGCCTTTTCTTTCTTCTCGGATTTCTTCGGTTGAGAGATTGGGCTGCCTCCGAGGAAACCAAGTGACTTTGCTTGTCCGATCATGTAGCCTGTTACACCAGCGAGTATGGCGCATGCGGCTGCGATGTTTGCAGTGGAGGGTTGCTGGGGAGTGTCTGCCATGTGCGCGGTTGGACGTGGGATACAATGTATGAAGAACAGTGATTCTACAATAGAAGAGTTTCGCGAAGTAGTGTTTTATGGAAAAGAATTCAGGCGATTGGCAGAGTCATGAAGTTCCATGGCACTCCCGCCCGCAATTGTAGAGCTAGACGTCAGGCTGAGGGTCCGTGCTGGCAACATCTCGAATTTGCGGACTACCGAGCACGTCGCCCACTCCATCACGACAGCACCACAGCTGTCTCGGTCCTCTCACACAATGCACGCCCGAGCTCAATTAATCACTGGGCGCACCGCAGCCCAAGGATTGGCCCTTCGCCCGGCGCAGTCAGCCTGCCGAACGTACGCGACGACGGCGCCCACTCCCGCAGTGAAGAACCCACTACAGCGACGACGCGGCGGTGATCTCGGCTCCCATCTTCCCATAAACATCATCCCGAAAGATGCATACATTCCCCCATACCCCTATGGCGCCCATCAGCTGTTCAAGCAGGCCAACAAGGGTCTCTACGGCGACCAGATGATACGCTTTGGCAATAATGTCTCCAAAGACACCGAAACGAAGACACGGCGCAACTGGAAGCCCAATGTGCTCTCCAAAAGTCTATACTCGGTCGCACTGAAGAAGAAGATAAAGCTGTGCATCACCGCCAAGGTTCTCAAGACGATGGATCGTGAGGGTGGGCTGGACGAATACCTGCTCAAGGACAATGTGGCACGCATCAAAGAGCTCGGACCTATGGGATGGGCACTGCGATGGACACTGATGCAGAAGCCGGAAGTCATCGATCGGTTACGGGCAGAAGCTGCGGCTCTTGGCATAGACCAGGCCACAATCGACAAGCAATGGCCTACACCCCAAATGATCGCCGAGAACAAAGCTACCCACGGTACGCTTTCCGAAACCATGCCCGCCGGCGCACTCGAGAGCCTAGAGTTCACGGAGACGGAGGACCAAGAGATGTGGTCCGGAGAGGAAGTCAAAGACATAGCCGACCCGAAGAAAAAAGGCCCAAGAGCGTACAAAGTGCGAGCCGATGCCGCCCTCGAGTACACCAAAGCAGTCAAGGCCGCGGAGCGTTACGTTTCCCGCGACGCCGTCGACAGCATAGAAGAGGGCCTCAAACTAGCCTTCATCCGAGCCAAAGAGCGCGAAGCAGAGAGACTCAGAAAGAAACAGATAGTGAACGAAGCAGGCATCACACAGCAAGACCTAGATGAAACCAGGTCGAAGTTCAACCTCCCTGACATCAGCGATAACGCCGCCAGGAGAATCACTTTCAACCAGCGGAGACGCAAGGAAATCGACGAAGCCGGCGGCATCGAAGCCTGGAGCAAGATCAAGAGCGCTGCACACGATGCGAAGGTAGCAGAAGCAGGTGGCATCGAAGCCTACAATGCCAATAAGAAAGCCTATAACGCTGCTCTCATCGCGGAAGCGGAGACTGCTTCTACCAATGAGAACTTGGATCCCGAACGACGGGCATACCTTGAAACGGCGCTGCTGAAGGCGGATCTTGCTATTAAGCATAGGCTTGCTGGTGGTGAGGAGGAATACGTCGAGTCGATTATGGAGCTGTACAGCAATGGCGGCCTCCGCGCGACTGGTGGTGGTAGTCTGAGTGAGATTTACCAGGGTGCAGAACGGGAGAGGAGTGCGGGGGGTGATGCTTGGGGTGCGCTTGTTAATGAGAGTAGGAAGGGGGATGAGAGTCGGCCGCGCTCATGATCATGATGATGATGGGGTAGCATGGAGGATATGTTGATATGTACAATTGCTGTTTGTATATTATGAACTTCGCGAGCAGTGTCAATGCTGCGCTTCTGCCTCGGTCGCGTCGGTTATTGCTGTGTCTTTCGTGCGAGTATTTCTAACGAGATTGCTTCCACGGCTGCGCTCCATTTACGCCTTCACGTACTGACATTCCCGCCAGTGAGCCTCCGCACAATAGTTTCCTCTCGCATGTTAGGAACGTTGACATCTTTCAGCAACGATGAATATGTCTACAAAGTGAGCGCGTGCCACAGACGCTTCACATTGTGGCTCATCCAAAGTTACTCAATTACTCGCAAGGCTGAATGTTGCGCACTGGGGTGGTCATTGGTGCGCTTCGCTCTTGCCCTTCGAAGCTGCAGGAAGGTGCGTGGGAGGCTGTGTCTGAGCTCGTCATATCGGCTTCTGCTCCTGCCGCGCCTTCATTCTCGAATCACCCATCTCTTCGTCCTTCTAAAGATACCTAACGTTCTCATTTTTACCTCACCTCAGCATTACGATCATATTTCGAGAGCAAAAGTTCTGAAGCTCTCCATTCAGGAACTTGGAGCTCGTTGCTCACAAGGATACGTGCAACCTTGCCGCAGAAGACCTCCATGATGGACAGCGGGAGCTTTGGACAGAATCACGAGAAAATGCGGGCCATGCTCAAAACGCAGGCTGGAGCCATGCTCTATGCGCGTTGCTCGACATCATACGGCGATCTCGGTATATCTACTACAGCCCGAAAACACGTGGTGCTGGAGACACCCGCATTTAGAGTTTATCCGAATACACAAGAGAAGCGCTATCGGTCCACTCATTACGCTAACTACACATGGGTCGATAACTCTGAGCCGGCCACATCCATCCCATCCATTGGGGAAAATTCCGATACCAGATGGAGTGATTTCCTGTGAGCTGTCTCTAATCAGCTGCACAATTTCCAGTTCTATGTGGAACCCGACCCACTTACTCTATTATCTTTTCAGAGCAGGCTACGTCAACGCGGAATTCGACTCTTCATTCGATGATTCGAGACGATCAGGTCACTTACCGCTCGAAAATATTCGAGTGATGTCCTCGTATACCGCCTCATCTCCCAACCCAAGATTCCTAACCCAACACCCTACTCCTCTCACTTCTGATGGCATTGCTGCTCCCCCTGCTCCCCCTGCCAATGGAGCTACTCCCCTTACTCCTCTTAGTTCTGGTGGCATTGCTGCTCCCCCTGACAGTGGAGCTACTTCCCCTACTCCTCTCGCTTCTGCAATAGGACGATCGGCATTGTCCCGATCCAAGTCCATGCGAAGCTTCGTAACGGCTCGTAGTCAGATGTCCACTGTCAGTACGAGGTCATCACATGGTAACTCTGCTTTCTTCTCAGTGCTCGGGGTTGATTCGGCCTCGATGATGAGAACCATCCGCGAGGATGAAACGCCCAGTTCTGGACTTTCTGCACGGCTTGCACAGATCCATAACGACTACTACACCACGCTTCATCATCAGGAAATCATCCAGCCTTTTGAAAAAGAGCTCAATTGGTCAGGAAAGGGCCAGCACGTTGCCTTCGAGCCCAAGGCCGAGATTCCGCTGTTCTCTATATCCCTTTTGGGATCCTCCCATACCGCAACAGTCGACAAGGTCATCTGTCGTCGGATAGCTCTCGCAAGAAAAACGATGGAATGCAACGGGAGATGGACCGTCGCCGATGCTTTACGCGAGGTCCGTCACTTACAGAACCTCCGCCATTTTCACGTCGTTCAGCTAGTGGGGACGTATCTCCAAGGTCGCATGTTTTCGATCCTGATGTATCCCGTTGCAGATTCTCATCTGGGAACTTTTCTACTGGAAACGCTAGACATGCCCTCTTCAGAACAGCCAGCGATCAGGATTCGTCAACAGTTTCTGGCTTCGGTCTTACCTTGTCTTACTTCTGCTCTTGTCTTTGTTCACAAGAACACCACAAAGCACATGGATATCAAGCCCCAAAACATACTTATCAGAAACGCAAATTTCAACGGTGGGAAAGCGGATTGGCGTGTTTATCTCGCCGATTTTGGACTCTCGCGTAATTTCGCTTCACAAGATCACAGCGAAACCGATGGACCGACATCACGCACACCTCGCTACTGTTCGCCAGAAGTGTATGACGACGAACCGCGAGGCCGAGCCGCAGACATATTCTCCCTTGGATGTGTCTTCTTGGAGATCAGCTGTGTCATCGCTGGAACAGACCCCCAAGACTTTGCTGTCGCACGACGTGGTGCCAGCAGTGATGAATCGTTCCACGCGAATATAGACAGGGTGGTTGTGTGGACGCAGACATTTCTGTATGGAAGATTTTCGTCTATGCTCAGTCGTAGCCAAAGTGATACCCTTCTAATCAAGGCAATTGTTGAGCTACTGACCAGTATGGTGAGGCGAGACCCTGGGGAGAGGCCTACAGCAACAGAGGTCTACAACCACATCACCAACTTTCCTCGATCCATAATCCCGATCAACTCTTGCTGCTCTTTACCTCCAGAGCCATATGAGCGTTATAAGCATCCCGGTTTGTCGGCCAAGAAGGTGATTTTCACGTTATAGGGATCGATTCGCTGGCCTGGCGGAAGTCATAAGTGTTGCAGGGAGTGCGAAAAAAGGTCACAGGCATTGAGTTGGACGCACGTACTTCTTCTTTTTCCAGTGCTTAGAATATCAAGTCAGGTCAATTCAAGAGTCCGTTTCAAATGTGTATTGACTTTGTGTAAGACGGCAAGGTTATTATCGCCCTGGCCATGATGTCGCGACATGGCTCTACGAGGACGACAGTCTAAACGCGTGCTACCGCATTATGATTGCAGAAGTCGCAAGTGATACAACAGGAATAATGAGCCGTGGCAGGGTAGATTCACTATATGTGATGGCCTTGCAGAAGACCCATACCAATCTCCACTCACAGCATAACAAACAGCAAGTTGAAGTCATAACGTCTTGAATTCCGTATAAAAATGAATCTCAACATCAACATATCTCGCCTATGCACTGAACGGGGCCGTATAATCATCTGACTAGGCCCCCATCTTTCCAAACAAAGACCAAAAAAAAGCCACCAAAAAAGGGCCCCTACCAAGACCACTTCTTTCTTCCCTTCTTGAAGCTGCGTTCTATACAGCCTTTACTTCCACCCCATCGTCGATAATGTACAAGAACGAATTATGTAACCTACAGAGGGGTAGGTAAAAATGGAACAGGAGACACAATGTGATAACCAAGCAGTAGTAACAACAACAGCAAAGATTACGCCCCCCAGACGCCAGCAAAAGTCTCAGAAGCAAAGCAAAGCAAAAGCAAAGCAGGAAAGATCCACCCGAGTTGAAATGGGGTAATAGTGTGGAGATCTAACGCCAAGGGAGAAAGACTTGTGAAAGACAAGAAGAGCACGATATGAGATATCGAGACTGAGAGTGTGAGAGAGATCAAACGCCGCGCTATACAAGAGATAGAGATGCGAAGAAAGCGGAACGAGGCATCGCATAGAGGCACCGGCAAGGAGGGAAGGCAGGTGGACAAGCGATGGAGGGAGGCTATTGGCCTGCCTTCATCCTCTTGTTACCCCCGACTCTTGGACTTTGCTTGACCTTTGGCGCGCCGTTCATCTCTCCGCCACCGTCGTCGTTTTCCATTTTGGCTGTACTCCGCCGCCGCTTGTTGTTCATCATATTGGGAGATGTGTTCGAGCTCATGGTGTGCGAGCTTGTGCTCTGTTGTTTCATCATGGGCTGCGAGTTGGGCGACGGTGTGTGCTGGAAGTGAGGTGAACCGCCCATTGATCCGTTGGGAAGCAGGGAGTTTTGCATTGCAGGCGACATGAACATCTGACCGGGTTGGCCAGGCCCTCCTGGTCGAGGCCCAGGTTGCATGTTGGGTGGCATGCCTTGTCCTTGCTGTGGACCCTGGTTCGGGTGTTGCGGGCCTTGCAGAGCGCCCTGGCTATTCGACATGTTGTTGTTCCATGACTCCAATGCTTCGCTTGGCTTCATATGGGGATTTTCGAGGTAGTGCACCATTAAGCTTGACATGTGGTTCATTGGCTCGTAAATCTAGAAACTGATGTCAGTGTCAATGCCGGGGAGGGAAATGTGGAGAAGATTCTTACCTCGAGATAGCTTTGCAAGCCGTGCGGCAAACCATAGTCTGTAGTACTAGCGCTGATCAACTTGTTGATAGGCAGATACGCCTCTGGTGGTTCTGGCATGGTTCGTTGCTGCTGTGCTTGCTTCTTGTTCTTCATGCGTGGCGATTGGTTGGGGTTCAGCTGATTCGGTGATGGTTGGACGAACATTTGCTTCAGCGCATTGAGCGGTATGAATTGCTCATGGCTCGCTCCCTCGAACACCAACCACTCCATCTTGTCTGAACCAGACCAGAATGCAGTCAATTTGCCTTGGTAGACAACCTGACAGGAGTTCTTGTATGTGTATATGAACTTCGCTCGCTCGCAAGTCACTTTGAGCTCACCATTTGAGGTCTTTTCGGCCGCCCCGTCTAGAGTTATTTGCAAGTTGGTGACGTCGGTGTTAAAGAGGGTGTAGAAGTACCGCGGCAAAGCAGCGTACACAATCTCGAACTGCTTCGTTCTCTCTGTACTTGAGGAGCAGACGACGTGGACGAAAGACCCAGACTCGGCGAAGAACCTATCCACGAAGGCCTGCCACCACTCAATGTTGTTGTTCGAGGCATTGAAGTTCCCTATTTGCTCCACAAAGTTCAGCAACTTAAGCGTCCCTTGGCCTGAGGATACGCTCTGTGCTTGTTTCTGCTGCATCATGGCCATTTGACGGGCTTGATTTTGGGCAGCGTTCGCTTGCGCCTGTGCCTGCGCTTGCTGTACTAGTGCCGGATTCCGTTGTACCTGACCTTGGTTCTGGGCCTGCTGGTTCGCTTGTTGAGGTAGATTTGGCGGCTGAGACGGAGCTGGCGTCTGCTGTTGTGGCACTGGACCTGATTGTGGTGGCTGGGATGACTGTTGCTGTTGCTGTTGTTGTTGTGCCTGTTGTTGCGCCTGCTGCTGTGCCTGTTGCTGCGCTTGTTGTTGAGCCTGCTGTTGCGCCTGGTGCTGCTGTTGTTGTTGAGCCTGTTGTTGCTGCTGCTGTTGGTGTGCCTGTTGCTGTTGTTGTTGCTGTGACGGGGGCGGTGGTTGTGGTTGCTGTTGGGGTGTAGGTTGAGGAGCCGGCGAAGATTGTCCCTGGTGACTCCCTATCGCGGATGGAGGGCGAAGAGGCCCTTGCTGGGGCTGGGTGGTTGGCGGCGGTCCCTGATTCCCTGCCTGGCTGTGGTTGCTCGACTGAGACTGCGCATGTTGCATCGCAATCGCTTGTTGCTGCGCCTGCATTTGCTGATGCTGTTGAGCTTGTTGATGGGCTGCTTGGGCCATGGCAGCCTGGTGCTGCGGGCCTCCGGGTTGCTGGCCCATCTGCTGCTGTTGCTGGAGCAAGTGGGGAGGAAGATTGACGAACGGTCCTTGCCCCATTTGTCCATTTCTCATTGCTTGTAGCTGCTGTGCTTGTGCCTGGTTCAAGTTTGCCATGGGGTTCTGGAACCCCATTCCCATGCCGCCCTGCTGGTGGGCAAGCATGGCCTGTTGTTGCTGACGGTGCATGAAGGCCTGTTGGGCAGTTCTCTGCTGTTGCATCATTGCAGGGTTCACTATCGATTCTGTTAGCCAATGCTCTGCCATGGTACGGAGCGGCGGTACTCACTCATCTGGTGCTGCTGTTGCTGCTGGAACATGTGCTGCTGCGGCTGTAGGTGGGAGAGGGCATGCGCATTGGCACCCATGCCAGGCTGCATGCCCATCATGGGCCCTGCCTGACTGACGGGGCCATTGGGACCGGAAACGTGCTGCATGCCCGGCTGCATTCCAGGCTGTCCTGGGTGTGGGCCTGGGCCGCCCATGCCTGGGTGCGCGTGCTGCATGCCCTGGGGTTGCATGCCCCCATTGTGTGGATAGCTCGTTGTCATCATCTTGCCGGCTCTTCAGTGCGGGCTGTGGCCTCGCGGACGCGGGAATGGATCAGGTAGAAGGGATGCGACAGGTGTCGAGATTAGAAGACGGGTCCGCGTGATGCGAAGAACGACCGAGTCGGCGACGAGACAGGCGGAGCAATGCTACAGCGTCCAAGTCATGCGTGCGCGGAAATTCGCGTCGATGCCAATGGGAACTGAAGAGTGCTGGGTGGTCGCGATGGAAAGTCGAAGTGCGGTCCGGTGTGGCCGATATGGGAGGCTGAGGAAGTGCCCGCGCAGAAGTCGCGATGGGCGCGATGAGGCCGGCAGGCGGCACTTGCCGGTTACAGGAAAAAGGGCGAGGGTCACGGAGGACGTCGCGCAAAGAGCAGCGCGATACTCACAGGGGCGGCGAGGGGGTGGTGAGGTGTGCAGCCACGTCTGGCGCGGTGTCGTGTCGGGTGATATCGTGTCGCATCCGTCCCGCCAGCAGAGCGGTGGAGTGGGAGCGGGAGATGGGCCGTCTGGGGGCAGCAGAGGCAGTGCGGCGAGCGTGTCTAGAGATGCCGTGCTATGCGACGATGGGTCCGGTGCGAGTATAGATCCAGGGCCAGGGACGGTGCCAGGGACGCGGGCGTCAGTGGTGGAGTTCTCGTGTGGTGAGAGGTGATGGGCGCATGGCCCTCTCCGAAGATCAGCGCAGGTTAGGGGGCCGTTTCGGTATCGCGCGAAAAGCTGCGTGGCTGGGCTGCCCAATCTATCCCGACTCCAACTCACGCTCAATATGCACCGCGCAGCAGAAGGACAACGCGCTCGACGACTGATGAATTATGCTGCACTCGGGCGGGCGCTCTCTGCAGTCTCTTGCGACCACGCTGACCTGCCTTGCTGATGCTTGCTGGCCGGATGACGATTCCAAATAATGCCCTTGCCCGTTCGGGCGTGCACGTGATGAGAGAAATCTTGGCGGCGCGCTAGCTCGGCGCTCTACTTTTCTTCGACCGCGTCTCTGGTTTTCTCTCGACAACCACCTCACTCTGCATGTCTTGAAGACTGCGAACAACCACTGGCTTCGGACCGCTTCATGCGATTTCGTGAAGGCCCGAAGCCAGCCCTCCCTATAACGTAAGTCGACTCCTTTTTTCTTTGCTTTTGTGGAAAGATTATACCTTCAGCAACTTCTTTTCCTTACCGATTCGACCTTGAAGAAAACAGCGCTGTTCGGGTGCCCTTCGCCGGGCGCCTGCTACTTGCCAGTACTGTCGTCTGACCTCCATCACTCTCGCGACCGTTTTAGCAATTTTTGCACGTCAGACTGCTAACATTGCTCAGTACAGTAATACTCGCTTACTCTCATCGCCGCGCACCTTTTTGCACCTTGTCGCCCCGTGCGCACTCGCAACAGATCGAGATTTTCACAACACTATACTAGTCCTGTGAGGACTGCACTGCTACACGTGCGCGTAATGCAGACTCAAACAGTCTTGCTGCGCAACGTCATGGGCATGCACATGTACGCGCGTTGATGCATAGCTAACACCAGCTACATTGCGTGTCTAGTATGATCAAAGGTCAGTCGCTCTTTTCCTCTCACTCTTCCTCCCTTTGGGGATGATGAAACATTTCCACATTCGCAGTTTCCACGCTAGCCATCAATCGAACCTAAGACCGATGGACAATGAGCGCGAATACCTTCCTTGGATGTCTGACCCCTCACATACTACGTTCTGTTATTGCTGAGATTTCGCTTTGCAATTGCTGACAAGTTCAAACAGCTGCGCGATGTTCGTTCTGCTGAGAAGCTGAGCACCTGGTCAGACCTTTTGGTCGGCGACTCTGCTGGAAAGATGGCATGCCGGGGTCTAGATAGTGTGACACGATATGTAGTACATGAATACCATGAGTTACGAAAATTACATTTGCCATTTCTTCCGTGAATCTCTTGCACTCTATTCACAGCTGTTGAGCTCTGCCTAACACTATGATTCTGTCTTCTTGGTACTTGCCTTGACATGAAGACCTGTCCCGTCGCGCAGTTTGGAAACAAGCCCAGACTGCAACTCACGTTCAATTCATGCGAAATCGAGGCCGTCTGTCGCGATGGTGAGGCGCCAAGGCCGAGCCTCCAGCCAGCGTCATCTGTCGCATAGACGCTAAAGCATCCTGGTCAGAGCTTCCCCAACCCACTTGGACGGCCGACCTCTAACTTCGTCACCCAACGATCTCCGAGGCTACAGACCGACCGCGGCCCTCGATCTAACGCCGAGCAATACTACACCTCTCCGAACCGCCCACTACCGCCACGATGCCTGAAGTCGTCGACCCCCGCATGATCTCGGTGACGCCTAGGATACGATACAACACTATTGGAGGCGTCAACGGTCCATTGGTCATCCTCGACAATGTGCGTAGCTTGGGCCCATGAGACGGAGTGACAAGAAGCTTATACATGTGGTGGATAGGTCAAATTCCCGCGATACAACGAGATTGTGTCCTTGACTCTGCCCGATGGCACCGAGCGCTCTGGTCAGGTCCTTGAAGCTCGAGGTAAGCTCCTCCGACCCTGATAGTGCGCTGAAACACTGACACAAGCTGCAGGCAACCGCGCCGTCGTCCAGGTAAATTGCGACATGCTCAACTCTCCCGGCAACTCGATCTAATTGCGACGCAGGTCTTCGAAGGCACATCTGGTATCGATGTCAAGAAGGTACTTACACCCAGTCCTATGCAAGAGAACTATATCTAACAGTCGCAGACCAAAGTCGAGTTCACCGGACACAGCTTGAAGCTCGGTGTGTCCGAGGACATGTTGGGCCGTATCTTCGATGGTTCAGGAAAGCCTATCGACAAGGGCCCCAAGGTGCTCGCCGAGGACTACCTTGATATCAACGGTAGCCCCATCAACCCATACTCGCGAGTACGTACCTATTTCAATACCTGTCATTCATGCGACTGACAGTGTGTAGGTCTACCCCGAAGAAATGATCTCCACCGGTATCTCCGCCATCGACACGATGAACTCGATCGCCCGTGGACAGAAGATTCCCATCTTCTCCTCATCCGGTCTTCCCCACAACGAAATCGCTGCGCAGATTTGCAGACAGGCTGGTCTTGTCGGAAAGCCCTCCAAGGGTGTACACGACGACCACGACGACAACTTCTCCATTGTCTTCGGTGCTATGGGTGTCAACTTGGAGACCAGTCGCTTCTTCACGCGCGACTTCGAGGAGAACGGCAGTATGGAGCGTGTCACTCTGTTCCTCAACTTGGCAAACGACCCTACGTAAGTAGAGCATGCATGCGCTACTGCTATCCTAGCTAACCCAGCGTAGCATCGAGCGTATCATTACTCCCCGTCTTGCCCTTACAACCGCCGAATACTACGCCTACCAGCTCGAGAAGCACGTCCTGGTCATTCTTACCGACTTGTCATCCTACTGCGATGCGCTACGTGAGGTCTCCGCTGCCCGAGAAGAAGTGCCCGGTCGTCGTGGTTACCCCGGTTACATGTACACGGATTTGTCGACTATCTACGAGCGTGCTGGACGTGTTGAGGGCCGTAACGGATCTATCACTCAGATTCCCATTCTGACTATGCCTAACGACGGTATGTACTGCGACTTCTGTTACTCCGTGCTAAGCTAATTGCGCCAGATATCACACATCCCATCCCCGATTTGACCGGTTACATTACCGAGGGCCAGATCTTCATTGACCGTCAACTCGACAACAAGGGTATCTACCCTCCGATTAACGTCCTGCCATCCCTCTCCCGTCTCATGAAGTCTGCCATCGGTGAGGGCCGCACACGGAAGGACCACGGTGATGTCTCCAACCAGCTCTACGCCAAGTACGCCATTGGTCGTGACGCCGCTGCCATGAAGGCCGTCGTCGGAGAGGAGGCCCTGTCCTCAGAAGACAAGCTATCGCTTGAGTTCCTCGAGAAGTTCGAGCGCTCCTTCATCGCCCAGGGTGCCTACGAGTCGCGCTCCATCCACGAATCTCTCGACCTCGCATGGTCGCTGCTCCGTATCTACCCCAAGGAACTCCTCAACCGTATCCCAGCCAAGGTGCTCGACCAATACTACCAGAGGAGTCGGGGCGGTGACGACGGTGACAAGAAGAAGGGCAGCAAGGATACCAAGGACAACTCGGGCGAGGGCCAGCAGGACGACAACTTGATCGATGTGTAAGCAAGATGGTTTAGCATGTGTATGTGTTTGGGATGGTGGATGGACTGCTTCTATGGCCATGTTCACTGAGCGGAATGTGGGTAGAGATACTGCATTGAGTATATACGAATTTGTCGAATTTCTAATCTGGTGTACTTGTCGGCTTGAGTCATGTGATGTAGATTTGAGAAACGAAGTATGTTCGCGCTGCTGGTTGATACGACGACGGATAGACTTTGCTCACATCGTTCCACTCATGTTGCATACACCTTGTAGTTCACTTCTCAACATGATGGTTATTGAGTACTACATCTATTTCACTTTGAATCTACGACATCACCAGACCTGATCCAGAAGCCTGCAACAGTACGGAGCTCTGTCATACTGAGCACCATGCCCTAGCCAGGCGTCTACAAAGCCCGTCATACTATCCAGCATGCCCCTCCTCAGCGAGGTGAGGAGCATACATCTATACTGCACTCTGCGCTTTGCACGTCCAAATTGCACCGTCTCTTCCACGCTCACTTCGACTTTCCGCTCCTCCCCCGCACCATCCCATCTCCCTTCACCATGGAAACGCGCGCGTCCTGCAAACGCTCTTGTTATGATCCCCGTTCACCGTGAAAATTTGCCGTGCCATGCCATGTTATGATATCTCCCCCCAGCTTGACTTCCCTCTCCTCTCCAGCAACAACAGCCAGCACCGTCTCCTCCGCGCCCACCCACCACCATTTCCGTGCCGCTGTTGCTGCCGCTGTCGTCTCCTCGCTCTTGCTTTGCTTGCTCCCTGCCTCCCGTCGTCTCCTCGCTCACTTGTGGGCGTTCCTGCTGCCGCAATGGCGAACCCTGGGGCTAACAACCCGTTCGTCCTCCCGCTCGTCCTCCCAGGGGGCCCGCCGCCGCTGCCACCACCACCGGTGTCTGCGCCCGGCCCGCGTTTTTTGGACGCGGCCACGCTGCCTGCAGCGTGGGGGAGGGCGGATTGGCAGAGGTATGTGATGGGTCTTTCTTTGGTCTTTTGCTGTTTTGTTTTTTGGGCGTTTCTTGCGTGCGTGCGTGCGTGCGTGTTTTGGGGGAAGGGGGGTATGGAGGGTGAGTATATGGTTGGACGGAATGAGCTCGACATGGGACCTGGTGAAGCAGTGGTGCGGAACTGGGGAAATGGGCAGCTATGGAGAGCAAGAAAGAGATGGATTTGGAGCTGAACAGTTCTGAGATGCTTCGAAATGGGTAGAGGAAGAAGAAACAGTAAGTTTTGCTCTACGACCTAAAGAGCTTGAGACTGATGAATAGGTTGTTGCTTGCTGAAGCTAGATCGGAAGGATTTCAAAGTCGGCTCCTAAATCATACCGCATGGCACGGGTCTATCTCTTGAACTAGCGACAACACATCTAGAGGCAGACATCCACCCGACAAAGATAGGGCTTGATTCAGGATTGGAGCCAGGAGACCTCAGATACGAGAGCAGCTACTGCATCTTATGTCAAGTATAAGCCTGAAGTATACATACTGATTAATGGTACAGGGAGTTCGCCTATGGAATTGTTTTCCGGGACGGCATCGACCCCAAGGTCCAGGTGGGGATCCACAACGATCTGGCCAATCGTTGGGACCGAACCTCCGTCGTCGACCAGTTCGCCTTCGGACGGTGGAATGAGGACCGTCTCCCAACAGGGGCGACGGGAACCCAGGTGTACGTCAGAGAAGGCTGGCACCAGGAGTCGGAGCCTCATTTCACCGTGGAGCTGAGGTTTGTGTACGGCACCACGGGCGTGCACCGGCACTGGGCCACCGCCCACGTTTATTTGGACTTCTCGGAGTCCGTAATCAGAACGTGTGATAAGGTGGACGGCCGCCAGCGCTGGTGCTTCGTCAAGCCCCTCTGGGCCGAACACCACAGGGTGTGGGATGTAAGTGTCCTTTGTTACTGAAGACCATTTAGCAAACTGGCTAACTTTGGCAAGTCGCGCGGACCGAGACCGGCGGTCTTACCACGGCCACCGAGGGGGATGAGATATGCCCCCAAGTATCCACCCGTCTGGAGGTAGGTGATTTTATCTTGTTCCAAGAGATCCCAAGTCACTTGCTCCACCTCCCTTTCCACACTTCGCTTGATAGATCCTTCGCAGGTCAAGCCATTGTATCAATTCTTCTTCATCATTTCCGCATGCTAATCATCTTCACTACAGCGCAGCGGCTAGTCGCGACTACCTTTCCGTTCTGGACTTTCTCCCACCGCTATGGGAGACCTAGCCTCCTCGCTCGTATGTGTATAGAACCCCCCAAACATCCCCCACATCCTCTTTCTCAATCCCTCAAACGGCTGCTCGCCCGGCCTGGGGTTCATCGGGTCCTTGCGGAAGTCGTGGAACAAGACACCGTAGACGACGATGAAGCTGATCATGCTCCACTGCACCACCTTGGTCCACTTGTTCCATTCTGGCCGTATCGACTTCGCCTTGATGCGTCGCTTGAACTTGCGCTCGAACCGGAACTGCTGCTTCTCCGTCAGGGCGCGCAGGTTCGGCGGCCATTTCTTCTTGGCTGGGTACTTGTTGCGCGCGAAGTCGAACGGCGGGAGTGTGTTCTCGTGGCGGCCGAGGAGGCGGTTGATGAGGCGCAGCATGGTCGCTGGCTTTGTCGGTTCGACGACGGCGACAGGGGTGTTCGATTGACTTGTGGATTCGCGGTGCTGTTCCTGAGGATACTTGACTGACGTTCTGTACAGTTAAGGCACCGACTAGACCGCCCCACAATTCGCGCGAACCGAAAAAAAGTGTGACTAACCCCGTCCGCACGCACTGGCCACCATCCTCCCACCACCCCTCCACAACACCACACTTTTGTTCTCGCGCTCTTTACCACTTCTTTTTACGACCGTTTCTCACTTTTCTGGAATTGTCGTGATGGCGGAGGCCACAAAACTCAGCGACGCGCCAAAGAGCGCTGTCGCCGCCACTTTAGAGCAACTCAAGCCGCAAGAGGCTGAGTCAAAGACACTCAAGATTGAGAACACCGAAAAGCGCGACACATTGATCGCCGAGGAGAAGAAATACCAAAAGTCATGGGAAGAGCAGGGAGTCTTCAACCCCGACGCCCCATCTCTTGAAGATGAACCCTTTGACACCACCACACCGGATGAACTTCACGAGAAGTACCCCAAATGGTTCGGTTGCTTTGCGTACCCATATATGAACGGCACCCTTCACGCTGGTCATGGTTTCACCGCTAGTAAAGTCGAGTTCACCGCTGGTTTCAGAAGGATGACCGGTGCTCGCGCTCTCTTCCCATTGGGTTACCATGTGACTGGTATGCCAATCAAGGCGTGCGCAGACAAATTGGTCCGCGAGGTCGAGATGTTCGGACAGAACTTCGAACGCTGCCCCGTCGAAGATGTTGTCGAGACTTCAGTGCCAGAGCCGCCAGCGCCAACACAGGCCGAGACTAAGACCGACATCACCAAGTTCAAGGCTACGAAAGGCAAGGCCAACGCCAAGACCGTCAAGACAAAGTACCAGTTCCAAATCATGCTCGCCCAGGGCATTCCTCTCGAGGAGATCCACAAGTTCTCTGATCCTTACCACTGGATCGAGTTCTTCCCTCCGCTAGCCAAGAAGGACCTCACAGCATTCGGAGCCAGGATAGACTGGAGACGTCAGTTCGTCACCACCGATGCGAACCCGTACTACGACAACTTTGTTGCTTGGCAGATGCGTAAGCTGAAAGCCTTGGGAAAGATCATCTTCGCAAAGCGTTACACTGTCTACAGTCCTAAGGATGGCCAAGCATGCATGGACCACGACAGGCAGTCGGGAGAAGGTGTTACCGTCCAGGAGTACACCGCGCTCAAGATGAAGGTTGTAAAGTGGGCAGATTCTGCAAAGGCTCATGCTGGTGCCGTCCCCGAAAGCGCTTCTTGCTACTTCGTTCCAGCCACGCTCCGCCCAGAAACCATGTACGGCCAGACCTCATGTTTCGTAGGACCTGCGATCAACTACTCCCTAGTCAAGATCACCGACACCGAATACTACGTTCTCAGCGAGAGGGCCGCAAGGAACATGGCATACCAAGGCACCACTGCCAAGTGGGGCGAGTACTCCATCGTTGCTACCTTCCCCGGTAAGGATGTTGTCGGTACTGTCGTCAACGCCCCTCTCTCCGTTCACAAGGATGTTTACATCCTTCCTATGGAGACCGTCAAGGACACCAAAGGTACGGCTGTCGTCACATGTGTGCCATCAGACTCACCAGATGACTACATCACCTCATTTGATCTTGCCAAGAAGGCCGAGTACTACGGTATCCAGAAGGAATGGGTCAAGTTTGACGATCTCTTGCCTATCATCGAAACCCCCTCTTACGGTAACCTCACAGCGAAACGCCTGGTAGAGGAGATGAAGATCCAGTCACCCAAGGACTCTGCAAAGCTTGCCGATGCCAAGGAGAAGGCTTACAAGGAAGGTTTCTACAAGGGCAAGATGGTACACGGTGACTTTAGTGGAAAGACTGTCGAAGAAGCGAAGCCGCTCGTTCGCAAGCAGCTCATCGAGGCCGGTCACGCCTTCCCGTACGCTGAACCCGACGGCAAGGTCATGAGCCGAAGTGGTGACGACTGTGTTGCAGCTCTTCTCGATCAATGGTACATGAACTACGGCACAGCAGCGAACGGCGGAGACGGCGAATGGGCCGAGAAGGTCCGCTCACACATCGAGGGCGAACTCAATCTCTACTACCCTGAGGCGAAGAACCAATTCCTCCGGGTTGTCGACTGGCTCAGCATTTGGGCGTGTGCCCGTTCCTATGGTCTCGGCACCAAGGTGCCCTGGGATCCAAGTGTGATGGTTGAGAGTTTGTCCGACAGCACAATCTACCAGGCCTACTACTCTTTCGCTCATCTTCTACACAAGGACATGTTCGGAAAGGAGCCCGGCCCTCTCGGCGTCAAGCCCGATCAGCTCACTGACGAAGCTTGGGATTACGTATTTGCTCTGCGCGACCGCTCTGATGTCCCACAATCCGACATTCCCACAAAGACCCTACAGACCATGCGACGACACTTCGACTACTGGTACCCACTTGATATGCGCACCAGCGGTAAGGATCTAATCCAGAACCATCTGACATTCAACCTCTACGTACATACCGCCATCTTCCCGAAGGAGAACTGGCCGCGCAGCTTCCGTGTCAACGGTCACTTGCTACTGAACGGCGACAAGATGAGCAAGTCTACCGGTAACTTCCTGACTATCGCTGGTGCTGTCGAGAAATTTGGTGCCGACGCCACACGTATCGCCCTTGCCGACGCAGGAGACGAGATCACAGACGCCAACTTTGAAGAGACGGTCGCGAACGCCAACATCCTGAAGTTGTTCGAGCTCCGCAAATGGTGCGAGGACTTGATGAACGAAGCCATCTACGTTCCCGATGCAGCCGCATACATGGAGAAGAGGATATCGGGATCAGTCAAGAACCCAGACGTCATCCAGCGACAGAGCGGCAGCGAGCATCTTCTTTTCGACAAGATGTTCGATAATGAGATGAATGTCTTGATCCACGAGGCTTTCGGACACTACTCCAACACATTCTACAAGCTCGCCCTCAAGTCCGGATTCTACGACTTCACCAGCGCGCGCGACTTCTACCGTGAGGCTACCAAGGCAGCAGGCATCGGCATGCACCAAGACCTCGTCAAGAAATTCGTCGAGCTCCAAGCCCTCCTCCTTACCCCCATCGCACCTCACTGGTCAGAATACATCTGGCTCGAGGTACTCAAGAACAAGGAAACCGTCCAGAAAGCCCTATGGCCCAAGGTCCCCGAGCCCAACGCTTCGCTCACAGCAGCCCGAGAGTTCGTCCGCCAAACACAGACGAACATCACATCAGCAGAGGGCAACGCCATCAAGAAGCTCTCCAAGGGCAAAGCAGCTACTTTCGACCCCAAGAAAGAGAAGAAGATTATCATCTTCTCTGCGAAGGAATGGCCCGCTTGGCAGAAGAAGTACATCGACATGGTCCGTGACGCCGACACCCTCGACATCAAAGCCATCAGCAAGTCCATCGACAAGTCCGAGTCCAAGAAAGCCATGCCCTTCATCAACGGTCTCAAGCGCCGTCTCGATAACGGCGAGCCCAAGGATGTCGTCCTCAACCGCGAACTCGCGTTCGATGAGCTGGACACGCTACGTGCTATGGTGCCTGGGTTGAAGCAGACTGTTCAGAAGTGTGTTGATGTGGAGATCGTCACCGTTGGTGAAGGTGGCAAGGATGGTACTGTGATCAAGGAAGATGGTAGCAAGGGTGATATACGGTCGGAACTTCCGCCGCAGGCTGCTACTGCTGAGCCGGGGTACCCGAGCTTTGCTTTTGAGAATGTCGAGAATATGGCTGTGCGATAGGTGCGGGTGGGTTGAAGAGGTGGACTGGATTATGGGTGTTGGGTTGGGTTGGGCGCACGCTTTCATGTTACGACACGGTATGATTGATGTGCATGGATGAAAGGATGGATGGTATGATCTGGGATGAATGGATGGAAGGAAGGACTACTGGTAGATAGACGTCGTATGATATGACCCTTGAGAAGGGTTCTGGTCGAAGCAAAAGCCACAGCAATACCAGAAGACATTGTACCCACCTGACCACTGCCTTGCTCGTCTTTCATTGCTTGCATCTTTTACGCTGTGACATGGTGACTGACCATAGGGCATGCTTTTTGGAGAAAGCTACCCTTGAGGCGACAGTCCAGCAGCAATCTGCTTCCCTCTGGCCTCGTCTAGAAGATTCGCTATATTCTTGTCGACCAGGTCGAATTCTCTCTCAATGAGACCTTTGCGCTCCATTGACCTCGGCTCAAAGACGGCAACAAAAGGTTTGGGGCCGGATACAAACCCAGTTGTAAACATGTCTTCTGACACGTTGATCCTTACGCCATCTTTAGAGCGTATGTTGAACGCCCAAAGCAGCCTTGCCATCGCTATTGCCAGAGAGTTCCGTGCAATGAACCGTCCCGGGCAAACTCTCCGGCCGTATCCAAAGTTGCTAGGCTGCGTCTTTCCGATCCATCGTTCAGGCCGGAACACTTCTGGTGAGTCAAATGTGCTAGCGTTCTGGCGCATTGCGGCGAACACGGGAACCACAACCGAGCCCTTGGGTATCAAGTAACCTTTGTGAAAGTCCTCCTGGGTCGTAGCATGCGGAATCCCAGCTGGCACAATGTGCCGCCATCTAAAGTTTTCCTCTACCACAGCCTGGAGATAGGGCAGGTTGTTCAGATCTTCGAATCCAGGAAGACGATTAAGACGGACGACTTCGTCGAGCTCTTTCTGAGCCGTGGCGATCCAATCCGGGTAGGCTACGCACGCCAGAATGAAAATCTGCAGTTGAATTTGTGTAGTTTCGACGCCGGCATCACACAGGATACCAAGGTCCCATGCTATCTCTGTCGCAGCGAGATCTTTTGCCTCCTTTGACCTGTTGAATTCTTTGGCCCAGTTCCATCCCTTGCGCTTGAGGGCATCTTGCATGTTGGCCATGTGGAGATTCTCCCACATCTGGTACCACGCCTCAGCCGTTTTCTTCCATGGCGTCAATGGTGCGGGGAGGCTGTTAAGAGACGGGAAGAGATCGACTATCCACGCGCCGACCTGACCGGCAACAGTGAAGTTCTTGAGACACTCGTGACTGGTCTGAAGTTGCCATTCGTCGCCGGTGATGATGCGCATACCGAAGGTGATGGAATATACGATGCTCGCTGCAAAACGCTCAAACTCCTTGGGGAAATCGTTTGTATGAAGCAGGTTTGCCAAGAGCTGTTTGCTCTCTAGGTCCTGGATTGCCGTGTAACAGGCTGACGCACGCGGGCTGAGCACAGGAGCTTCTAGTCGTTGGTGCAAGAGAAAGTCTCCATCGAATGGCTTGAACATAATGTGCTTGCTCTTGCACGTCAACTCTTGGGCCATGACCTTGAAATGTCAGGTCGCTAGTACAGCTGTCGACAGAATGGACTTGTGACTTACCATGCGTGGCCGACTACTGTAGATCATTGCCTTCTTGTCGAGCAGATCTTTGGCCACCTCGTGGTCTCCAATCAATACCACATTCGTGCCGCCGAAATTGAGGTACACAAGAGGACCATACTGTTCCACCCATCTCTGGTATGTAACCCAGACTGCTTCCTTGGGAGCCTGGTGTAAGTTGCCGAGAATGGGCAGGCGAGGCGGTCCCGGAGGTAAATTCGTGTCTTGTCGTCTACGGAGCCAGAGGTACAATGTTGCCAACAGACTGACAGCGAATAGGACTGTTGGTGATAGTGTGGCCATTGTGACTAGGTTGGAGTGGGTTACAACCACAAATTCGAGACATGAGGGAAGACGCTGTTTATCCGAAGATGCCGTACAAGGCGATAACAGGGCATGGTTTGAGCTTTCGGTGCCTCATCTCATGCGAGGCTTCGATACCTAGGTACGTCCCACTCCCTGAAATTGAGTGGGGTGGACCACGGCCCGTCCCTTGTCACAACCAATGACAGTGTGGGGCTACTGGGTTAATACGAGCGTACCCGGGTAGCGTCGTGTAGGACTGCGGCACAGCTTGAGCCATCAAATCATGAACGCTCATGAGACGCTTCTGCAGGACTTTCGGCAAGTAGGAAACGATCCTACGGTCGTATGTGGAAGAAAGCGTAGTTGTAGAGGTATGTAATAGCGACAAGTGGCTAGCGAAAGACAATCACTTCGTGTGATGGTTCCAAACATCAAGGCAACTCCTGCCCCGCCCTCCCGTCCATCTCATATCTCGCCCTCTCTTGTTCCAACTCAGTACGCCCATCTGACGGTGCTTCATGCGCGTAGTACTCCGTGTTCGGGCCCTTCCCACCCGCCTGAGTCTGCTGCATTGAGGTGTTCCTAGATGGTTCTTGTGCCAGACCCTTGCCCTGTAGTGCTCTTCTCTTCTTGCGCTCGCGGAAGAAGAGCCAAGCGAGCAACGCAATGATGATTATAGCAGCAGTTGCGCCGACGCCGATGCCTGCTCCTGCGCCCGCCGATATACCACCGCCCGACGATACATCGGATTGATCTGTGGTATTGGTTGCTGTTGGAGACGGTGTGCTGGTGGGTGCAGAGGCCGCTGCGCTACCGTCCGAGGACGCGGGTGTATTTTGTGGATTGGTCGAGGTTGTCGCCTCTGATGCTGCGACGCCTTGTGAAGCAGTGGCCGTACCCAAGCTGGCCAGTATACCTGAGCTATCAACCTTCCACCACATTGGCGTCTTTGTCGCGTCCGAATCTTTGTCTTGTGCGTCGCTTACTTCGCCAGTGAGCGGGTTGACATAGCGCAGTTGAGATAGCCCGTCTGTGCAACAGCGATTGTTGCCATAACACACGACATTCTCTCCGCATGATATTAGTCCTATCCCTTGCCAATCTTGTTCTAGAAAGTCTTCTCAATAGTGTTCTGTATGAAGACTTAGACTGCATGGACTCACCGGGATACAAGTCACTACAGCCCGTCCAGTCCATCTCGGCGCAATATTGCCGGCCAATGTTTCCTCCTCTTGTACACAGCAAGTTGCTGCCGCAACTTTCGCTCCATAAGCAACAATTGTTCGTGCCTTTGCCACATGAGACTAGTTCATCACTAGTCGGGTTGTTAGATTGGAAAGTCTTGCCTACGAGAAGCGCACGTTAGCAATAGACAGAAGGGCCTATGATAGCAAGACACTTTTGGTTCGGAAGTACGGATGCATACGCACCATCGCGTGAGTAGCAATCAGCCCAAACGCCTGCTGCCAAAGTGAAGAATATCACCCGCTGTAGAAGGCACACGCGCATCGCAACGTGTAAGGGATTAAGACGACGAGGACGGCGAGGATGGGAATGACGAAGAATGGCGAACGGACGCGTCAGGTAGTTAATTAAATAAGACAGACCGATGTAGGCAGTCTGTGTCACAGTCCTACGCAGGGCGTAATTGTAAGATTCGGAATAGCGCTTAAGTTTGGCCCCCAGATCCATCTACTTGCCCAAGTAGAATCGTCTAATTTGGGATTCAGCCGTGCTGATCTGTGCCAACAATAAGACGATGCCGTGCCGGAATTAAAGATGTTCTCTGAGTGTATCGCCCCACGGCCTAAGAAACTCGGGTGGGATGGAGTCCCGGGTGCGCAATGAGAAGTGCGCTGTTGTGGCGCGTCAGAAGGGCAGATGACTGCAGATTAGCCAATTGTTGGCCCTGATCGTACGAGCCGCCCGATAGAATAAGATCGTACGGGCCGCCCAATAGAATAAGACAAGTAAATGAAATCGGTACCGATGGAAATCTGACGCGAGAACATACGTGATCATCCATGCGAAGCTTGAAAGAAGTCTTATCTTTTCCGACAACGTTCGTGGCCAACACTGTATAAGGCGATAGGAGACGCATGGAACTCTCGAAAGACGTGATTCAGATGCCGGAATGTATATATCACCGCACTCGACACAACTGAGCATCAGCAGCGGTGGCCGAAATTCGTGTCGCATTTGCGTTTTGCTGCATGTACACTACTAAATCTTAACACGCATATAGGTTCTCAAATGGTTTATACTTCAACCTCAGATGTTTGTATAATGCGACACGAGTAGTGGCCACCTCTGTTCGTATTCCAAGGCGGGTGGTAGTGGGGGTGCGTTATGCGAAAGGGCTTCGCATCTGTCAAGGAATAACACAAGTAGAGAATTTGCCATGTGGTTACAGTCCCATCAGAAGGCTAAGTCGGTGTTTGAGATGCTTCCGAATTGTTCTGTATCAGTTGTGCGACATGTAAGACACACAAGGAGAGAAGGAGCTATGGACCAGTGGGAGCCAGTCAGCGTGTGGCTGAATAATCCGACAAACGTCATATTTCGTTTGGCCCGAGTTCCCGAACTTTGATTCACGAACCTACATACCTCGCCATTGCGACCACACCACCCTACCCACCAAACATACGACACACACCTATACAAAAGATGGCGTCAAGCACAATCCCACGTTCGGCCATGCGCAGTCTATCCCGTGCGACACCGTCTCTGCGCTCCGCAACACCGCGCATCGCCACGAGATGTCTGCACCAGCAATCATCGCCCATCACAGCCTCGAGACTGCAACATAGACCAACAGCACAGCCATGGAGCCAAAGAGTAGTAGCTCCATCAGCGACGGTCGCGCGACGAACCATGTTCATCCAAACCGAGCCAACACCCAATGCCGATGTGCGCACTCCCTCCAACCCCAGCCCCACCCCATACTAACTCCCCCAGGCCCTAAAGTTCAACCCCAACCAGCGCGTCCTCCCCGAAACAATCTCCTCCCCCTTCCTCGAGTACCTGAACCCACGCTCCACACTCGCGCCACCGCACCCCTCCCCGCTCGCCGCGCAACTCCTCAACATCGACGGCGTAACCAGCGTCTTCTTCGGCGCGGATTACATCACCGTAACCAAAGACACATCCACGCCCTGGTCGCACGTAAAGCCCGAAGTTTTCGCCCTCATCAACGAATACATGACGTCCGGCCAACCCATCGTCAACACCGTCGCCTCCAAGCCCGGCGAGCAAGGCCAAGGCGGCCAAGAAGCCGATTCATTGGCCTACGACGAAAACGACGACGAAGTCATCGGCATGATCAAAGAGTTGCTGGATACCCGCGTCCGCCCCGCGATTCAGGAAGACGGCGGCGACATTGAGTTCCGCGGCTTCAACGACGGTCAAGTCATGTTGAAGCTGAGGGGCGCGTGCCGGACCTGCGATTCTAGTACCGTGACGCTCAAGAACGGGATTGAGAGCATGTTGATGCATTATATTGAGGAGGTCAAGGGCGTGCAACAGGTGCTGGACCAGGAGGAGGAGATTGCGTTGCAGGAGTTTGCCAAGTTTGAGGAGAAGCTTCGCCAGCAGAAGGGGCCGGAGGCGACGAAGGGGACTGTGGGGAAGGGAAGTCTGGATTATGTGGAGTAGGATGGGGAAGGGGGTTGTTGAGAGAGGATTCGACATTGACCATGTGATACCAATGCATTCATTCTGCTGTTGTTCGGCGCCTGCGATGGGATGTGTAGTGTGAAGTTGCAGCCAAGTCTAGACTTTTGCAAACGGTGCGGTATATCCATCGGAACACGCACTTGACCACTGATTCCAGTATCATGATATCGTGTCATAGGATTCAGTATATAAGAGTAGCGTTTCGCAAGTTAACCAAGTATACTACAGAAAAGAAACAGAACAAAAAGAAACAGTAATCATGCAATGCCAATCGATCAACGTTAAATGGGTATCCAGAACGTACCAATGCTGTTGCGTCAAAGGAAGAAACCAGAGAACGAAAAAGGACAACGCCACTCATATGCTCACAACATAGCGTAAAGTCTTTCCACAACCGTTCGTAATCCAAAATGCAACAACCTCCTCTTTCATATGCAAAACCCCCGCTTCATCCTTCATCATTCATGTGCTCTGACAACGGCCGTAAATCATTGTACAACTCAATGTAACATCCAAGTGCGTGATTCCAAGATCGTCGTTATAATCGTCAAATGCAGTGTCGGTCGCAGGTAAAATTGTCGTCGTCCACATCTCGCATCAAATCATTCCTCCAACAGCAAATTCGAAACCGCATCCAGCGCTTCGCCCATGGAGCCCCAGAAGCTGCGTCGGGGAGGCGATCGGATGATAGTGATAACCTTCCGCTTGGGCGATGATGGCTCTTCGGTAATGAGAGTATCCACGGTATCGCGTAGTAGTTTGGAGTATTCTTCGTGAATCTCTCGGGATAGGTCTTCTTCCTCGACAAGCGTCATACAGCTGTCTAGCATCCCGAGCTCTTTCGCTGTGTCGTTGTTGTTGTCGTCGTGGACTGATTCGTCTGATTGTAGCGCCTCGCTCTTTGCGCCGAAATCCGACCAGACAGATTTCGCAAGATCGTCATGATGGTAGCTCTTGTCCAGCTCCTCGCGCATGGATTGGCGGACGGACCTCATCTGCTTGCGCAAGTCGTTGATGATGTCGGTTTGAATGCGGTTCAGTGTTTTGAACTCGTCCATGCGCGTCTTGAGGTCGTAGATATACTTTTGCACGCCCGCGATGTAGTTGCCTACTTGCGAAACATAAGCTTCGTGGTGCAACGTTTTGGCTTCAAGTTGTTGTTGCTCACCCTCTGCTTGTGTGATGATGGCGAGTTCCTGGCTAGAGTCGGAGAAGGGCTTGTCGTCGTGTGTCGCTTCGGTCTGGGATCCGCTGGGCGAGGAGAGGTGAGCCGTCATGGCCTCGAATTGTCCGACGATGTATTCCATTTGCTCTTCGTCGGGATGGTGTGTCTGGATGAGGTTTTCGAAGTGCGCGATGCAGGATGAGAGCGCGTTCTGTACGGGCGATGAGGATGTCTCCGAGTCGTCGTCCCATGGTGTCGGTGAGGCGGGGAGTTCGGTATTGTTTCGACGTAGTATGCGTGAGCTATCAGGAGTGTAGGGATAGCGCGGTTCGCCTTGGGTACGCAAATGCGATGAATCGTCATAACATGGTCGCGTAGGTGTGTATGGCGCTGGTTCGGTAAGTCTTGAGCTGGGCTTCGGTCGCGGTCCTGTCGCAGGTGTGTTCAACCCGAAGCTATCTGTGACCCAAGCAGGCTGGTCAGGCACCCGAATGGCCTCTTTCAGCCAGCGCTGTTCGGTTGCGATAGGATATCGTGGAGGAGAGGTACCGTAGATGTTGAAGTAGTCTGCCTTGTCTTCGAGTTCCGGAGGGGTCCATGGCCGGTCTAGGGTGCGAGGAATGTCCATTGCGCTTTCGTGGCCGCGCGATGGCCACATCCTCCTCTTGGCTTCCAAAACAATGCGCGTGCAGTCCAAAGGCTCTCAAGGATAGGAATACAGCTCCAACAGCGATGCGCTCTGGTGTTGAGGAGAGCGGACACCTGCGTAAGCGCGGGAGACGGGAGAAGGCTGGTCACCGCTTGTGACGTGCGTGCATCGCCGAGGCCTGCGGAGATCTAGTGCGCCAAGAAATCTGCTATCGATAACATTTTCTGGCCCCTCCGATTGGCCCGTGAATCATCAATTCTGGCTTCAATACACATTGCGACGACAGTATTGTACACATCCTGCCTCTTCTCCGACTATAGAAACTCCTACAAGCACATCCTTTGTTTCCTGCAAAGATGGCGGCACAGGTATGTCCATGACTCCACACACGGCTGGCTACAGAACTGAGCGCATGACCACTTAGCTAGGCGTTCAGCCATCGCTTGACACCATTCGAGAGGTATTGGCTGCAGCAGTCAAGTCGCCCAACCCACCAAACCTCGTGCCCGTCTTCTCCTCGATACCCGCCGAGTTCTTGACCCCGTCAAGCATATACCTGAAGATATCCGCAAAGTGAGTGTGACTCATTTCATGCGCAAGTGGACTGGAGGGGTTGTGTCGCGTCGAAGAAATGCTGTCAAAAACGACTGTCAAAAGAGGGCGGGGTTGGATCGATTGCGCACATGCTAATCGTGGGGGTCAGATCCAAGTCAAGACTATCCTTCCTATTCGAGAGTGCTGCGACAACCGAAACCATAGGACGGTATAGCTTCATTGGCGCAGGTCGGTACTTGAACAAACTTCCGGCATACACAGCTGACAAGCTTCAGACCCTCGCAAAGTCATCAAGACCGGCCCGGGCCACGGCGAAGAAACCGATCCACTACCCCTCCTCGAGAAGGAACTCGCGAAGAGCCGCGTCGCGACCGTACCCTCGATACAACTACCTCCTATGACCGGCGGCGCGGTGGGATATGTTGGCTATGATTGCGTCAAATACTTCGAGCCCAAGACACGGCGAGATGACATGAAGGATGTGCTGGGTGTACCAGAGAGCTTCTTCATGCTCTTCGATACCCTGGTGGCTCTGGACCATTTCGCGCAGGTCGTCAAGGTCATAACGTACGTCAAGGTCCCAGACAGCATGGACGACCTAGAACAAGCGTACGAGGAAGCGAAGAGTACACTAAAGAGGTATATGACGATACTCAAGGACAAGGACATCCCGCTACCGGAACAAGGGCCTATACAGCTAGGCCATCAGTACACATCCAACATTGGCCAGGAGGGGTACGAGAACCACGTCAAGACATTGAAGAAGCACATTGGTGTTGGCGACATCATCCAGGCAGTACCTTCGCAACGGTTTGCAAGACCGACCTCATTGCACCCCTTCAACGTGTACCGAAACCTCCGCAACGTCAACCCCTCGCCGTACCTCTTCTTCGTCGACTGTGACGATTTTCAGATAGTGGGGGCAAGTCCCGAGCTGCTGGTAAAAGAGGAGCAGGGTCGCATCATCACGCACCCCATTGCCGGCACAGTGAAGCGGGGCAAGACACTGCAAGAAGATGCAGCACTCGCAGACGAATTGTCCAACTCGCTCAAGGACCGGGCCGAACATGTGGGTTGCCTGACATCAAAGTGCATGCAGCGACGTTGGAAGCTTACATTGTGCTGTACAGGTTATGTTGGTCGACTTGGCTCGCAATGACGTCAATCGCGTGTGCGACCCACTTTCGACACGAGTTGACAAGCTAATGGTTGTCCAAAAGGTGAGCCGTCCGAACCGTGATTACCGTGGATCATGCGATGAGCTACCGTGCGATGATATCAAGCGAGCGCTATGATATCAAACTGAGGGCTATGCTAACTGCAATCAAAACCAGTTTTCCCACGTGCAGCACCTGGTCTCGGAGGTGTCCGGGGTGCTGCGACCTGGCAAGACACGATTCGACGCGTTCCGCTCCATCTTCCCAGCTGGTAGGTAGCGCGTTGAAAAAGTTGGAAATGTCGCTAACCGGCAACAGGCACGGTGAGCGGTGCGCCCAAGGTGCGTGCTATGGAGCTCATTGCTGAGCTGGAGCGGGAAAAACGCGGTGTATATGCTGGCGCGGTGGGATACTTTGGCTACGGCAGTATTGATGGCGACAAGGAGATTGAAGGTGCCATGGACGTGAGTAGTCTTGCCTTGTTCCAGGTTGACAGGAGGCTGATTTTTGCAGACATGCATTGCGCTAAGAACCATGCTTGTCAAAGATGGCATCGCGTATCTCCAAGCAGGGGTAAGTTTAACGAATTCCCTGCTTTAGCTGCAAGACACGAGGCTAATGATTGGCTGCAGGGCGGCATAGTTTTCGACTCGGACCCCTACGATGAGTGGATGGAGACGATCAATAAGTTGGGTGAGCTTAATTATTCCTTTTGTCGTCTCCCCCGAGTCAAACGCACAGAGCTGACCGCTGTTTGGTAGGCGCGAACACGCACTGCATCACATCAGCTGAAGAGAAGCATCTGGCCGAGCAGCAGGAGGCGGGCGAAGGGGACAGAGACGGGTCGGCGCCGAAGCTGGAGGGCGATGCAGAGGCGCGGATTACTCTTGCGGCTTGATGCTGCGGCTTGATAGACTGCGACATGCGCCACAGGTGGTATTTGCCGTAGGGTGGGTGGGTGATTGGCAGCTGTTGGCCCGGTGAAGAGCGATCTATGGGCCTGGATCTCATCCAGCCCCCCTGCACTCGTGGGGAAGCGAGATTCGTGGGTTCTTGGTAGCTTTGTGAAACGGAAATGAAAGGGCGGGTAAGCACCAAGCGGCAGCCGCTATCTCGACGTCACGACGACTGGTAGTGCTTGAATGCACACAAGATTTGATTAATTTGGTAGCCCGTCACACCAGCGCGAAGGCCGAGTGTGCGCAGCGGCGGTCGAGTTCGGGCAGGATGCTGTGTGAAAGCGTGACTGTGGAGCTGGAAGGCATGACGAAGGTGACGGAGCGGATACCACAGTCGAGCGAGTCGCGACGAGAAAGCTGGTTCGACATGTGAGTTGTACATGCAGGTTCGGATATCGGCCCTGGGGTGTGGTTGGCGTGGCTACATCATAAGGTAGGAGCGCTGGACGCATTGGCCAATGGGCGCGCAGGGGACCGGTCGTGCATTCCGAGTTTCCCTGCTCTGGCGGCGATCGTGGAGTCTCTGTGCCTGGGCTTGGCTGCTGCTCCCTGCTCTCCACTAGTCCCGCTACTGACGCGCCAACCCGTCACCCAGCCCGTTGCAGCCTCCTGTTTGCGCGCAACTTCACTAACCAGCCACGGCCCAGCCCCGACTGTTTGTGTTCTTACGATATAAACCCGCTCGAGCTGCCCTCTCTTCCAATTCCTCATCCAGCATCCTCAACCTCAGCACCTCTCAACTCACCTTGACTCACCCTCACTTCGATACCTAGTATCCTACTTCAATATCCTCTTCACCAAAAACTCTCTCCCCCACCCACAGTCAAGATGAGGTCTTACGCCGTTCTCGCTGCCACCTTCGCCGGTGCTGCTCTTGCCCAGGACATGCCCATGCCCAGCGGTGACTGCGCCGTAAGTGTCCCCACTGCCATTGACTATCCCGATCAATGCTAACAGTCGCTTAGAACTTGTGCATCAACAACATGGCCACCATTGCCCAGACCGAGTTCCAGTGCGAGAGCTCTGACATCAGCTGCTTCTGCACTCAGTCCAACTGGGCTTACGGTATCCGCGACTGCACCCGCCAGGCCTGCGACGCCGACCAGTCTGCTTCCGCCGTTCAGTGGGCCTACGCTCGCTGCGCTGGTGTCGCTGCCACTGGCTCTGGTACTCCCGCTGCCCTTCCCATCTTGACCTCAGCCGTCGCTAGTGCCACCGCTGTCCAGTCTGATGGCTCAGCTGTTACCTCTGTCATCACCTCCGTCGTCAGCGAGGCTTCCAGCGCTGCCTCCAGCGCTGCCTCTGGCCTCGAGAGCGTCACCTCTTCCCTCGCCTCCGAGGTCAGCTCTGCTATCGACTCCGCTAGCGGTGCTCTCGCTTCCGCCAGCTCAAGCATTGCCTCCGAGCTTGCTTCCATCACCGAGTCCGCCGGCAGCGCTGCTTCGTCCGCTACCGACTCCGCTGGCTCCGCTCTTGCCTCTGCCACCGACGCTGCTGGCTCCGCTGCCTCCTCCGTCGCCCAGGACGCTGCCCCCAAGGCCACCGCCATGCCCCTCCTTGCTGGTGCCGGTATTGCCGCATGGCTCCTCCTCTAAGCGTCTCACCTTCACATCAAAACCAAGGTCCTCGCTCGATGGAGTAATGTGTATAATGACTGGTAGCATCGGGTCGGTAATGCGAGGCGGGCTTTGGATACGTGGATGCATGGCGCAGCTTTCTCTTCTTTCCTAACGAACACTCACGCGAAGGCATAATGATAATGACGGATTCATTGTGCCTGGGCGGTCTTTTATGACTGCGATTGATACCCCGACATGGGAAATGGATGGGCCATTAGCATTGGCTCCTGTAGATAGTAACTCAATGATAATCTCTCACGACATTACTCTTTCCACCTTGACTGTGTTGACACTTACTGATCTTTGTCCTCTTTGCCTTCTCATGTCACCGCCTTCGGAACAGCTGTGTAACCAACTGTGTCCTGCCGTGAAGCACTCGCCATGAACACGTTGCCCAAACCCACATCGCGTTGAGCTACACAGCTCACGCCAAGCATACGTGGCACACTGTCACAGCAGCAATTGGCGCAAGTCACGCAATGACCACAATGGAAAGTAAACAAGTCGACAACTAAGTCAGTCGCGCGACTCAAGACATGAAGTCAAAGACATGAAGTCAACTTAACCTCCAGCCTTACCCTCCACTTTTATCCTTTTCCGTCAGCAGATCATCAGCATCAGCCTCAGCCCTGTGGGGGCGCCTTTCTTCTGCCCACGCTCCGCGGCCCCATATATGAGGGTGTGTGCGTCTATCGTGCTTACAAAACACACCCAGTACCAGCGACTACTTCTTTTTCTGGAAGTGCTGACGCGTATGTACCGGCCGGGTGCAGATCGTGTGTATCAGATTGGGGTGATCAGGAGGGTGTTGTGGGGACTAACGGGTAAGGCAGGTAGAGCAGGGACCATGTGTTTACTACAATAACGTTGCAGAACGGTGCGGAACGGTGTCAGTGCATAGGCGGGTGGGTGTGGATGCGGGGACTGGGTTGAGGTCCGCGGAAGATGGGGATGACGATGGTGGTGGGATGGGTAGGCTGGTGGGAGGGATGGTGGGAGGGATGACCGAGGGATGGTGCGTGGGTGGCTGGCTGGGGCGTGGGCGGTGGGAGGAGCCGCGGGCTTCCGGTGAGCACGTACTCAGCATTGCGCACGAACGTGGGATTGTATTATTGCAATCTTAATGTGTAGTTGGTGTTCTAAGATCATTATCTTTATGTGTCTTTGGTTTGGTGCGAAGGATAGCTACCTAGGTACGTTGGTCGGGGCTTCGTCGTTGCCTGGATACCTCCAGGGCTGGGTCCAGCCTCACATGCTCCATGTGCTCAAGAGTCTCTCGCCAGACACGTATGCTTCTTGGTTTCCTTTGTGTTTCTAGAGCTGGAGATTCGCATGGCTAACTATGTACTGCGTGGTCTTATCGCCGCCTTCGATTCCTATCCATCTTGTCTGGAAGTTGCAATTAGATCATCTGCGTCTAACGCCAGCTCTTCTTCTAACGAAAGACACGCGCGCTATCATACTGCGCAACATTAAGCGGTCTTGTGCACGACAAGCCTAATATTTAAGCTTCGGTGAACGTATGGAAGGCGAAGTATCTCGTAGCGCGAATGCGAACATGTGCTATTTTAGCAATAGCTCTGAGCAGATCCTGGGTGCAAATAGCCACTCCGTCGACGAAAGCGATCTTGAGCAAACAGAGACTCACATCAATCAGCAGTTAGCAGCGCGGACCTTCTCGATACATCTGTTCACCTAGATCAAAGCATGAAAGAAGGGGATTGCTCAAGGGTACAAACGCCTAATTATTTGATATACAGCACCAATGAATACTCTTTAGAAGTAGGAAAGTTTACTACTTCTGCTATAATCTCTGAGCTAGCATTGCGCGGACCGCATCGAAATTCACTACCAGAGATACACAGTCATGTCAACCGAAACTGAGAGGGACCATGCAAAGACAGAGACGCCACAAGATGCACCTGTAGCCATATTCAAGAATGGGATCGTTACAGAGTCCAACAATGATGCAGTTGGCGATATAACCCATACCGAGAAGAAGCTCCAAAGGCTCACAGTCGAACCAGCAGCTAGCAGCGATAGTTCCAGACCCGGTTCTACGTATAATTCACAAACTATGAGTCAAACCACACCCACTACAATGGAGCAGCTGGAAGCGCCTTCTACGAGTAATCCGCAACTTGGTGTACAAGCCCCCGAAAGTGTACCTCTTCCAGTCCTTCCACCGATCATTCGTCCGATCTTGTTAGACAACTACAATGCGACGCGGCGACCTCTTGGTTCTGTGCTTCCAAAGGCCCGGTGGTATGGGGATGTTGTTCTTCATTGGGCCCCATCGTTTATAAACCGCCTGAGCCTTGGATGCTTCATTGACTGGGAAATCCGGATGAGTGCGCCGTTAGGCAGACAAGGAACATCACATGTCAATTCTGCCACAATCTTGGGGTGCAGCGTGAGAGACCGTTTTAGAAATAGGTTTCGTTGAAGCCTGAGTATGTGCGTTTCTATCGGGTAGGGCTTGTTGAGCAGAAATAGTGGTGACCTGTATGCGATGGATCTTCATGACGATAATGCAAGAAATGTAGCCCCTCTGGTAGTGCACCAGTTAACATCGATAGTGATATGGCGTTCCAACATCACAAACGAGGATGGCAAGTCGATGAGATCAAGAAAAGTGAATTGCATCGCGGGCCTGTTCGGCACTCCGCGTCATCTATATACCCAAACGCCCAGAACAAAGGAAACTCGTTAATCCAGCAGACCAACCGCCAGTCTACCACTTCAACTTCTTGTCCTTGCCGATGAACTCATCAATGATATCCAAGTAGTACTCCTTAAGATCCTCAACCTTGGGCACCTCATCGCTCTTGCTGTAGAGATCATACGGGTTAAACGCCTTAACGGCATCCAGCATGCGCTCATCCTTGCCATTCATCATCCACTTGTACGCACCACCCGTGTGCCACGGGTAGAAAGAGTGATACCTGATCATCGCAAGACCCTCATCAGGGATACTGCTCTGCTCCTTCATGATATGGTAGAGGTACTCGTCGTGGCCCCAGCTCAACATGACATTATCCATTCCGCAGCCAGGCGTGTAGATGCCGTGCTCGGTGCTGTAGATCTCGTCCTTGTAGTCTGGGTTGTTCTTGAAGGTGTCCGGGTAGATGATCTTGGGGGAGTAGGCGCAGCCGACGGGGAATGTGTCGCCGACTACGTCCCATTGGCCCTGCGCGTCGAAGAAGAAGAGGAGCTTGCCTAGATCGTGGATCAGGCCCACGAGCTGGAACCAGCGTGGCTTGCCGTCGCGGCGGATGGCTTCGGCGGATTGGAGGAGGTGCTCGATTTGCGAGAGCGAGGTGTCTGGGTCGGATTCGTCGATGAGCGTGTTGAGCTTCTCCATGGCTTCCCAGATGGTCATCTCGGCGCGTGTCTTGCTGTGGAAGGCGTTGCGCGCTTTGAGGTTGTAGGCGACGGTTTGCTTCTCGTGTTGCTCGCGGTAGAAGTTCTTGACGCGGTCGCATGCTTCTTCGTATTGGCGGAATTGGGTCTTGTCCTTCTCGGCATCGAACTCGGATTGCTCGTAGATGTCCTTTTCCTTTTGGGTTGCGGTGCCGTTCTTGACCTTCATGGCGGCCTTGAGCACGTTGACGTCGTCGATGGCGTCGGAAGTCGCCTCGAGGGCAAGACCATCGCGGTGGTCGTTGAAGTTCTCAGCCACGTTGGGCGTCTCGAAGATGGCGCCGGGTGCCATGGTGTGAAAGGTAGTTGATAACGAAGAGGGGTATCTTAGAAGTATGCAAAGTACAACAAAGCGCTAGGCTATGATATGATGTTTGAAGAGGTAGATGAAGATTGAAGTTGTGTGATAGTTGTCTGAATACCGACAAGACGAGAGGAGTACTTATCCTTTCCGTACCTCGATACGACGCAGCATGGTATTGCCAGAACTAGCAAACATCATCACTTCCGAAGTAAGCCCAGCCTGAATTCCTGGAGTCAGATTTCTCATCGTCTCCATCTTTGAGATCCACTCGTGGAGGTCACTCCGCACTACGTACGGCCGTCGTAGGCTCGAACAAAGATAAGTCTGCACCATGAGGCAATTCTCCCCGTTTTGGGAATCTGCCGTTGAGCAATCGGAGCGAGATCTGGGGTTCTGGAAAGGCGGCTAAGGGTCCAGTTTGGCATTCCGCCCGTAGTGGTTGGTTAGTTGCGTTAGATCTGCCGTGGTTCGGTGGGCATGCATCGTGCGCGTCTCTATGGGGTTGAAGGGTGCAACTTTCGCCGCTCGTGTCTCGGAACGGCAATTCTCGCCGCCCCAACAGCCGATGGATTTTTCACCTCGTCGTGAACACTCGGAAGGCTGCAGTAGCCCGGAAAACGTGCTGCACTATGACGCCCCAGCTGGCTCCAACTCCAGCCCCTCCAAGCACGTGACGCTCGGTGCCACCTTCCCCGACCAACCCCACGAACACGTTGGCTCTCCTGGGCGTCGTCTCCTGCGAAAATTTCGCGTGAGGCTGAAGCGCGTCGAGCGCGTATCAGAAGCCTCCCCGGACCGAAGCTACGCCGGCGGGGGACGCATGGCGGGGCAGCATCGGTCGTCGGAATGAATTATAGAGTCAATCACGGTTGACGCATGTCCTGAGCCATGCCGGAAGCGTAACATTCAGCCACAATATGGAAGCTTCCAAGCAATGCGAGCAAGCCTGCCCCTGGCCTGGCCAGCAACACCCCACTGCTACTAATACCTAAGTAAAGCCGGAGTCGCGATGAATCCCGCCCTCTCCAAGTTTATGCTCAAGAGTACACCCAAGAGTATCCTCAACCCACAGCCCGAAATGAATACCGCTATCCCTCTCAACACTGGCGCGACCATCCCCGCCCTGGGTTTGGGAACGTGGCAGTCTGCGCCTGGCGAGGTCAAGAAAGCTGTTGTCCACGCCATTGAGAGTGGTTACAGACACATTGACTGCGCCTTCTGCTACCAAAACGAGGATGAAGTCGGCGAGGCGCTGCAGGATGTTATCTCGCGCGGCATCGTGAAGAGAGAGGACTTGTTCATTACCAGCAAGCTCTGGTGCACATTCCACACTCGCGCTGAGGAGGGTCTGCAAAAGAGCTTGGACATGCTCAAGACACCTTATGTCGATCTCTACCTCATGCACTGGCCTGTTCCCATGAACCCCAAGGGAAAGTCTAATGTCTCCAGACAAAACGAAAACAAGACTAACAAACGCGCAGGAAACCACCCCCTCTTCCCCAAGCACGAGGACGGCTCGCGAGACATTGACACCTCCATCACCCACCAAGACACATGGAAGAACCTCGAGAAGTTGATCCAATCACACCCTGACAAGGTCAAGGCCATCGGTGTCGCCAACTACTCCGTCAAGTACATGGAGAAGCTCCTGAAAATCGCTACCATCGTCCCCGCCGTCAACCAAATCGAGAACCACCCGCTATGCCCACAACAAGAAGTCGTCGACTTCTGCAAGGAGAAGGGCATCCACATCACAGCCTACAGTCCGCTCGGAAGCACAGGCTCACCGCTATTCAAGGACGAGGGCGTCAACGAAGTCGCAAAGAAGCACAGCGTCGGCCCTGCCGTTGTACTACTAAGCTACCATCGTAAGTCTCACCCATCCGATTCCTCACACCCATCATACTAACTCATCACAAAGTCGCCCGCAACTCCTCCGTCCTCGCAAAGTCCGTCACCCCATCCCGCATCGACGAGAACAAGAAGCTCATCTCCCTTGATGACGAGGACATGCAGAAGCTGGAGAAGATTCACAAGGAGAAGGGTATTACCCGCTATGTATACCCGCCGTTTGGCGTCAACGCTGGGTTCCCGGATAAGCCTGAGGGCATGGATCTCAGCGGACCTTGACTGTTTGGGGCAAGCAGGTTGTAGGTTGTGCATGTAGGATAAGGACAAAAGATCTATACCCAACAAGACATTGGAATTCGCTGAAGATGTCTTATTCATATTTGCTGCTTGATCGGGTTCCTGTGATGAGATGAGAAATCAAGCCAATACATCGCTTGATCCAAGACCATGTTACTTGTTCATGCAAGTTGCTCAAGAAAACGTGCCATTAAAACCTATCCATCTATCCACTCCCACCAACCTATCTACCAACCTACCTACCCATCCACCCCCCATCAACAGTAAGCACCTCCCCACTAACATACGCACTCGCCGCGCTCCCCAAAAACACCACCGCGCCCTTGAAATCCTCCGGACTCCCCCACCTCCCCGCCGGAATGCGACTCAAAATACTCTCCGCCCTCTTCTCATCCTTAATCAACGCCTCATTCATATCCGTCGCAATATACCCCGGCGCAATCGCATTAACACTAACCCCCTTACCCGCCCACTCATTCGACAGCGCCTTGGTAAGCTGTCCCACACCCCCTTTACTCGCCGCATACGCCGGCACCGTAATCCCGCCTTGGAAGGTTAGCAGGGAAGCAACGTTTATGATGCTTCCGCGGCGGCCTAAGGGCAGGTCCGCGGGCTGAGATAGCATGTGTGCGCCTACGTCGCGGCAGAGTTGGAAGACGGAGGTGAGGTTTACTTGCAGGACGGCGTCCCAGTCTTCGTCGGGGAATTGGTGCGCGGGATGCCGCTTTTGGATGCCGCCGCAGTTTAGCAGGATGTGGATTCTGTGGCCGTCGGCTAGGATGGTGGGGATGAGGGCGGTGATGGAGGACTTGGAGGAGAGGTCCGCGGTGTAGATTGTGGCTTTGCGGCCGAGGGATTCGATTTTTTGTTTTGTGGTTTGGTTGCTGGTGTCGCGCTGGGGGGATAGTTGTTAGTTGGTGGAGGGGATGAGGAGAGAGGGGAGAGGGCGTACTTGGACGAGGAGGATGTCTGCTCCTGCTTCTGCGAGCGCGAGAGCCATGGATTGGCCAATGCCTCGTGTTCCGCCTGTTACGAGGGCGGTTTGGCCCTCGAGCGAGAAGAGCTGCTGTACGGATGCCATGTTGATGTGTTGGTAGGTGCGATTCGGAATGCCGTTTATGAGGAATTAGCGCTGAGATAACGAGCAAAAGGATATTTGGTAGTCTTAAAAGACAACCAAATTGAGCAACGAACTTCAGGAATCTAGCAAAAGGCAACCAAGAAGTTTGAAAGCCTGCGGCAGAAGTCGACGGCTTTTCCTTGCAGCGCAGTGTTGGGGCAGCTCGGAACTGCCTCGGAAAGCCAACCCCACCACCCCAAAGGAAGCGTCGGCATCTGATGTCCCGCCATTTCAAACGCCGAAGGTGGAATTTGTCTCCATCTGTTGCTGTACTATGAGGCAAGGCGCGCCGAGTGTCTGGCGCGTGATAGCTTCCCATGCTTTGCCAGATGAACTGATGCTCCAGCAACCTTTTCCCTCACTTCACAGCTTCAACCTTGCATTGCCGTTGAGCTGAGCATTACTATACCACGCGTGTTAAGCTTCACTTATACATTCATACTTCCGAGTGCACTACGAACCACGACAACATGTCCTCAGAGAGCAAACCAGACGTTGCCCAGGGCGCGAAAAACATCCGCGCCTCAGTACTCCATGGAGCAAAGGATCTGAGAATCGTATGCCAGTACAGAAGTCCCCCGGACCTGTAGACACTAACATAAAGCCAGGAAAATCGCACCCTCTTCCCACCCTCCCAAACAGAGCTTCAAATCAGCGTCCGCAGTACCGGTCTCTGTGGTTCAGATCTTCACTACTACCGCCACTACCGCAATGGCGACATCATCGTGCGCGAACCCATGTCGCTGGGCCACGAGTCGGCTGGCGTAGTTGTAGACGTAGGTTCAGAGGTGTCGGGGTTCAAGGTTGGAGATAAGGTCGCGCTGGAAGTTGGACAGCCGTGCGAGAACTGTGAGAGGTGTAAAGAAGGGCGGTATAACATCTGCAAAGGCATGAAGTTCCGGAGTAGTGCAAAGGCATTTCCGCATGCTCAGGGTACGCTACAAGATCGGATCAATCACCCGGCTGCTTGGTGTCATAAGTGAGTCTCATTTCCAATGTGGTTGTTAATAGTGCTAACGATGAACAGGCTACCAGAGGATATGTCGCTGGATCTAGGAGCCCTCCTCGAGCCTCTCAGCGTCGCCATCCAAGCATCGAAACGCGCACAACTAGCACCAGGTTCAACTGTGTTGGTTTTTGGAGCCGGAGCTGTAGGCCTACTTGTCGCAGCTATGGCCAAGATATCAGGTGCTGGCACCGTAGTGATAGCAGACATTGACGCTGGGCGAGTGCAATTCGCCGTCGACAATAAGTTTGCGCACCACAGCTACACAGTGCCTATGAAGCGTGGAAGCACAATAGAAGAGCAGCTGGATATCGCGAAGGAGGTGGCTGCCGAGGTCGGAAAGCTGTCCAAGGAAAGTGGTGGTGAGATTGGTGAGGTAGATGCCGTATTCGAGTGCACCGGCGTACCATCCTGCGTTCAAGCATCGATATATGTAAGTTCGCCCGGCGTAGTTGAGTCGACAGAATACTAACAGCTCCAGGCAACACGACCCGGCGGCAAGGTTTTGCTCATCGGCATGGGCACGCCCATTCAAACACTACCAATCTCCGCAGCTGCACTTCGCGAGGTCGATATCCTTGGTGTGTTCAGATATGCGAACACGTACCCCACTGGTATCGAAGTCGTGTCAAAGACAGGCGATGACTACCCTGCCTTTGCCAAGTTGGTAACACATACCTACAAAGGCTTAGAGTCAGCGGTCGAGGCATTCGAGATGGCCGGAAAGACCAAAGACGATAGCGGCAAGCTGGTCATCAAGGTTGTGCTTGAGACTGGTGAGGAAGAGAAGTCGAATCTTTGAAGTAGTCAGTAAAAGTTGGTGTTCATATGTGTAGAACGATGTAGCAATAGAGCGATGCAGTTGCGATCTCGATCTTGTTCGACGGAGAATAGAAATCTAATCCTATCTTTCCCTCTCAGCACTCATTCTGGTGTTGGTAAACAAGTGACGTATGCGGGGAAGCACGGCGGCATTCCAGCTTCGAGCATGTGAACTGTCGCTAACCCTCTCTTTCTTTCACCCACGCACCACGGCCCCAGTCCTTCCCCATTATCGCCATCTGTCTCCACAACGCGGAATCTTCGCATCATACCCCAGAATTAGTGAACGACTTCCTATCGCAAGCCGGCCTTTTTGCGCGGAGTAATTTCGCCCTACCCGATCGAAAGAGGAGATTTTCCCCATTCGCTCAACTCCGCCTGATGTGCCTCGACGCGACGCGACTCCACTAGACGCGTTCCCCACACTTTCCGTCAACACAAGATGCATTTCTCCACAGCGCTTTCGCGTTCCGTATCTGCCATCGACGTAATGCCCGTGCCGGCGATCCGGTCCAGACATGGCATGTGCGGCTCAGCGTAGGGAAGTTCGCCGCATAACCTGGGCCTTGTACTGGGGAAGTGATAACGGCTGATGCCTGAATGCAGTGATGGATATTGGTTTGCGCGGATGGTAGGGAGGACGAAACTCGGCGACTGGATATCGAGAAGCAGCTGCTTTTGCGTCTTTGAGCCTAGTTTGGACCCTGAGAGGAGCTTTGACCAAGGTAGGATTCTGGGGGATTGAAAGTCGGTGTATTCCCGTAGGTGCTCAGTCTCGCATATATCTCCTCGCTCTTGCTATAGAGCTCCTCCGAATCTTATCCCTCTCAAGCAACTTCCTTCCACCCTCACACGTCCTCCACAATGGCACCCGCGATCCGCAGACTCCGTATTGCCGTCGCAGGCCTCGGCCGCATGGGCGCTCGCCATGCCAACCACTTCCTCCACCGCACACCCAAGGCTGAACTCGTAGCCGCTTTCACACCCGCTGAGAACGAAATCGCATGGGCGAAGGAGAATCTCGAGCCATGGGGCGTCAAGATCTACACCGACTACGACGAGATGTTGAAGCACGAGGGCCTCGAGGCTGTCTGTGTAGCTACCGTTACCACAGTACACGCCGAGCAGACAATCAAGGCGATTGAAGCTGGAAAGCACGTCTTGTGTGAAAAGCCGCTCAGCACCAAGTTGGACGTGGTATGTATCTTCTCCATCCCGTATCCTGAGGGTCTAACTAATCGTACTATGCAGGTCCACCAAGTCCTCGACACCGCAAAGCGCAACCCGCACGTCAAAGTCATGTGTGGTTTCTCCCGCCGCTTCGACTCCTCCTACCTCAACGCCTACAACATGACCCTCAACGGCGACATCGGACGACCCACGATCCTGCGCTCACAAACATGCGACAAGTAAGCAACGCCTCGGTTTCCCACAAACACACACACATCACCCACTAACACGGCCACCCCCACAGATACGACCCCTCCGGTTTCTTCGTCGCCTACGCCGAGTTCTCGGGCGGCATATTCGTCGACTGCAACATCCACGACATCGACCTCGCCCTATGGTACTTCTCCGCCGAAACGCGCGGCAAAACCCTGCCCGTCGTAAAATCCGTCATGGCCGTCGGCGTCACCGCCCTCGAGCCCGACCTAGCCAAACACGGCGACGTCGACAACGGCGTCGGCGTCGTAGAATTCCACTCGGGCCAAATCGCCTACTTCTACAGCTCGCGCATGAACGCCCCCGGCCAGCACGACATGACAGAGATCATCGGCACAAAGGGCAAGTTGGCTGTGAATTCAAACCCTACTACGGGTCTGTTGGAGAGCCATATGAGCAATGGAATCAACAGGGAGATACCGCAGAATTATTATGAGAGGTTTGAACAGGCGTTTGTGGAGGAGGCGCGGCAGTTTACGGATGCGGTGCTCGAGGGGGGTGAGGTGCCGGTTGATTTGCAGAGTAGCATGGAGGCGGTTAAGATTGGGGTTGCGTTGCAGGATAGTTTGAGGAGTGGAAGGAAGATCTTTTTTGATCAGCAAGGTAATCGTGTTGATGATGCGAGGGCGAAGTTGTAGGTGGGGCTGATGGGTTAATGGGAGCCTTGGGCACGTAGATGGATGTAATTTCGGTTTAAAAGTCTTGGAAGTATGGGAAATATGATATCATGAAGTACCATATCATGGCCAGTCACAACGTTAAAGACGTAAGCAATGAGCAAGACATTAGTGAAGTGGGTACAATGTCTTCTAATATTGGTGTGGCCTATCTTTCCTCTAGGGCCCGTCTCAAGGACTATACTATACGACGTCTATTTACCAGTAGTCCTCCCATCTAGACCACACTGTCCATCCTTTGCTAAGATTTAAGAATAGGCTCATAGAAGTAAAGCAGTAAATAATAATCTTTAGCTACTTTAGTTTACAGCAATGCACACCTTGCCGATGTGTTGACCTGATACCAAATACTCAAAGGCAGAAACGACCTCATCCCTCCCAAAGCCAAACACCTTCTCTACGGGCACATTGAGGTTCTTGGAAGTCACGAAGCGTGTGACATCTTCCAGCTGTTGCTTAGATCCAACCATGATGCCACGGACGATTGCACCCTTCGATAGGGCAAGCGCTGCCACGTCAGGCATCTTCTCCTGGGGACAGGAGGCAAGGAACCCTATGACAGCAATGTTTCCGCCGTAAGCCACTGCATCAATGCTTTGACCGATCGTTCCAGCTCCACCGTTCTCGAGAATGAAATCTGCACCGTGGCCATTGGTGATCTTGAGCACCTCCTGAGACCAAGCAGGAGTCGATTTGTAATTGATGGTATAGTCGGCACCGTACATTTTTTGAACGTGCGCGAGCTTGTCGTCTGACGAAGAAGTGATGATCGTGACAGCGCCTGCAGCCCTAGCCAAGATAAGCCCAGTGATCGAAACACCACCAGTGCCTACAAATGTAATCAGCGGTAGCTCTTATGGTAAAAGAAAAGTACCCCTACCGAGAAAGAGCACTGTCTGGCCAGGCTTCAACGGAACGTTGCCGTAAAGCGCATTCCACGCGGTAGTTCCTGTACAGACCAGAGCCGAGAGCTGAGCGAAGCTGAGCTTAGTAGTTGAAGGTACCCTGACGAGTGCCGAGCTAGGCAATGTAATAAATTCTCGAAGAACTCCATCGTAACAGCCACCCAAGCTATGGTGCCAATCCGGCATAGCACCGTACAAGGTCTTCAAGTCAAAGGATGCAATCACCTTGTCTCCCTCGGCGAAGTCCTCCACGTGGCTGCCCACACGTACAACCTCTCCGGAAAGATCAGAGCAAGGCACCACGTTGTCTTTTACTGGGAAAGGGTACTTTCCGGTGGAAACAGCAAAGTCGCGGTAGTTGAGAGCTACGTTCTTGATTCGGATCAAGACTTCTTGAGCGGAGGGTTCGGGCACGTCCTCTTCGCTAACCTGGAGGTCTTGGATGGAAGTGCGCTGAGGCAGTCGGAAAACTCGTTGTTTGGTCATAGCGAATAAGGCTGTGTAAAGGTTGGGGGGGTAAAAGGTGTGACGAAGCAAGTTCGATACCCAGCTTGGTGATCGTACCTGAGCGCCTTTATAGCTTTCTAGCGGCACCAGGTATGTTGAACCCAATGTTGATAACGTTATGTATCTACATACCAAACTACACCGCCGAGCAGATGGTTCCCTGTATGCACTAGCGCCATTCATACAGGTGTAACCGCAAGCGCCAGGTCTTTGATCATTAGTCGGAGGGAGATTAGACTGCACGTTTTTTTCTTCTCAAACTACATGCTGGCTTTGGCCTGTGTCTGGCTAGATAGCGCTTAGGGGAGGCGATGTGCGATCATTTTCGTGCGTGCTTTCCTATTCCGGATTATCGGGTGCTTCGGCTTGCTTCTGACACGGCCCAACCTCGGTAAAGTGCTTGGTATCGTTGAGACCCTGGCGTCAGGGCAAGTGGAAGCGCTCCAGGGCTTACCCACCTTCTCTACGATCACCTCAACGCATTAGTGCTTCCATTCCCCGTCCTACATGATACATCAATACGTAGTTTCTGACATATTGCCTCAATGGCAGGTGACCCAGAGATCGTTGCGCAAGCCAGTCGAACAAGGTCTCGATTGGGTTGGTAAGATCGAAACTACGTCATCATTGCCTTCAATAATGCTAATGTTGCAAGCTGAAGCCTATGCTGCCGGCGCAGAAGGCGGAAGTGTGCGTTCTATCCCAGTTTTCGTGCGTGTTTTTTGGTTCATTTTTCCTAGGCGATGGAGCTCAGCCACGATGCCGGGGTTGTCAAGCTCGCGGTGATGAGTGCCGCTGGGGTCTGAAAGCGTCGTTCCATCCGTCCAGGGCGCTACAATTGTCCAGCGAGCATAGCGCTGCTTTGCTTGCCGTTGAAGGGGAACGAGGCCAATTTGGCGGGCAATCCGTAACGACTGTAAGCTAGGGTCGACCGCTTTCATAGGTCTTCCTCAAGTGTGCGTGCTCACAGTGTTCAGATAGTGGATAACACGGATCAAATCGTGCGCGAGTACCAAGATTTCTACGCTGCCGCATCCCTAGATCCTGGGAGCTCGAGCGCGGCCGCAGCTCGGTCAGAAAGCCACTTGGACGCGAGCACTTCTGATTATCATCTAGAAGCTTCCGTTGCAGAGTACGCCGAATTGGAGCTCACCCCGTCAAGTTCGGCTGTGTTGGACCGCAACGTCGCGGCCAATCCTGCCGCGACGGCTCAAAGTCAGGGTCTTGAAGATAGTGGTCGTTTGCTTCAAAGCACCTTTCCCTCTCTGTCCAGGCATGCTTCGTCGGTGAGCACGTCAGCCTCCTCATTTCTAAATGATCGAGCCGTCAGCTGTATTGCGCCATCAGAGATTGAGGCTGAGCTTCCTGTGTCGAAGGCGGAACAAGCTCGGCTCGTTCGTGTGTATCTGCAAGAAACGGGGACGTGGTGCGAGGCCACAGACTCAGGCAGGCACTTTACAGGATCATATGTTCATAAATTGATGGAGAACAAACCGTTCGCAGCCGCAGCCATGGCTCTGGCATCCCGACACCTTGACGCCCTACATCACAGTCAGCGTCAGAGTACGTTAAGCCTTTATCAGCATGCTGTGCAGTCACTGCTTCACGATGAACCATCTCAGTGTGGTGAAGCTACATTAGCCACTTGTATCCTACTAAGTGTCTACGAAATGATGGCTTCTGATGTTGGCGAGTGGAGACGCCATCTTAAGGTTCGTTTGCCAGGTAAGATTGGTGGATTGCCGATGTTGACTTCTTCTACAGGGCTGTGTCTGGAACTTGAAGTCTAAAGGTTGGAACGGCTCTAGTCCAGGACTCGTAAAGGCCTGTTTCTGGGCTTTCGCACGTATAGGTACATTATGGTTACATCGCATCACGTCCTCTTGCTGAATCGTTCTCAGACGTATGGGCAGCCTTTGTTCTCGAAGAAGAGACCCTGATACCAACCGGTGATTGGGTCGATGACAGCAATGTGCGGTCAATTGCGGCCACTGCCTCAATTGACGCTTACTGCAATCTTGCTATACTTATCTTCGCGAAGATAATAAATCTCATTGCAATGAGCCGGAAACAACAAGGATACTTATCTGACAGCCCGTCTACTATTAACGCATTGTGGCGTGAACTACAAGATTGGCGAATTCATCGTCCGAGGCAAATTCTTTCTCTCATCAGAACAGAGGCACATCAAGGGAACCCATTTCCGACTGTTCTACATACCAGCAACTCATCGGTTTGCGGCAACACTTTCTACCATGCCGGGTCCATTCTGTTGCTACGGACGGGAAATGTATATCAGGACGAGACCCACGCTGAGACAGAGAGGTATGAGCCAATCTGGCATGCCAAAGAGCTCTGTGGGATCAGCTTAGCGAATCCATCGCATGCCAACTGGGCCAATCACTTACAGCCTCTTTACATTGCTGGGCAGGTATTCGGCGATAGCTCGACTAAGCAGCAAGGTGTCCCACCGCGACTGAATGAGAGCGACATTGTAGACGATGTGGAGTATGCGGCAGAGAAGCTCGCGCTGTTGAGACACCTAGCCAAGATAGAGCAGGAGATTGGCTGGACGACCTCTGGTAGAGCTGCAGACCTAAGAAGACTTTGGGGGCTAGGGTAAACAAAATGTAGAGTGTAGCATGTTACTTGTTCTTTTACATTACTGTTGCTCATCATGTTAAGTAGGGTTGATTAGCGGAAGATAGTCGACAAGCATGCCCTATGCAACTGGTAAAAGGCAACAGCTTCTATGTACACGTCAAACGATGTTGCAAACCAAGCGCTATTAGAAACTATGTCACTAATAACGCTGTGCGATAACCTTTATATACTTAGCTGACCTAAAGCATTGCACGAACAGTCTTTCGCTCGTCATCCACCGTCAATATACATTCTCACAACGAGCATATCTTCCACATACGACCACAGGATCTTGAGAATTAGGCTTCCCGTCCGCTCAGCCATATACAAGCAAGATACCGGCGGATTAGTACTCGGGTGGGTGACCACCGGGGAATCCCCGCTGTTGTATGTTTTTTGACTTTTTTTGCGGGTGGATGGCAAAAAAGAGGTTGTATGTTTTTGCCATTTGAACCATCTTTTTGCTATTCGCTTGCGAGGCGTGTCTGCGAGCATCACGCGGTACCTGTGATTGAGTTATTACAACTCGTCAATGCTCATCGTGTCGAGTGGGGTCGGTTGGTGGGGAACTGTCAGTAAGCATTCCCTGGCCGGCGCGCAATGCATAAGGTTCGTGAGAGACCGAACTAGTGGTCTATTCAATACTCTCGGCGACTACATGTCGATCATGCGTGTTGTCCATATTCACCGCTCGTCTACAGCCATGTGAAAAGCTTGTTTACATTTGTGAATGCCGGAGCACTGGATAGCGTCATGCATTGATAGTCGGCCGAATGGTTCGCCATGTACTTTAACGCTGGTCGTGCTCAAATGTTTCGTTAATCACGAGGACGTGCGACAAGGACACGATACCGGCAGCATCAACGAGGTATAACAATGTTTTAGATCATATATTTCTTTGATATTGACATTAGGTATTAAGTTTCGTATCGTATCCACTTCATCATACAATCTCTTCTGATCTCATCTTATCTCGAGTATTCAACTCCCTCCTCTCCATGTGTGGTATAATGCGTAAAGGTCGTAATAGAGTACAGGTGTAAGGAAAGTGGTCATGCACATAGCATAGACCTTACTCAATCTAGAGCATCGCCAATCTCATCTTTTCATGAGGATAGGGTGGAATGGCTTAGTAGTTGGTGGCTGAGCCGTAGGTAGCAGTGTTGCCGTTATTGGCGTAATTAGCCGTAGGGGCAACGTGGGGAGCAGTGTGGTATCCACCGGTCACAGGCTTGTCGGTCGCGAAACCAGTGTGGGGAGCAGCGACGGTGGAACCGGTGTAAGCGGTGTCGTGGCTGGGGCGGTAGTCGTGGGTGCCAGCAGGGACAGCGAGGCCACCAGCGGTAGTAGCAGGGACGGTACCAACTTCAGGGTCGCGGTGTCCAGTGGTGCGGTTAGCCTTGCGGCGCTGCCAGAACTTCATGCCGGAGCCCTTGGTGTAGCCGTTGCTGGGGCCGGGACCGAACGCCTTCTCCTTCTTGTGGTGCTTCATGAGGAAGACCTGGACGAGGGCGCTGAGCAGGAAGAGGAAGGCGCCGATGATGGCGACGGCGAAGCAGGCCGTGTTGAGCTTGCAGATCGTGCCGAGGGATGCGGAGTAGGTGATCTGGTCGCCGCGGCCGTTGGAACCGAAGCCTTCCTTGGAGTTGGCGGGTCCGTCACCGAGAGGTGTCTCCACGCGGCCGGAGCAAGAGGATGCGCCATCGCGGGTCAGGACGGCGACGGCGATCATGGCACCGCAGCAGAGGATGTCGAGGAGTATGCCGAGGAAAGCAAAGATTTTCTGGTGGTGGCATTAGTATGTGATGGTATGTGTATCGCCAAGGAGTTGTCTTACCTTTCCGCCAAGGAAGCAGGTCAATAGGACTGCGAAGATGGTGTATAGGACTGTCGCACCAGCGAGACCGGTAACGGCCTGTTGCCAGACGGGGATGTTGACATCGCGGTCCGCCTCTACAGACAGGAAGTAACTGTAGATACCGAGGATAATCGCAGCACAGCAGAACTCAAGCGCATATAGCGCTGTAGAGCCCAACTTCAAAGCAGCGCCGCCGAAACCCATTGTCGCAATTAAGACTCGAGGTAGATGAGAGAGGTACTAGGATCGGAGAGGTGACGAGAAGGGCGATGCTCAAGGTGTATGTTGTTGTGATGTTAGACTGTGAATACTCGCCAGCCACAGGGGGAGCGAAAAGGATTTATGTGTCTCTGCCCGTTTCGATACTGCCCTGGGCGATGACGCAGCCTTGCAACTCGCTTTCCATGATGCAGCATTGGCGTCGTCGTGCCTGCCTTGTTCCGTCAAAGTTCGCTGTCGATCCCGCCCCGTGCGTCAGCCACGCTACCCACTAGCCCGCTTTTTGAACCCTGCTTTTACTCTGCCATCGACCACACGTCATTTTTTTCACCGACCTATCTCATCAAACTTGTGCCCTGAATCGACCAAACAGCGTCCTGGACTGCGCCCCGACCGAGGGTCTCGCCGACGAAAGAAACTCAAATTCGGAGCTTGCGATGATGCTGCCCACAAGCAAGATGATCTCAAGCGCAAACTTGGCAGATGAGGTGTTGGTGGTTTTCCAGGGTTCCTTTGGATGAATTCGTCGACGTGGCTGCGACTGGATGCGAGGCAAGCCACAGTCTGACAGGCACAATGCACATGGGCGGGTAACTCCCTGCACACGTTCCAGACCCTCCTCGAAGTCATGTCCATTTCAAGTTTCGATATTCCAATGTTTCAACCGTCACATGAAAGAAACACAAATGTGTTCCATCGTTCCATCGCCCACACGCCCAGCGTTCCCGCATCACGCTCGCTTCTCTTTTCTTTTTCTTTCGCGTTCGCATAAGCCGTCGTGGTTCGTTGATCTCGGATCCGTCTGATCCGGTAGTGGTACGCAGCGCCGTTAAGTGTCTAATGCTCGCGGTGCTGTGTAACCAAACTAGCAAAACCTGAACTCAGCCTGATCGTGATCGTTTTAGCTGCGGCAGTTGCTTTTCCCCTATCTGCTATGATGCGGAGGACCCTCCGCAGCCGCACGCTACTCTTCCCCACGAAATTACCTTAGCCGGCGATCAGGCATTGGTGGCAGTGCGTGACGTCGTGGCTGCTACCGATGATCGTCGGCGGCGCCGTGGCTGTGATGACGATCGAGCGCTGTCACTCGAAGTCATGAGAGCGAGATGGACTGGGTGGAGTGGTTGCAAGAGTCGCAATGGTATGCAATGAAATCGGTGCTTAAAAATATTATGAACGTCCCCGTTATCGATACCAGGCTTAATGTTTGACATGCGTCCAAGCACGCATGGGCCGGAACATGTCCCTGCTTCATACTAAGTGTCTCTGCCAACTACGCGTCGTCAGTCTCAAACGACAATATCAGTCTGTCAACGGACAGGACCTTGATACATTTTTCTTGTACCCCGGAAGCATACCCGTTCCTTGCTCGCCTGAGCAGCGCCGTGCATCTTCAACATAACTTCCTTGTCTTTCGCTGGCCTCATACGAGATCTGCGGCCCTTCATAAAGAGACAGTGTTAAGATTACCGTGTATGTATAGAAGATAATCAGACTGCGATCAATCGCTTGCAAGAACCAGCTCAGGAAGATCGTTCCGATACCAAATACCTTTCGGCCTAACACGGCACACATCCCTAAGATGAACTAAGAACTCCTCTCTAGTAAAGACTTCTCGCCTCATCGCCGTGCCTAAGCAACACAAGCAGTAGAACTCCTTCTCCGCTGCTAATGGCACTGGGTCAATCGACGGAGCCCAGACAGAGCACATACCCATAACCGTCATCTTCGGTACGACATCCACATCTGTAAGGTGACCTAGGTAGCTAAACCGTTGCTGTGCCTTCATTTCGCCAAGGAAGATGCGACGATTGATCCAATATGTGTCGTATCGATCAGCGCGAAGTTCTGGCTGATGGGGACACACCTCATCGACGTAGTCCCAATCGTACATTCTCTCCTCTGCCTTGATCCAGAATCTGTTTACCCCATTCGTCAACGTGACAGGTAAGGCCCGGAAATGGGGCACCGTGCTCAGATTCTCATGGCCTATGTCGCCAACGTGGCGGACTACCGACTCTTTACTTGCGGGCCGCCTGTGGCCTATGTCTAGACAGCGAAGACAGAGGCGCGTGCATGTAGGCAGGTAGATTATTTCTGCTAACCTTCCACAACACTTTTTCCCACTTCGTTTGAACGAGCAGCGTCGCTGTCGGAGCGCGAGGAATAACATCCTCGGTGTGATGTGCGCTGTATTTCGTATCGCTATCATTCCCTTCACAGTGTTTGGCGCCCACTTCAACGCGTACCGGAGAGGCGATTCGGTGTCGACGAGGTGCATGGCGAAGCGGCAGCAGCGTCGGAAACGCATCGTGTCTCTGATGGTAAGATCTTCGATGATTTGGAGGAGGATTTCTGTGGGGAAAATTCCAAGGACCCCCAGGACACGGTTTTTGGGTAATGGGTCTATGAGAGCGCAGATTGGTGGCATGCGGTCTATGAGGCCGTCGAGGATGAGGCGTGGCGCCTTGTGCTCAAGAGTGAGGTTTTCGATAGGTAGGTCTTGGAAAGATGCCATCGTGGCTGCTGGGGCTGCAAAAGTGCTAGTATGATGAGCCGCGGCGTTTTTGTAAGAGACTAAGAGGGTTGTGAGAAGAGATTACGGCTCAGGTTGCTCGTACGTGTTTTCGTGTGCGACTGGGGTGAAGTTTACAGTGTGTGGGATGATTGAAGATAATTTGATCGGTTCTATGACCAACAGAATATATACTCGGCTCTGGATCACAATTTTACCGTGTGGCTGGAACTGTACCATGGTTATCACTTCATTCTATGGTGCGGCCATGACACCTTAACAGCGAGTCACACATGCCTTCTGCGACCAATATCATACGTAATATAAGGTAATTGTTAGCTACACAAGCCGTATATATCGAGAAGGAGGGATGGCTTTATGTCGCATACTCGTTTGGTGGTACCTAGGTACTGAGCTCCACTAGTTGGTAACAAATCCAAGTCCATATATGAGGTTGAGCATGGTATGTGTGCAACAAACTGCGACGCAGATCCTAGCTATATCTGAGATACAAGTTGTCATAGGAACGGTTCAACTATCGAGATTTGATAGTGTGCGCGTGCAGAAAAATGTGAAGAACAAGAAGATGAATGCAATATGGTATCAATGAATGTGAACCCGTGCTTGATGTTAAACCCCTCCTCAGATCTGAGGGCAATCGCACCTCGCAAACTACTCCCATCTTGAATCCACCCCCGATCACCATGGTAGATTCTTGATCAAATGTTGAGGTTCCCTGATATCTGAACAGAATCCGGGAATGTCATCGATGTAGAGACTGTAGTAGGTGGTCCTAACAAGAAGCTCATTAAGATTTGGAAGCCTAGACAAGGCAGGCCCGACAATAGCTACATATCGACCAGACTTGAAGCATTTTGTAATGTTTTCGTCCAACGTTAAAACATAGTCCCACGGTATATTGGCGTCCTTGTAATGATAGGGGTTGCTACAGTCGAACGTCACAGAGCGAATATGGGAGGCCAGCGGGCCTTGTGAGATGCGCGGTAAGCTGCTGAGACCAGTTTCGCTGAGAGCCACTTTGATTCGCTTGTAGTGGTTGTGGCCGTAGTATCGTACAACTTTGTTGTTGAGCTCCTGGCAGGTAAGGCGAAGCGCTTCGCAAAGAAGTCGGCGAGGGCGTCCACTCTTCTCGCAGCATAGGATCTGGAGAATGAGCTCTACCGGTAGGCTAGGAAGGTTGGCCGCCATGACTGCTGCTACCATTCAGTTAGTACGAGAAGTAGAGGAAGGCGCGACACATACATGTACTCGAGACTGGACCAACGTGAGGTGTTGGATGATGTGGCCTTTACGCAGTCGTGTATCCGAGTGTATTGCGCGCGGTCTTGTTTAAGAAGTTGAGTACCTCAGTGAGCGAGGTGGTAAGGTGAGGTAACCTCGTGAGAACGAGCCTGGGCGCCCAAATCTAGGGTTGCGTCATCAGCAGCACAGTGAAAGAAGAGGAAGGAGCGCCTAAGGAGCACAAACACGGCGCGTCATTGTTGAGAGAATTCTCCCCCAAGTTCTGTCTAGTCATTATCCCTAATTTTGTCTCTATTGGTTTCTATGTAAACTGTTGTTAGCAGCAGAGGAGCTTTGGCAACCTTACGATGTCGAGTATTACGATGAAGGTGTGAGCTTGGCGTTATGCTTTGAAGAGAAGGAAAAGGTCGTTGGAGATAGTCTGGTTGTTTCGCAATGGCTTGGTTTAGTGAACTGCATATGGAGACACTTCAACATTAGGTTGACATATGATGTTATCACGTTGTTTTATAAATGCACGAGGATTCAGGACAAAAGGTGATGAAGGCCATGTTGAAATGCTTCCAGAGACGGCTGTGCTGCTCCGTTCCTTTGGATGGTCTTGCGATATCGTAACAAGATGATCCGTTTCTTGCGCTTCTCGTAAGAAATCTCTGTCACTACCTAGATAGTACTTCAGACACCATCCTGAAAGGTTGATGTAAACGCGCTGATGACGATCGAACCCCTTAGATCGCGATATATTCAGGCCCTGAGTGGACCGTGTGTTTCAGTGGATCTTTGCACAAATGACGATTGTGCAGATACGTTGTGCATACCTAGGTAGCATGCCGTCCGGCCATGGGCGTGGCCAAACCTCACAATTGCGATGGCGCGTTGAAGAGCGAGACATGTAGCGATAGCGTCTTTGATGAGGCTAGACGTATGCAATTGTGCTCGTGATGGGATTGCAGAATGCGAAAGATGGGATCTGGCATGAGATCGGGCGGGTTCGCTAATCGTAGCCGATCGGGTCTGAGCCGATCTCAGACAACACCAGCGTCATACTATCAAACCTCAATGTAATGACGTAGTCGCGAGCTCGACGCGTTAGCCACCCAACATGGCAATAGAAGCACGGTTCGCGGGTTTCAGCCTCCTTTCAATAAACTTGCTGTTCCTCTGCAGCGGCATCACCTGAGTCCGGACACATGCTACGTTCCCTTCACAGCATCTGCTCTCGTGTCGCATTCCATCCACCACTCCGAGCGACGGCAACTTTACAGAGATCGCGCGTGATCTCCTATCTTCCAACCATGCCCCCTAAGCGGAAGAGATCTGCTGTAGCAGCTGCGCTGCCTACGACCGAAGAGGCGCCCCCAATGGACCGATCACAGATGCGCCGAACAGACGTGCCTTTGCCGTCAAACGTCGCGAAGCCGCCTCGTCGCCAAACGACGCGTGGGGGAAAGGCTGAGAAGACAGACCCTAATCTCAACCCTGACATCCTCGATGGAGTCACTGCATTACGCGCATCGCCTGACGGACACGAAAGCGCCGCGCACGATGCTGTGCTGGAATCTGCCGTCAGCAACGGTACTGCGAATGAGGCGAATGCTGCATCAGGTGCGCCTGCGAAGAAGAAGGCGCCCTCAGCACCTGCCACAAACGGCGATGCGCCCGTAGCGAATGGCGCCGCCCCTGCAGCGAATGCTGCAAAGAACAAGCGAAAGAAGGCCGGCGCCCAGCAAATCAAGGCGGAAGAGGAAGACACCAACAACGGTGCCGTGAATGGCGTAGCTGGGAATGTCACTGCACCTGCAGCCAGCACTGGGGTAGCGGCAGATCCCGACGATGTCGATAACCTCGAGGCTGAGGACGAGGACGAGGCAGAGGTCCAGGAAGCCCTGTCGAGACCCCCACCGGTCAACTCTGAATACCTTCCTCTTCCGTGGAAAGGACGACTTGGCTATGTATGTGTCCTGCAGGTACCTTTTAATCTAAACTAACGAATGTGCATACAGGCCTGTCTCAATACGTACCTCCGTAGTGCTACCCCTCCCGTCTTCAGCTCCAGAACCTGCCGCATCGCGAGCATCATCGAACATCGCCATCCCCTGAAGGACCCCTCCCAGCCCGAACATGCCACTAAGAATCGCCCCGATAAGGAACGACCAGCGGATGTCGCGCGGGGCATGAAATACGTCGAAGAGATTGGCCTCGCTAATGCGCGGGATATCATCAAGATGGTGCGCTGGAACGACAGGTACGGCATCAAGTTCATGCGCTTGAGTAGCGAGATATTCCCGTTTGCAAGCCATGACGAGTATGGCTACAAGCTTGAGCCTTTCGCTGCCGAGACGTTGCGTGAAGCAGGCAAAGTGATCGGTGAGCTGGGTCATCGAGTGACTACTCATCCGGGCCAGTTCACACAATTGGGCTCCCCGCGAAAGCAGGTCATCGACAACGCGATGCGTGATCTGGAGTATCATGCTGAGATGCTTTCTCTTCTGAAGCTTCCAGAGCAGCAAGATCGGGATGCTGTCATGATCCTACATCTCGGTGGAGCATATGGCGACAAGCCAGCGGCCATTGAGAGGTTCAAGGAAAACTACGCAAGGCTTCCTCAAGGAGTCAAGAACCGTTTGGTGCTTGAGAACGACGATGTTGTATGGAACATGCATGAGTTGTTGCCTCTATGTGAAGAGCTTAACATCCCATTCGTGCTTGACTATCACCATCACAACATTCTCTTCGACGATACTCAGATCCGTGAAGGTACCAAGGATGTCATGGATTACTATCCCCGTATTCTTGCAACATGGGAGAAGAAAGGGATCACGCCCAAGATGCATTACTCTGAGCAAACACCTCCTGCGATTACTCGCACGAAGCGGAGAAAGCATTCACCCCGCGTCATGACATTCCCTCCCTGCCCTGACACTATGGACTTGATGATCGAGGCAAAGGACAAGGAGCAGGCAGTGTTTGAGCTCATGCGAACGTTCAAGCTCCCAGGCTTCGATACCTTCAACGACATCCTGCCACATACGCGCCAGGATGAGAACAAGCCCTGGAAGCCCAAGCCCAAGAAGGCTGTCAAGAAGACCAAGAAAAAGAAGACCGACGAGCTTGATGAGCTGGATGCGAAGATTGAAGAGGAAGAGCCAGAGGACGTACCCCCACCCATTGTACCTGACGAGGAAGTAGGCATGGGAGGACCAGAGGGAAGAGTGTACTGGCCACCAGGAATGGAGGACTGGCTCAGACCCCCAAAACGGATCATCAAGAAGAAAGAAGACGGCGCCGCTACGCCAGCGAAGAAGAAGCGCAAGACCGCCGCTGACGCGGCCTCCATAGCAAGTGAAGCCGCTCCACTCGAGGATGTCAAGACGCCCATCAAGACACCAGCCAAGAAGGCCGCACCAGCTAAGCGAGCAGCAGCTTCATCGACTAAGAAGAAGGCAGCAGCAAAGTCCGTGCCAACACCTTCGGCGTCAGACGAAGAGGATGATCAACTTAGCTCACCCCCGCTTAGCGAAGGGACCGAGGACGAGGCTCCTGCTGTGCAGAAGCGAAATGCACGACCTGCCGCAACACGGAAGAAGTCTGGCAGGGCCACGGCCCAAGTCAGCTACAAGGAAGAAGCGGATGAAATGAGCATGTAGACAAGTGTGTACAACCAATCTCATCGGTAGCCCCAAGGCAGCTAGTAGTAATGTCAATCCAATGTATGAATACGCGAAATTCGGTCCTTCAAACACGAAATAGCGACATCCAAAGCATAATTCACATCATCTCGGTTGTACGAGGTGTGTCAAGTGTGCTTGTGCTAGAGGAAACAAACCTCCGAAGCCTGCTAGATCCTTCCCTTCCCGCTTCAGGCCGTTGTCCCGCGCCCCTTCCTTCCCGGCCTTGTCCCCCTCTTTCGTTCTCCGAAACACTTGTCGTTGCTCTGGCCTACTTTGCTCTAATTCAGTCTTCAATGCGCCCTTCCCCACATTATTGACGTAGGAGCCAATGGTATATGTCGTGTTTCTCGCGCTTACCTATCTATTCACCTTCCCAACCTAGCTGGAGTGGCCGGAACGCATGGTACATACATACGAACATGCGTTCGTTGGGGGGAAGACACGAACGCATAAACGTGCACTATGTGGACCTTGACATTCGCTAGAGGGGGAAAAAGGAAAGGGAAGCAGATAGGTGCACAGCCCAGCCAGCCACCTCCACGTCGTGATACCCCTCTCACCACACCACACATACCCCAATCCAATGGGGAAGATAGTAAACATGTTGTGTAGCAGCGGCTCAGAAGTTCTCGAAGCGGCTATCGAAGCACGGCCCGTTGCTGTGCCGCACTAACCGACGGTTGCCGAGGCATTCCGCATATCTTCTTAGCACCTTCCATTGCATATCCCACGGCCGGATGGGGGTTAAACGACGCATCCGAAGCGAGCAAACATGTCAGCACTTGTTGTTTTGCGGGAGAGAGACAGATCAGGCAGAGAGAGAGGGTGTGGTAGGGGAAGCAGGCACAATCACAGCACAGTGCATGAGATGCGTCGATAGCTTAATCGATAGCTTCACATGCATGGTGTCATGCATGGATGTGTTGTGAAGAGGTGATCTCTGGTTCTAGGCTAGCTGTTGCTGCTGGCGTGGAGAGGGGAGCTGCAGAGGGATGCAGGACCACGTCGGAGGACATGGACTCGAAAAGGGTAGGAGTGGAAGCTGTTAGTGCGAACTCTAGAGCATAGTCTGGATAGTTACTTTGAGGGGTATGGTGGTGGGGGGGTTGATCGTGGTGTGTCTTGGTTTCAGGTACGAGTCGCGTATTGGAAACCTTGGAAGTGTGGGATGGGGCATTCATGCGTTGTAGTTGAGAGAAGAAAGGGTCTACCAAGACCGTTATCTGTGGATATTTCGAGAAGCCGTTGAGATGTATGGGTTCTTTGATCCGACGTGTATCCATTTCCCTCCTTCGCTCCACTACGATAAAGTTCAACGTACGATCTCTGGTCTGTTGAATTCCCACCAATGGTATTTCGCAACTGGGTCGGTCGATTTACAAACTGATTTCCCCTAGAGCGTCGCTTGGTTTGTCAACACCAGATGCTGGTGGGATCTAGAAGACCCCCCCTTCTAGTGTCCGTCGATCAACGATGAACAGCCATGACTCGAATCTAGGCCGTGTCTATTGTCTCTCTCTCTTGCCCTGCTGCCAATCAACCCCCAGTCACCTGGTTGCTATCCGTAATCGGTTAACTTCCCGCGGCTACATATCTGCAGGTCTATCTGCACAGCCTTGCACAGATTGAGGTCCATGCCCGTACCATGTCCATGGACTCTTGAATCGAACATTCGGTGCGCTAGTGTATTTATTTTTGCATTGACGATGTGATATATCATGGGTCGAGTGATAGTTACGAGGGGCCGGTAGCCTATCCCAAGTCGTGGCTGAGCGTGGGCAGGGGAGTTGGATGTTTTGCTCGGCTGCCGTGCGGAATAGCATTGCGCCGGTGGCCCGTCTTGAGGCCGTACCGCCGTGGCTGGAATTGAGGGACCATGTGGAGAATCTGTTTCTGGAAGTTTGGTCAGCAGCAGGCGGTGTGGCGTGCTTGTTTGTTGAATTGCAGTGAGCGAATGATGTTTTTGGCGGTTAAGGCGCCGCAAGCAAAGACGATTGTGTCCCGAGGAAGAACGTCTGAACGGTTCGTGTCAGTAGACCATAGCCGTTGTAGAATAACCGAGCCGTCTGAACAAACTCGCGTCGAGACATGATCTTCGGCACTACACACTGTGTATCCGCGGCTTCTAAATTCGCATTGCCATCTTCAACTTATTGCCTTATCACCAACCAACTTGAAAACATGTCGTATATGACGCGGTGTCGTTGCGCTCAGACCTACAGGATCCACATGCGATAAGAACACGAAGACTGTGCTGTGCTGTGCTGGACATGGAGAAAATGGAGAAAGGCCGAGCTTGTGAATATCTACGCGAGGGGCCTGAGCTCAGAGAGAAAAAATCATCAAGCGCCTCGGTGTCCGTGCAAGATACGCACAGAGGAGTTCAGAGGATCCTTTCGGCATCCTGATGCACGGTTGCAGTGGAGAGTGCATAGGCTATGCGGTCCGGCAGTCTTGAATCTCGATGACAGGTGCTATGATGTAGGAGGCTGACAGAATGTGGTTGTACAGGACGATGGTGAAGAATACCAAGACGATCATCATAAGGAATTCGAAGACAATTAAGAGCAGGAATCGTTGCGATGTACTGACAATCGAGGTTTTCGTGCTCTGGAAAGACGGCATTACACCTTGACACAGGTCTGTGCTCGTTGGCGTATCTACCATGACGTTATGGCCGTTGGACGACGGTAGAGATTCACGATGGTCGTTTTGCCCAGGAGCCGGTGCGCAGCTATCGCCAGTAGGGTCTGTGAGGCTTCATTCTCCGAGTGACGTGCGTGTTCGTGGGGTTGAGCGGGCGTCAGACCCGATGAACAATCATGGTGAAGGCGAGATGGGCGTGACAGTCGGAAGCTCCGGCTTTCACGACGCGCAACAGCACATGTTTTGTTCTTGTAGCTTTTGGGACTCTTCTTTACACATGTGTTTCAGGATGAACGTTATTACCAAGAAACTACTGCAGCGCCGATGTAACCAGAATACAGAACGCGTACGTGTTGCTCAAGTCGGCAGCGAGACGGAAGTCGCGGCTTAAGGAACCACGTCAAGAGCCTCTATCGCGCCTTCACGATATCTGCTTTTTCCCTCAGCCACAACGTCACCATTCCAAACATCTCAGACCAATCACTCTGCTCCGGCTCTCCATGGCTAACTCAGCAATCGCACGCGACGCACACACATCCACTACACATCTCACCAGCCGTTTCGGCCCTTTGGTGATCGAGTGCAGTGGCCCGCCCCGCGATCACCACCATCGTGCGCCTCACGCCCGCTACCCTTCGTACGCAGCCCAACGCAAGGCCATCTGCACCCCATCACGGAGCCTCCAGCACCGTATCCAGTGGAGACAAGCAGCAGATAAAGCGCATTCTCTCCACAAACTACCGGCTATGCTACTCCGCAAAAACTAGTTGTGGTTGTTACGTACAAAGATTGTTTCCCCAGATTTATCACATGCAAGACATAATCCGTCGAGCGTCTGTCAGACAAACTCAAGCTCTAAGCCGCGCGCCCAGCGCAACCGTCTTTGTAGATAATAGCCGATGGCCGCATTAGGCATTACGCCCGGCTTGAGTAAGGGGGGGGGGAACTTGCAACTTGTAGTGCAAGTGCAAGCGCCCGAGAGGCGTTCTTTTCGTGGAGGTGTGACGAGACGAGCGGTTCCTGCGTATCCGACATAGTCACCACACCAAACCGCCGCAACGCGTCTGGCGTCGTGCTTGCGCGTCATCTCGTCTTGGTACTTTCTTAAACCCGTGCGCTGGTTGCTGCGATACTTGGGTGCTAACAATAGGCATGGCTATTGCGACAATAGCGACAGGCTGTCGGTAATTCCGAACGAGATTTGTTAAGGTTACCTATATCCCAGGGAAGGGAACTGATAAACCACGTTAATAGAGACTGACTATCCCCGAAATGCGACGGCGGAGTGAAGATCTCGAGTCACGTTCTGCTGCGCAATTGGATCCCATAGCGTCGGGAAACTTGTTACTTCGAAATCCGCGAGTAGTTCCTAGCGCTGCTGATGATGGGGCTGGCTTTCATGCTACAGTACCCAATTTCTTGTCTTGGCTTGTTCGGCTCAGCTTACTTGCTGCCTCTTCACCATCGTACTATAATAGTCAAGTACCTGTCCGAGGAGCGAAAAGATGGAGATGCACGCACGGAGATTGGAGGGGGTAGCGCAGGTAATGCGACACCAAAGAGCCGCTGGGGAATATCGAGGGGTAACGTTAGTACGGAGAGAGGGGCAGTTAGTGAGAAAGCGTGGGGTAATGGGAAAGCGGTTGAATTCGTAGTATCGAAATGCCCCGTTACGGGCTGCGCATGAATTACATGTCCGAAAGTATACAGTTTCGAGGCGTCCAACAACGGGCTTCTCTCCGCCTTCGTGTCGTTGTACTTCCCCCCTCTCGGATAGCAACTGCGGCTTTCTGAAATTGGACTATCTGTTTTGTCCCCGCAATGAGAGAAGCAATGCGCCGACGTCGTTTCTGTGTTGCGATGCACGGGGATGACGTGTGTGACTTGAAGGCGCATGGTAAGACTTGTTTGCTGGTATGATGTGGTTTGAACAAAGGAAATAATATATGCTGTATGTACGTACATGAGCTGAGCCATAATCCCACGCTGTACCTGGCAGAAAATCACTGCAGATCGCCGTTCGGATGTCCAGCGCAGCACAGTAGACAGGGCAAGCTGAGCCGGAGCGAGCGAGCCTACCATCCACACGTGGGTACGTACCATCACCACCCAAACTACTCACGCATCGGCATCGCCATGCTACATGTCATTCCGCCTCTCTAAAAGCCATGATTCTTTCTTCTCCATCATCCAAGAGGCCAGTCGCAATGTTTCGTTGCCGTCAACCCGGCATCTCCGAAACCTCGATTCCTTTTGCCCCGTGCCGCCGCACTGCCACTGCTGCCAACGCTGTCTGCCGTTCCGGTTCGTCAGCACTCTAATCCGCCATAACCGCCTCTTGCGCGCCACGGCCGTTCGCCATCGCCGTGAAACCTTGAACCCGACTGTGAACCCTGACCCTGCGCAAATGTCCCGTTGCGCAAGGTAGCGCTGTCTTGTAATTATGGTGTCAGTGTGTCAGTTGCTACCACCGTTGCAGCTTGCAGGTTAAGGCATCAGCTGGTGCAGGCATGTGAGATGCGCATCTCTTTTTGAGTAATCATGTAGGCGTTGTTTGACTGGTCGGCGTAGTACACCCTACCAAACTTTCTGCCATGACGATGTTGATCGTTTTTTTGAGGGGGTGACATGTGGTTTGATTTTGCTTTCCGACGCCCGTCTCACGCCCGTCTCCTGTCAGATGCTTGTTGTGCATGTGGACGGCGCCCGGCAATCTACGCAGGGTTGAAAGGACCGACATGTCCAAAGTCAGCAAGTTGTACGATTTGCTGACCGGCGCCGAACCGGTGAGCCTCGTCCGAATGATGGCCTGAGGACATCTTTTTTTTTTCTCGTGTAACCGCACTTGTAATCCTTTGTAGTGGTAAAAGTCCGGCTCGTACAGCCTTGCATGGGATAAGCGTTGGGATGCATGTGCAAGAGTACGATGTCTGTGCAGAGCCCGATCTGGGTGAAAAGATAGGAACATCGGGTGAATTGCACGCAAAGTCAGGCAGAAAAAAACGCTTTCCATTCACTGCGTGCTGTTGTTCGCAAAACCCCATATGTTAGTGTACAGGAGATGAGATCCACCACCTCCCCTCCTCCTCCCCTCCGCCTCCCCCACCCACCCATGCATGTGCGAGACCGAGAGTGCGATGTCTGTGCAGAGCCCGATCTGGCTGAGGTTGCGCAATCTTGTAAAGATAGGAAAATCGGATGAAAGCCTTGGTAGGAAGAATGGAAGAATCACGTGTCTATTGTTAGAAGGAGCGAGTGGACGTGGGGGTTGAGCCGGGTTGAGCAGAAGAACGCTTTTCATTTCATTTACTGCGTGCTGTTGTTCACAAGGCTTCATATCGTTGCAGGGTATGCCGCATAAACTGGTCGCTACAAAAATATACAGAAAATGATGCCGCGACCGAAACCTTGTTTCCCAGGGTCGCTTTTCCCAACCGACCCAATCATGCCCAGAATCCCATGAAATGTCGTAAAACCTGTTCATGCACGTTTTTCCTCGTTGGTATGAGCTCCGTGTGTGTGTATGTGCTCAACCTCGTATGTATGTGTGTGTTTGTGTGTAGCTTGTGTCCAGCAAAAGCGTCGTAATCAAAGCACAATGTACTCCCCGTCCACGCGATCCATGGCTCTCCTCCATCGGAACGGATGTTGCATGTTGCTGAAAGGTCCGTTCTGCCTCGGTACATGCACATCGCCATCTGACCATTCGTCATCTTCGCGCCATACGCGTTCAAGCACTTCTAGACCGCTCAGGTTGTTGAAGAAACCGCTCTCGCGTTGGATCTCTACACACCGTTGTCGTACCACAGCGCGGTGTTCCGGATCAACGCACTCCGTGCCGATAATGAATAATGGCCAGAGTAGGAATTTGTTGACACAGCTGGTGATGCCGATCTGGGATATGTGGTAAAGACCTTGTGATACAAGATTCTGGAAATTCAGAGTTGAGGCGGGGAGAGTCGGTTGTGCTAGGCGTTCGGTGTAGAGAAGCGCTGCATAGCGGAAACTCTCGCTGATGTGGAGAAGCGCAGCCTGTTCTGGCGACATAGCAAGCATGGAAGACGTTGCCTCACAAGATGTGGAGTGCATGTCGCCAGGTGACGGGAACTCCCATTCTTGGAGCCGAATGCGCAGATCGTTCCACTCGCTCCAGAACTCAGAGCGGGGATCATCGCGTGCAGATGTGAAGGGGTCGACGTGCTCGGCAATTGGCGTTCCCCAGCCATTGCCATCCATATTATCGAAGCTGAAAGAATAGAAGTCTTTGACTTTCTTGGGTCGGGGAGAGGATGTAGGCGTGTCATCGTTGTCGCGTACCGGTCGGTTCTGACTAAGCAGGTTCAGTCGTCCAAGTCGTGCAATGAGTTTAAACAGCCTGCCTTCGCAGCCAGAGTGGTGTTCCATTGCACCCAAATTGGCACTCAGGTTCATCATGTCGAGCGAATCGCCGCGCACTTCGATTTCTCGGTCATTGACTGCAGCAGTCATAACGTCGAACCAAGTGAAGAAAGTCTCGATCCACCCAACAAACTCGGACCGAATTGTCCTGTCGCGAAGACTAAGCAGTTTCTGCACGCCAGCAAGCTGGGTCTTGAACTTCGTAAACCCGGAATCGCAGACATGGAAGAGACAAAGAATCAGAAGTGTAGCGAGTACGGAGTCGTCCTGCGACCCATCGTAGTCGACAAGCTTCTTGTTGAGGAGGGCAATAGAGTTGGCCTTGTAGTGCTTCTCTTCGTCGGTTGCCTCGCCATGCATCTCGCGCAGCTCTCGTGTCGTCATTTGCGAGTAGGCATGATCTGGTATGAGGCGTGTGTCATGTAGTACACTCAACCGCCGTCCCTCAATACCTCCGCGCATGCGCATGTTGTTGGTAGCGAGAGCACCGATGGCGTTCTGTAACTCCTCGTTGCGCATGGCCAGATGTATGATGTGCATCCGGTAAGGGTTTGTATGGCTATCAAAAGCCACCAGCACCGGGCATATAAATTTGTCGTAGTAGTCCAGAAGGGATAGCATCCGCGGGGAAAGGGGCGAAGCGATGGTAAGGCTCTGAGGAATAGAAGTGGTGAGCGACAGTACGTCTTGAGACAGGGGGCCAGAGCCATAGGAAGACATACCCTCCGACGGGAGAAAGGAGAAACCGGGCTGGAATCCGTTGAAACTCGAGCTCATCTCCCCCTCAACAAAAACATCCTGAAACACAACAGGGCCCATAGGTTGCGAAGCTGCGCTCACTTCGGGATAGTCGTGTATACTCTGATCTGAGCTTACGCTGGAGCTCATGTCGTCACCAGTAGGTAATGAGCGAGGCGCCTCATGGATGAAGTAATGGTCCAAAGAGCCCATTGGCGCCTGGTCAAATGGCTGGTAGCGTGGTATTGACGGGTCTGCAAACGGAAACTCATCGACGGGTGTGTTTGGGAACTCGCTCGGTGAGGGGAAGTCGCTATCGCTGTATGTGCCCAGAGATGCCGAAGATGCCGACATGCCGTTATCCTCGAAAGGCACATGGAGAGTGGTTTGCAGTCTTTGGAGAGGACCCCTGTGAGGCTGGTGATGTCTGAACTTGGTGGCTTGGGGATGTAGGAATTCGAAGTGCTCTCCATGATGTTGCATGGGATAGCCCATGGGAGTAGATGGAGTGGGTATGGGTATTGGGCTGGTCGGACTGAAGTACTGGTATTCCTGGGGTGCAGAGAACATGGGACTTGTAGGACTCCTTGGTGAATGTGCACCAAAGTCGATGCTGGCACGGTTGTTGAAGTTGTGCTGATGTTGGTGGTCACTGGTGGTGGAGGTAGTGCTGGTGGAAGCTATCGAGTTCATCCGCTGGGCTTTTGGCTCCTGTGTGGCAGTTGAAGGAGGCGACTTTGCAATAGGCAAAGACATGCCTCGAAGCTTTCCACGGCTGGCTACTCCCACGCCCCAAGTTAGAGTGGTGCGGTATCCGGAGCATTCTTTCCCAATGTCGACGCACGGCCCACAGTATGGGCGGCGTCGATCACACTTGACTTGACGTTTCTTGCAAGCAAAGCAGTCGTCCGTGGCTCCAGTGGCAGGAGCTCTTCTTCTTCGTTTCCTGGGGGCAGCAGCGGCGGTGTTGGTGTTGGTGGCGGTGTTGTCGGGTTTCTGGACCTCAGCAGGCTGAGTGGTGTTGGGAGAGACGGCCATGATGGGTGTAATAAAAGAGTTCGTGCTATTGCAGTACTCTACAACGTTGCATCTGCAGGATGTGGATCGTGTATAGTAGGTGTATGAACAGAATAGACAAGAAGACGAGGGGTAATACTCAATGGAGCATAGAAGGTCGGCGTCACGGTGGGTAAGTATTATTTTGGCTCGACGGGTCTGGGTAAAGGAAGCTTGGTCCCCGTCAGATAAGGTCAGGGCCCTAGCTTGCAGGGCTCTGGTTCTGCCAAGATGAAGGATGCAAAATGCCGCGGCATACTCGACGCTAGGATATTAAGAGAAGAGGTGGTCATCTTGAGAGATGTGCATGAAGGATGTGGCCCGCAGCGAGTAGGCCAGGTGCCCGCATGTTCTCGCAGCGGCAGCGAGGCTTTGGCTGTGGCAACCCCTACCACACCCCACACGGTGACGGCGAATTGCAGGGCAGGGCGAGGTAGCGTCGGGTTACATCGTGGAAAAATGGTGGCACCCCGGCAGCAGAGCAGGGTGGATGGCGACAGAGGCCTGCTGCAGGACGGAGAGGGCTGGACGCCACCAAGACTCCACGAATGAGAGGCTGCAGCGCACACGATCTGCTACCGGCCGCTAAGTTCGGAGCAGCTACGAGGCCACAGCCACTGAGAGAGCTTGTGTCGAGGGCTCCGGGGTGAAGGCGTCCAGGGCGTCTTCGGCTCGCGAGGTGCTGCACAGCTGCAGGCGGCCAGCGCTGGCTGCTGCTGATAGCGTCAGGGCCAGCATGGGCAACGTGAGGGCCCGGGCGAATGACCGCACGCAAATGGTCACGGAGCCGACCGAGGCGATCAAGGTGCCGTCGCGAAGACGCATCGAAGCTGTGTAGAAGGGCGCCAGGACAGCCTGGCATGGCCGCGCTGAGGTTTGCCAGTGGGAGCAGGCAGCGACAAGCCGCCCGCTGAGAAGCCTCTGCCAAGGCCAGCCCTGGACGAGTACGTAAGGTTAAAGAAACGGTCGCTCATTGACAGGACGACGACGACAGGCCAACCCCGCAGCCGACACTGATCTGCCGCAAGGCATAATACAGTAAGGATTGGGAGGGCGTGATGCAATTTGCGCACCTCTGCACGCGAAGGGCACGTCTGACGGCGCGGATATTGCGATGACATCGAGGACTGAGGACACGGCGGGCCCAGGCGTGGATGATGCAGAGCTGCACGCAATGGCCGGGGTGCCTGGCAGTACCGGACGACTGCCAGCACTGCGCAGCTGTCGTTGCTGCTGTCGCCTGCTCCGCATGCCTCTTGGCAGAACCGTTCTTGTGGGACCCGCTGTGATAACAGCCATGCGGGCCTGATGAGCGCGCGATATGACCATGGCCATCCGACTGCCACCCCCACGGCGACTGCGACTGCACCCAGTCCGTCGCACTCCCCAAACACCTCATGAGCTCATGAGGTCGCCCTCCGCCCTCCGCCCTCCCTCATCGCATCGCCCAACAGCCTCACCCGTCCGGACTAGGCAGTCCATGATGCCGTGGCTGCGGCCGCCGCACAGGTGCCGAACTCCAGCTAGTCCAGCCCTCCACCACCTTATTCGTGTGCCCGCCATCCGTCGTCGAATGGCGTCTTCACCGATTCACACACGCTAGCCTCATCATACCATTGTGCACGTGAGCGCCAAGTCAGACATGCATCGGAGACATGCGCTACTTTGGTATGCTGGCTGCGCTCCACCACTCAACGATTTGTCTCAGGTAACAAGCAGCTTCAACCTCCCGTCAGCAGATGGCTTTTGTGTTGCTAGACAAGGTTTCATTCTCAGACAGGTCGCTAGCCGTCCGTACCTGGGGAAGCAGTTCACCGTCCATGCGCCTGCGCAAATGTGCACACGCGGGGTAGTATGGGGATACGAGCCAGACCTCGTTTGCCCACTTGGTACGTCTCTCACGAATTCGTCGTGTCAGTCTGCCCTCCTTGTCCGCAGAAGACCCGCGTAGGGTCTCCTGATTCCAGGCCTTGCTATCGCACCGAACAGGACGGAGAGCCTCACGGATGCCGGCAGAAGACCTAGCTCCTGCCAGGCTAGACAAAATGATAGGACTGTTGCGGCTTCTCACATTCACTCTCAAGCTCCGGGCAATGTCCGACAATCATCCCACTATGATGCATCAAACGTTCAATGCCTGAGGGTCGGAGTTTGTCCGACACGTACGAGTAGAGCAGCTACGCCATGCTGTGGGACATGTCTCGAAGCGAGCGGGCCATGGCTACTCTTTAAAATCCTCATCTCCGCCCTAGCCAATTCTTCCGGCGCCAGGTAGAGTTGTACAAGATCTCCAGGGCTCGCTTCCGGGACCCTCAAATCTACGATGCCCGGCCCGACAGCAGACGTTTCAAAGACTCTGGCCAGGCCGAGGCAGTCTGTATGGAGAAATGCTTCCGTGTTTACATCTTGAAGATCGTCATTTCGCCGGCACTTGGTAGGGAACGACAGAAACGAAGGCGCCCGCAAGCGCTGGATCTTGAACAACCGGCGGCTGCGGTTGGAACAGCGACTAGGGCTCCTCGGACCTCTATTTATGGTCTCCACTTGAACCCTGCGCTAGCAACCAGCACCGTCGATAGGACCCGCTGGGTCTTGGGTTTTAGCGTCGATATCGTCTGAACGCATCCGGCTCTTGCACACGCGGACACACTGCGCTTTGAAGCGACGCAGAAGAGCGGTCTGATGGTTGCGGTTCGACACAATACTGCGTGCAGATCCGCTAGATACATGTCTAGCACGTGAATTGACTATTGGCTGTGGTGGAGAGCGCTTGACAGAGTTTCGGCTCACTAGCTGGAAGCGCCTTAGCTTGCACAGGTAATTTCGACTTCCCACGACGCCATGGAGCTCTCGTGGAGACGAACCTGTGGCCGTCGATGGCGCAATTCAAGTGCACAATCGGAAGTGGGGAGCGAAGGGAGAACTTCCCGAGTATCCCGCCTGCTCGAGAGTCACGGTCTTTGAGAGATGTTGATGTCAGAGACCGATATCTGGAAGCTTCGCGGTGCATCGGATGCAGTTAGAGCGTGCCAAGATTTCAGTGAAAGCAGATGTCGTACAGTAACTCCATGTTGCTAGGAGTTGAATGCAGTCTGAGATGCCAAGTGCTACAACTCGCTTCACGATGCATGAGATGCAATGCTCCACGTTCACGATGCTCGCGTGTGAAGTGTCGAAGCTTCTTCCTGGGCAAGGCTGGAGCTCCAAGCTCGGCTCAGCGGTCCATGCATAACCTGATCCCCGCAAACATCAACCCCACAAACCGTCTGACAGCTATGCACGTCATGTCCTACCTTTGAACGCAACGCCGAGTCGCCTACTACATCCAAACAGACTATCGCCATGACGTCCAAGTTCTTCTGCCTCCGTTCAGCGCGTCTCGCTGCGCGTTACCCGTGCCCGCGACGAACATTTGCTTCAGCCGCCTCTAGCCGCGCAGACCACGTTCGCATTGTGGAAGTTGGGCCACGCGACGGGTTGCAGAATGAGAAGCAGACGATACCGCTGGCGACCAAGATAGAGCTGATTGAGAGGCTGGCGAAGACTGGTCTGACCACCATTGAGGCAGGCTCCTTCGTCTCGCCCAAATGGGTACCACAGGTGAGCCACGGCTGTTGAAGCTGAGGACATGCGCTGACCACAAAGACAGATGGCCAATTCGGCTGAGATTCTCGAACACGTCCTCTCTCGAACGCCCCAATCACCGCATCCAATCACGTACCAATGGCTCCTCCCGAACGTCAAGGGCTTCGACAACTTCCTCTCCATGTGGCAGTCCAAGTCGCAGCTAGGCCAGGACGCATACCCAACACCTCCACCATCTCCCGGCACCGACAACGGACCAGCCCTAAATACCTCCTCCTCAGACCCCAACGCCATGCCCTCCGCCTCCTCCGGCGCTGAAGCCATGAACGCGAGCCGCGACGCCCAAGCCCCCATCCACGAACTCTCCATCTTCACCGCCGCAACCGAATCCTTCACACAAAAGAACACAAACTGCTCCATCGCCGAGTCGCTACAACGCTTCGAGCCCATCATGTCAAAAGCAAAGGAAATGGACCTCAAAGTACGGGCCTACATTTCCGTCGCCCTCGGCTGTCCTTATGAAGGCCCAGATGTAGATCCACACAAGGTCGCAGAACTAGCAGTGAGCTTACTAGAAATGGGCGCAGACGAGATATCAGTCGCAGACACCACGGGCATGGGCACCGCACCGAAAACCCTCGAGCTACTCAAGACGTTGAACGCCGCTGGTGTGAACAAGGATGACCTAGCACTCCACTTCCACGACACATATGGTCAGGCGCTCGTCAACTCCGTCGTTGCTCTCGAACACGGTATTCGCACGTTTGATGCGGCGGTGGGTGGACTGGGTGGTTGTCCATTCAGTCCTGGTGCGACGGGGAATGTTGCGACGGAGGACTTGGTGCATTGCTTCCACAGTCTGGGTGCGAAGACTGGCGTTGATCTCGAGGGGCTGGCAGAGGTGGGCGAGTGGATATCGAGAGAGTTGGGTCGGGGCAACGATAGTAGGGCGGGCAAGGCGACGTTATCGAGGCTGAGAAAGGCGAGGGCATAAAGGGGTTGGAATGAGAGTTTCGTGTTCAAGTCGGACTCCTGATTGAGGATGCTTGATTATCTTGATGCAGATTGACGATAGTGGGCCTGCACAGTCATTACGAGGAGGATTATCTGAAGTCTCTGGCGCTTCGGGGAAGCCCCCTCGCAATGACTGTGTAGGCTCACTATCATGATTCTGCATCTGCTTTCTGATTTCCGCTCGAAGCGGAGAAGACTCTTAAAGTGTCAAGATCAGGTTAATGAATCAACGTTTCACATTGATCGCCTGCATATTCAAGTGCCGAGTGCAAATCGTGCTGGATTAGATTTAGTAGAAGTTATTATTGTCTTGACATGTCCATGATATCCACTTCATCGAGATGTAACTACCCAGAATTCCAACGCCAGTGCTAGACCGTCTGAAGTATTCCTAAAACGCTCCTTCTCTACATACACCGCGATACCACTAGCCGCCACACGTTAGAGTCGTACTCTTCAGCCCATGCGACAAGCTTTGCATCCCAAGCAAGCACCAGGCAATCGAGCTGTCTCCGAGAGCCTTGTCCCTCTCTCCCCTCCATGATACAGAACTCACGCCTTTATTACATTAATATTCACACCTTTCTCGGTAGATCTCTTCTGCCTTCTGATTCCATACCACAAATCAAGACACTGCAACACCCAAAGTATCAGAGCGTCCTTCGCATCAACATGACCATCACCTCCCTCTGCATGCTCACTACCACAGCCCCTTCTACTATCCACGTACTGATACAGTCCTCTACATTGCAGCATCTCTACCCTCTCCCCATCTACCTTCTACTAACCTCTGCCTTACCCTGTCTACCTTCCTTCTCTTCCACTCCCTCCTCTAATCCCCTTTATCCCCTTTACCCCCTCAACCACCCCGGCATCCCCTTTCCATTAATCCACATCAGCAACATCATGTGCATGAAGAACAGGACGCATACTGCTATCCACAGCCATATGAATCTTTTGAACACCATTGTCGTTGTCGAAAGAGTACGATATGTAGGTACTCCAGTCGACTGCGGAGAAATAAGGCAGGTCGTAGGTTTTTGTGTTGGGACGCACTTGCAAGGTTTTACTGTGTGTTAGTATGGTGGTGTACTGTGTACGGTGTCTCTTATCCGGAGGTTGATAGTGTTTAGATTTGCAGGTAATCCTAATCCTCTGTCTAGTTGCTGTTGAGAGAAGTAGCTAGGGAAGTTTAACGGGGAAAGAAGGGTATTGCTACACTCACATTCTGCCCTTGCCCTTACCGTGCTTTAAGAACGAGCCCACATACTTTCGGTTCGTGATTTCGCGTATTTTCACTCTGTACCAAGGTAAGCAATTGCCATGTGGTTGAGCAGGTAGGCCTTGTTCACTCCGCCACGTATGTAGAAATACATACATTGTCATGCTTATACACAGGACAGACAGCATTCACTCACTCACTCACACCATCCCCATCACGCCCACGCACACGACTCGTTTAGCTGTCTTCATTCTCTAAGCAATGCACAGCGCTAAAGACATCTCTTCGAAACTATCTCTATCCCAGCTAATCTCCATCTACCCCCCTTCCAACCCTTTACTTATACACCTTGTCCACGTAGACATACCCATCATCAGTCCCACCGGCCAGCGCAGCCGCAGTCGCAGTCGCAGTAGCCTTCGCAGTACCAGCCCCCTAAGCAGTCGACTTGCTAAACTGAATCAACCGCTTAACACCAACCTAGTCACACACACACAAATATTAGCATTACGCTCACGTTGTACGGGACTGAGTACGACTTACCATCCAATTACTCCCCTCATCCGTCTTATTCGTCATGAGATCCGAGAAAATCGCCACCGCAGCATCATACTGCTTAGCCTGAATCTGGGCCGCGAGTTCATTCATCTGCTGGATAGTATCAGGCTTGAGCAGGTCCTCGTTGTTGAGATGGTCAAAGAGGATATTGAGCCGCTTCTCCGTGTCGGCCACGTGCTGTTTGTATTGAGCTGGTGCCTTTGCTTTCACGCGTTGGAGGTCTGCGTCGAGGATCTCGTAGATGGGGCGCGAGGCGTCGGGGATGTGGGATCGGTCGCCGGGTGCTAGGTTGTGGGGTTAGATTGAGATGATTCTTGTGTGTGGTTTGGGGAGCACTTACGGTACTTGGGCGCTGCTTGCGCTGCCGGTTGCGATTGACCAGTTCCAGGTCGGGAATCGGGCCTTGGTGGTCCGCCCTGAGGTCCGCCTGGAGGAGGTCCTGCTCGCGGAGGTCCTTGGGGTGGGCCCCTTGGTGGCGGTGCTGCTGCTGCAGGTGGCATCTGCTGCACAGGCGACGGTGCGTATGCTGATCCTACGGGTGTGAACTGGCCAGGAGGAGGCGCAATGTTCCGTGGCGGTGGCATTCCGCCCATTGGTCCATGGGGAGCCGATGGTTGTGAACCTGGAGCAGGAGCATAGCGGTTCGATGGCGGAGCGGCAGCAGTCGGTGGTTGGTATGGCGATGCTCCACGCTGTACCGGTGCCTGCTGTGGAGGTGCGAAGCCAGCAGGCGGAGCGGCATAGTTGTTTGACGCTGGCGCTGGTGCGTATGGGTTCGGAGCACCAGTTGGGGGTCCAGACGGAGGAGAAGTCATCCGGGGAGGACCTTGAGGAGGACCCTTTGGAGGAGGTGGAGGTGTCGACCTTGCTCCTGGGGAGAATGGACCTTGAGGTGGACCTGCGAGGGGCTGCTGCTGGTTCGGGAACGGAGAAGCTACAGTGTTCATAGGAGTGCCGCGACGCGAAGCTGGCTTGGGTGGACCGAAGTCTGGTGTGTCGTTCCAGGCAGGAATACTGCCTCTGTTGGCTGCTGGCACGATTGATGGCGAGTTTGAGAAGTTGCGTGGCGGAGGTGCGATTCCTTGTTGGGGCGCTGCGTTGTAACCATAGCCCTGAGGCTGAGATGGCTGGTAACCAACCGGTGTGTACGAGTTGCCGGGTGCTGCTGCTGGTGTGAATGTTGATGGTCCAGTGGGCTGGGCTTGCGAGGATAGGGGGTTGACTGGAGCATAAGGTGACGCTCTTGGTTGCGTTTGCATAGGGTTGACCGGAGCGTAGGGCGTCTGCTGGGGCGGTGCCGGTGTTGCTTGTGCAGGCTGTCCATACGACGGGACCACAACTTGACGACGACCAGCAGTGGTTGATTGGGCCTGCTTTTGTGCTGCCGCTGGCTGAGCTGCAACCTTCCTTGTGGCTTGCTTGACCCGGTTCCTGGCAACATCTGCAGCTGGGTACTTTTGAGGCAGGAGATCCAGATACTTCTCCGCAATTGCGAGCTGACCGTGGGCAGATGCGATGTCAGCGTATTCAACGTACTTTGCGTACAAAGGCTCGAGTTTCCAGTCGTCCTCCTTTTGCTGTTCGGCATCCTTGAAGTTGGTGACCTTTCGGAATACAGTGACCTTCTCAATGAACTCCTGTAGTGATCGTGCGTGGATAGAGAAACTGTTGTCGCCGTCGGTCTGCTCAATGCCTGCCTTTTCACTCTCCTGAAGCTCCTGTGCCCAGTTGACAACGACCTTCTCAAGCTTGGAACCAGCCAAGTAACAGAAAGACGCATCTTTTCGGTACGTTCCTTCCTCCTCAGAGATGGCTTCTTCGAGACGGTCTCCGAGAGCCTCACAAAGGTCGGGGAAGTCGGCCTGGTCGGCAAATGTGCAGATCGTGGCCATGACTTCCTTCCAGTCCTTGAGGTCAGCGTTGTATACGAAGTCCCATAGGTTCTTTCCGACCACTGAGGCAAGTAGACGTAGGTAGTTGGGTGCGTCAGACTGTCTCTTGAAGTATGCAGCCTGTGCCTTGGCGATGCACTTCTCTCCACCGCAGATGGCAATCATGAAAGCATCTGACAGTCGGTTCTCCTTTAGGCACACGTCCAACGCCGCGTTGAAGTCACCAAGCATGAGGTTGCGGGTGATCTTGGTGTCAGCTTCCGACTCGGAACCAGTGTAGATCTGGAAGGGGTTGTTGGTCTTCGCGCCCTTGGAAGCCGCGAGATCGGACAAGAAGTTGCCCTCGTCTGTCGCATTGTCGAAGAACGAGGACCCCTCGTCCGCATCGCCGTTTGTCTTCTCCTCCTTCTTCTCTTCTTCTGGCTCTTCGTCCTTGTCGGAGAAGCCCAGGTACTCGACAAGCTTGCTTCGCGGGTTCTCCGACGTGAGGGTCTCAATCACCGTCCAGTCGGCCTTCTCTTCCTCGTTGGCTGCCTTTGAAATCTTCGACTCGCAGATTGCCGTAATGTCGCCCTTGTCTAGAGCCTTGTCGAACTCCTCGCTCGCTGCACTGACGTCCGAGTCTACAGCAAATGTGGAGATAGAAATCTTGGACTTGTTATCGACGATGCCGAATCGCACCAGCTTTCCACCAAAGCCAAAAGCCACACCTGCTCTCCTCTTCAGCCACTTCGGGGGTGTCTTCAGTGAGAAAGATGCGCCCTGGGGTTCTGCGTGGGTCTGAGCGAAGAAGTCCTCGCCTGCAGGCGCCTCCGTCGCGGCCTTGTTCTGGTCCGCGCCAGCCCCAGTGTTTTGTAGTGTTTGAACTGCGATCTTTCCGTCGAAGGATGCGGTCGCGAGGAGGTTCGGGTTCGAAGGGTTGAATCTGGTCTGGAAGGTCCAGTTTGTCACGACTGGGAACTCGCCCAGTTGCTCGCCGGTGTGCGGGTTCCACGCAATCGTCCTGTTGTCCTTGCCGCAAGACAACAAAAGGTCGCTGTCTTGAACACACCACGAAAGCGACAGTACACCCTGATCGTGTGCTTGAAGTGTCTTCTCGGGCGCATTGGTGTTGCGTAGGTCCCACACCAGCACAAGCGGGTTCTGGTCGGTCGGGATAGCGGTGACTAGTCTCGTGGGCACATTGGGGTCCCAGGAAACAGCGCTGACTGTTTTCCGTCCATAGTGGTTTAATGTGAGGTTCTCCTTCTTGAGCTTGACGTCCCAGACGGTGACAAAGCCGCCGCTGCTGCCGGTTGCCAGAATATGCGCAACCTTCTTGTTCCAGTCCAATGTAGTGTATTCGTCGGGGTTCGCTCCAGCCTTGCCGAGGCGGAAGGACTTGGAGTCGTCGGCGAGGTCGTGGACGTAGAGTTCGCCCTTGGCACCGGCCGAGGCGAGGATGTTGGATCGGAAGGGGTTGAACTGTATCGCCTGGATGGGGCCGGTGTGCTTGTCGATCTGGTCAATTTCCGCATCGTCGCTGCATAACGTCAGCACTCTGTGGTTGCATGCAGCTGTCCATGCGCTCTGACCCTTCGCCTGCCTGCAGCTTCTCTGCGTCCCATAGCACGAGTGCCCCGCTGTCGAGTGCGCCCGCTATTATGCCCCGCGGGTACTGTTCGCTGGGTTGACTCCACGCAATGTCGTTGAACCTGGCATGACGTTTAGTTCTTTGGTCCCAATGGCTTAGGAATATCCTCTAGTACCTCGACTCTACGCTCACAGTAGCAACGGGCTTGAGTTCGACGCCCTGCTCGCTGTCGTCCAACTTGAGCTCCCAGAGCTCTAATTGTGTTTCATTCGAAAAGTCGGCATCTACAGCCCCAGCCTTGGTTCCAGTAGCAATCAGGGGCTGCGTCGGGCCTGGCGACCAGGCGAAACAGGCGGTCCGGGGGATTTCTCGTAGGCGGACCATGACGGTGTTGGGCGGTGATGGCGCCGCGGTGTCAGATTAGCGAATTGGGGAATACGGCACGAACAAAATGATGGACAAGGGAGCGGGTTTTGTAGAGGGCGACGGGAGGGTTATGTGGTGTTAAAGAGAGTCCGCAATGTGTCTTGAGCGCGGACTGGGAGTTGAGGCAACGACGTGCTTCACCAGGACCATCCACCTGTCCTTCCCTGGTCTATGGCGGGCGCGCCAGCCAAGGTGGGTCCCGCTAACCACGTGATATCGAATTTCAGCGCGCCATCAAGAGAACACGACTATCCTACCACCAAAGCCGCAAATCGCATTCCACAGGCAATCATGTCAAATTTATCAGACACGTCACGACTAAAGGCCACCGTGTTCGTCGGCGGCCTCGACCAGGCAGTCACCCAGCAGACGCTTTTCCACGCCTTCCTGCCTTTTGGCGACATTGTCGAAGTCAACTTGCCCAAACCGGAGAACCAGAGCCAGGGCGATCAACATCGGGGGTTCGGCTATGTTGAGTTTGAGACTGCAACCGACGCGACAGACGCCATCGACAACATGGACCGGAGCGAGCTGTACGGTTCCGTCATCAAGGTAGCAGCAGCCAAGCCACAGAAAGACGCGAATGAAGGTCTAGGCAGCAAGACCGCCATCTGGGAGCAGGTACGTTTCTTTTCATCTGAAAAACTACACGTCTGGTATGCTGACAAAACGCAGGAGGGCTGGTTGGCCAAGCATGCCGTGAGTGAGGAGGATCGCAAAGCAAGTGAGCAGATTCAAGAGGAGGCGAACGGGCCCATGGACCCTATGCAGGGCCTGGAGGGTCTTGACGAGGCTGGACCGAAGCCAGTGTAATCTCTTTGGTTCTTTGGTCTCATAGCATGGCGTTTGCAGGCGTTTGGGAAACATTTGATACCAAGTGCTGTCTCGTGCATATCATATCAACTACACAACACAAAGGGATCTCATGCTTGATTATCGAACGTGACTCGGACTCTATCCCGTATGCTGTACCTATACACAATGGCTGCTGGAGCCCTTCCAAGCCCGCCGATTCCATCCTCCTCGTATCCGGTTCCTTCCTTATCGACCAGACATCTAGTCCTGCTTGCCCTGTCGCTTGAGACGGAGCGTCTTGTCGACCCAGAGTTTCCGGGTGATGGAGAAGAAGGCCATGCCGACGGCGATGCTGTAGATGTATTAGGCTACGTGTTATGAAGGTGTGTGTGAGGGTATATGCGGGCGCAATGGAGGGGCTTACGCGAGGACGACGACTAGAGTTTGGGTCAGCCAAGGGGGAGAGTAGTTACTGGGGAGGGGGTAGACGTACTCAGAGGCCAGATCTCAGTGGGGATGTTCTTGAGCTGGCGGATGCGCTGGGATACGGTGTGGGCTACATGGTCAATCGTCAATTCATGTTCGATGGCATAAAGTGGATGCTGTGATTGGCTTACCGCCGTGCTCCTCCTTCTGCAGTATAGTCAGCATCAAGTTCCCAGAAGATGGAAGGCGGCGAGGCATACGGGGACGGGGTTGCGCAGGCCCATTGTCTGCCTCATCATGAGCTGGGGGCTCTGGCGCATGGCCATCATGCGCGTAGGTTGCATGGCCGCCATGCGTGTTGGCTGCATGGCCAACATACGAGTTGGCTGCATGGAGAGGGCGCGGGTAGCTTTGAACATGGTGGCGGTATTGCTGACTTCGCAATTGGGGTGGGGAGAAGTTCGTAGACGTTGTCGTGGGGGATCGAAGGACGTCTTCGCGGGCTTTCGTCACAGTGAGGCACGCAGATGCTGAGAGAGCTCGCGGGCCCTGTCGCCCGGAAAACGCCGAGCGAATTGTGTGTGGACAATGCGTTTCGGGTCGAACCATCGCAACCTCACAACTTCACTTCCGTCACCACTTCGCCTGCACACAGCCCGCCTGCCATTGCCGCCACGCCCACGCCCGAACCACGCCCAATCCCCCATCGCAATCATGTCTGACAACGAGAACGGCGAGAACGGCGACGAGCTCGTAACCAAGCCCTTCAAGTTTGTCACTGGTGAGCTTTTCCCGCACCTCCGCATTAAGAGCTTCAATCGCTAATCTGCCGCCGCACAGCTGGTACGCCCTCCCCGGACTTGCACTGCGCCCTGCACCGCCTGCCAAAATGACGCCTGGAGCTTGAGATGGGCCGTATTGGGTGCTAACATGCTTCGGCGCATATAGGCTTCGATGCCCGCTTCCCCAACCAGAACCAGACCAAGCACTGCTGGCAAAACTACGTCGACTACCACAAGTGCATCATCGCCAAGGGCGAGGACTTTGCTCCCTGCCGCCAGGTGCGCACCCCGGAAACGTCGCATTGAAGATGGGCATGCATACTGATGGATATAGTTCATGTTGGCCTACAAGTCCCTGTGCCCCAGCGGCTGGACATCGCGATGGGACGACCAGCGTGGTGAGTATCTGATTCTGAACCATCTGTCCGCATGCGCAACGGACTTTGAAAGAGCTATAGCTAACACAAGATATAGAGGCTGGCAACTTCCCTGTAAAGCTCGACCAGTAGAAAGCTCGCGACGACACCCAGCATGCGACAGTTTCTTAGAGCAGGACAGGATCGGATCAGAGTGGCATTTGCAACTTAGAGCCCTGTATCATAGCGATCGATATCAGCAATGCGACTCTGGTCTATCTACTTTGCCACCCCACTGCACCGCTACCTCGTGATGTCATGACCCCCTTCGCGTGACACCATTGGTCTTCCCGTCGTTTGTCTAGCATTGTAGTCCTGCATGTCTCCTGCGTATCGCAGAAACCGTCGTACGGAGTATGCGGACCTGATGTTTCAGAACTCGCCATATAAACTTCATCACATGCATATGCACGCCGATCGAACCAAGTCTCCTAGTGTCATACATTATCATTCAGAGTGTGCTCGATATACGAGATATGTAGTGAGTGTAGCCAATTTGCAGTAAAGTTGGGACTTTCTATCCTGTACAGATAAGGGGATGATGGGTGAATCGCCGCTTGTGTGCAAAAAACAACGCTAAGGTGACAAAGGGACCAAAGGGACCAAGAAGGAACAAAGATGACCGCCCAGTTGCGCCGCAAGGCCAGACCGCTAAATGCATGCAAGACCTGCTCTGCTATAAACAATCGTGAAGAACTCAGGCGTTATCGAGCCGAGTAGATAAGGCTGTTATGGTTAGATTTGGGGTATCGAGCGATGGGGAAAGAGGACTAGTTCGCGGTCGGATATGCGTTCACAGCAAAATTGCCGAGATACTTCGGTCCTCTACATGCCCGCAGTGAGCATGTGGGCAGAGGGATCCAGGACTGATACGGCTCAGTGCCCAGCATAATCTCATGACCCTCACATTGGAATCGTTTGAGGGCCCAATTCGGGTCGTCAGTCCGTAGGTCCTGCTCCTCCTCTTCCTCTTCTTCCTCGGCAATAGCGTCGTCGCCATGAGCACTATCCTTGCGCCAATGCTTTCCCTGGTCCAAGACCTCACCGATACTTGACAGCGAATCCGGCGCTGCCGCAGCTGGCTGGTAGGAAGCATCGTAAACTTGGCGAGTATTTGGGTCCATCAGGCAGTCGAAGCCAGTCTGTAGCGCACGGTACTTCTTCGCGTCGTTGGCAAAGTACACACCTCGCAGACGGCGGTACGCAGCCCTTATCTCGTCGGTGGTGGCCTTGGGAGTGAGTTCGAGGATAGCGTAGTGATCGACAACATCGGAGGGGTCGTTCGTCGGCGAGGCCATGGACGGGTTCTTGAGTGTATAACATCCCTCTGACACGTATATCGAGGACCTTTTCGTGTGCTGCACCATTGGAGAGTTGTCTGCTACACTAATGGGCCGCGGGCGTTGGATAGCTTCAGACTGGTTGCGCCCGTGGGTGTTGAAACGTTTGCGCGGAGAGGGCGATCGCAGTGGGCTGAAATTTATCTTGCACATTTGCTCGGAGGGAGGTTGAAAGCTGGGAGTCGGAGACATTGTGGTGTATGTGTGGGTGGTCATTATGTACTAGCAATAGCAGTGCGTCGTATGGCAATAATAGAGGATGCTACGTGGAGTGGGTGAGCGCTGTTCAAAGTAGAGATGCTGTGAGGTGCTGTTGTTGTGTGAAGACGCAGTGTGGGAAAACATTGAATGATCAGGACATGTCCTAGACCACATGGACAGGGCAGCATGGTGGCTGCGCACAATGCAGGGGATAGGTGCAATCACAGGGGGGCACAGCAAGTGGAGCTCTAGGCCGAATCGCGAAATGAAGATGTTGTGAATGGAGTAATTAATCAAACAACGGGCTAGGGGGGGTCGGCGCGATGAAACAGAATGCAGCAGACCAATGCCAAAGGGTCCAGCGCGGCACTGGTAGGCTGTCAGTGCTTCGGCGTAACACGTGCGGACGTGACGAATGACTCCGCGCTAGTAGGGCCGTTGGTGTGGAGATCTCGCTAAGATTTCAGTCGCCGCGACCGTTGGCCCAGTGAGCTTGAGATAGCATAGCATAAGCTGATAGACGTCCCACCATGGCCGATAGCTCGAGGAAGAGAAAGCAGCCTGCCCACACGGGCCCTGGCAATCCTGTTAAACGCACCAGATTCCAGCAACGACCCCAGTACGTCATCCCCGCCGTTTCGACTAGCAACGCGTACCCCAATGGCGAGATCAACGTCAAGAACTTTCTCAAGTCGCACGAGAATGAGATCAGGTCGCTCGAGGGCGCCATGAAAGCGGCCAAGAAAGGGCTGTCGCGACGGGCTTTCCAAGATGTGCCACGGGAGTTGAGGAGGAGGACCGCAAGTCACAATCCGCAGCGCGTGCCAAAGAGATTGCGGGTCAGGGCGCGACAGGAAGCTAAAGAGGACAACACACCCATTGCCAGAGGTACTAGTGGGAGCGGTATTGGGAAGGGCAAGAAGAAGTTCCTGAGGAAGGAGGGGAGGGAGCAGAGTAGGCAGAAGGCGAAGAAGAGGAAGGATGGCAGTGGGAAAGACGACGATGGAGACGCGAAGATGGAGGATGCGCCGAAGCAAGTCACGAAGCCCTCACCACCGAAGCCGAAGCGCAAGTTCCCGCCCTTGGCCACACCCGCTACCCCTCCATCGCGATTCCGCAGACGCCAGCGAGACAAGACATGGCTTCCTACGCACCTATGGCATACCAAGCGCGCAAAGATGACGGATCCGAAAGAGCCGCTCTGGCGGTTTGCCATACCGTTGCAGCCAGCGGTCAAGGCATACCGTCTCACACACAGAGCTGCAACCCAGCGGGGGGCTGTCGCGTGGGATATGAGCTACATGTCAACCCTCAGCCTGGAGGGTCCTGAAGCCAGTATAGCAGGGTTACTCAAGGGTCTGCATTTCTCTGCAGAGGACGCGGATGATCCATGGCAGAACAGAGGCAGGGCGAAAAAGTGGCGGAATGGCACTAGGACCTGGGAAGGCTGGATTTACGGAAGAGAAGCGAAGCCGTTGGTGAAGATCGCTCGGGTGACTGTCATCTGGTGTGCACCGCATGCGGACGGCAAAAAGACGAAAGCCTTCATTCGGGTGCATCCGGGCGCTTTCTTGCAGCTCTGGGACGAAGTTGTTCGCACGGCTAAAGTGCAGAAGCCTGCTGTTACCGTGCGAGATCTCCGCTTCGAAATTGGGTCTATTGAGATTGTAGGCCCGGCTGCTGCGGAGGCCCTCTGCTCTGTTCTTGCCCCTGTGCCTTCTCCTGAGGCTGGCTCTGAGACCCCACAGTCACTATGGCCGACTTTTGCATCTGTGACGGACGCTGCATCGTTACCAGCCGGTGCGCTGTTGGCGTTTGATATTTCAGATCCCCGGCTTCGCGATCCTCCTCGCACTTCCCCGATAGTACATGATCAGCAATCGCTGAACGTCTTGACGGAAACTCTCGCAGCTTGGCCAATCGACAATACCCCCACTCCAGCATCAATCTTCGACACCAACAGCCGGCTAGCCGCACAGCGAACCATGCCATCTCAAAAGTCAATCAATCGCCGGAAGGGTGCATGCACACTAGGTGAAGATCCTGAGGCCCGATCCACAGACCCGCGTATTCCGACACTTGTATTTGTGTCACGTGAAAGCAAGTCCTGGACTATCCTCCTTCCCTGGAAATGCGTCATGCCTGTGTGGCGACAGATTATGCGCTACCCGGTTTCCACAGGCGGCAACCCCAGATTCGGCGGCTTGAAAGAGAGACGTCAGGTTGAGTTTGAGCGCTCGAAGCCGCACTTCCCGTACGACCATCCTGGTACAGAGGCTGGCTGGGTCTGGGAAGAGCGTGAGCGAGAAGTGAGGAAGCACGAGTGGACGAAGCGTCCGAAGGGGAAGAGGATTGAATGGTCGACTATTGATCTTGGTAAGGGTAGGAAGGGCGAGATTGGAGATCCGTGGTCTTGCGACTGGCAGAGATTGATTGCAGATGTGTCTTCATGTCAAGAATCTCGAGCTCCTGTCAGACAGCTCTCGTTCAGACAAGCAGCTGGCATAGTTGACGGCACAGCTTCGTCGAGCGGCTCGTCACTGCCATCAGATGTATTCACTGTCAAGATCACAATGGTCCAACGAGGCACCCCTACAGACTGCGCTCGCATCTACCGTCTGCCTAGCGACCCACAACTTCGAAGCGAATGGCTGGCCCTGCTGCCACAACCCGGCACAAAGCGTACGTCGACGAAGCAACAGAGTCGAGGTGTCGTTAAGCAGCCAGACCATATCCAGCGCAGGGATCTTGCAAGGAGTCTCCTAGACAACGGCCCACCGAGCGCTGGCGAGGAGAATTACCCTCTAGTGCCTGACGAAGTGGATCTCATCGGCTTCGTCACAACGGGCAACTACAACCTCGCAGAAGGCATGCCGACAGCGGTTGCGAATCTGGTAATGCACAAGGTGGTCGCCCCTGGGTCTGACTCGGGCGTGCCAACATCGGATCGTGTGTGCATTGTGCGACAGGCGGGAAGTACCATTGGCAGGCTGGCGCGATGGGAGGTAGTCTAGGTAGCCAAGATAGGCGTGGATAGATGCTCTGAATGATACCCATTGCTTATTACAATCACATGCATCAGTGGAGACGCGCAGCTCCACCGCAGATTCTTGGGCGAACACGCAGTTCTCGGTGTGTGGGTGGGTGTGTGGGTGGGTGTGTGGGGTAGGCCAACTCTGGCTGCATGCGCTAAATCGGAGCCGGAGCAGGGATGCGCGATATCTCCCGTCGTGGCCGCTAACGTCTCAGCAACCATTTCTCCACGCCCTGAACACTCCCGTCCACCTCGCCCAGCTGCGTCATGTCTGAGGACCGCCCGGCAGACGACCAGGCCGAGGGCGTCGACGCTGCCGTCGGCCTGCCCTCGGACGCGCTGGCTGAATTGGTACGCCTGTCCGCCGCAAACCGCCTCCTCGGCTACTAACAATCGTGTCGCAGACTACCAACATCCTCGACGACTTGCTGAGCAACATCGTCTTCACCACGGCCCTGTCGTGCCACCGCTCCGAGAAGCTGCTCCGCATGCAGTCGGCGGCCACCCAGGCCGAATCCATCGCCCTCGCCAACCTCGAGCCCCAGTCGCAGAAGCAAAACACGACGGGCGCCACGTCGATACCCATCGCTGAGACATCCGCCGCCAAGTACGAGAACGGACGCGTCTTCCTCAAGGGCAACCCGCTCAAGACGACGCCCGAGATCATATGTCCGCACTGCAAGCTGCCGCGGCTGATGCACCCCATCATGGGCAAGGGCATGCAGAACCCGGACCTGACCAAGGAGTACTGCATGCTGTATCCGTGGGTCCAGCGATCCGGCCACGACGTCTACGGCAACCCGTTCCCCACCGACATGGCTAAGAGCAAGAAGGAACGCGAGCTCATCAAGCAGCAGCAGAAGAACGCCGAAAAGGAGAGCGTGGGCACCCCCGGCTCCCAAGACACCGACATGGCCGGCGGCGACACCAAGGAAATCAAACTCAACACCGGCGGCAAGCCCGCCTCGTACATCCCCTGGCACACCTGCCCCAACTGCAAGCGCAGCTTACTCATAACGCGATTCGCCCAACACCTCGAAAAGTGCCTCGGCATCAGCGGCCGCCAGTCCTCGCGCAACGCCATGGCTAAACTCACCGGTCAAAACGGCACAGGCTCAGGCGTCGGCAACACGCCGCTCGGAAGCCGCATGGGCACCCCTGCGCCTGGCTCCCAAGACCCCTCCGAGAAGACCAAAACAAGCAGTAAATCAAAGGGCATTTCCCCCGTCAAACGCCTCGCCGCCACCGACGACGCAGACGACTTCGACGCCGAAGATACCCCCGAGCGCCGCAAGATGAAGAAGAAGAGCTCGTATATCAAGAAAGCGGACCGCGATAAACCGTCTAATGGGAGCGGTGGTGGCAGCAACGGCACGTTGAAAGTCAAGTTAAAAACAGGACGACCGGATATAGGTGATCGGAAACATAGTGAGAGTAGTGAGAGGGGCGAAGGGAAAAGGGATAGAGATGTCGATGATGTCGGCGGCGATTCACCCAAGAAGAAGAAGATTAAGCTCAGTCTGGGTGGCGGTGCGAAGGAGAGGAGTAGGGCCAGTGCGAGTGTGGAGCCGGGGGGTAGTGTGGCGAGTCCCGGAGAGTAGTGTTCCGAGGGAGAAGAGGAAGTGGAAGAGCAGCGTGTGGCTAGTCCTCCACGAGAGTAGAATTCCTCTAAAGACGCTGAGGGGGTGACGGATGAAGATGTGGATGTGGATGGGGGGACGGATAGAGATGCAGAGGGAGATACAGATGAAGATTTGGACGCGGAGTGGTTGCCGGAATAAAGACAGGCGTGGGAGTGGGAGTTGTAAAGAACGGCGCGTACGTGTATCAACTGACGAAGCAGAAATATGCATGGATGCATATAGGATCAGGCGTTTTGGGGGCATTTTTTCCTATTTTGGGATAAGGGACGAAAGGGTTATGGTGTTTGGGCTTTCTTTCGTTTATACCATGGCATGGGAACTGGGGGGTTGTTCGGGGTAATGTTCTCGACCCAGTGGCGTTTTTTGCATTTTGTCGTCTCCTTTCTCGTTTGAGGATTGTGGGGTGGAAGGGGTTTTGTATGATTATCATCTAGGGGGGTTGAACGGGGAATGGAGAGAAGACTGCTTAGGCGGTGTTTTGCTATTGAGTAAAGTTTTACTGGTCTTGTGATGGAGTTTGTACGATACTCATCACGCCTTTCTTCCATCATGCCTACAACCTAGTCCTCTGTCCTCCCGCATTTCTTAATTTTGTTTGAAACGCATAGCAGCCAAGCTGACTGTAACGTCTCTTTATACCCGACCACTATATCCACCATCATAGCTTTAGCAGTTGTGGTGTAGTCCGTCCTGTCTTGTGCTATCTTAGTCGAACTTGTAGGAGCTAGAGCTAACTAGGTAGACATCGGGATTGGCATCTCGACGAATGAGTGTGGAGGAGAAATACACAAGAAGAAATTCGAACGATTTGAACATCATGGCCGTGTGCACCTTCGTTTAGTCGACGTTGATATAGTAAACTTGAAGTTTTCGATAGGTAGTGCCTTTAGCGAGTGGGAAAGGTATGATGTAGTCTAACAACGATAGGTATAGGTGACAAGTCAGACTTCAGGCATCTTGAGTAGACGTATTCCTAGCAGAAGCTTAATAGGTTCTTTTCGGCATGTCAGACATGTATATACACCCTGCTACGTCTCGTCCCAAAACACGCTACATCCTACGTAGCTGACGGTAGCGCTGGCGAATAATCGTAGACGACGGGTTTCTGGGTAGAAAAATTGTATACTACATGAGGATCTTTTCGTCGGCCTCCTCTTCAGCCAGCATCCATAGCACGTTGACCGTGGCGTCTCGAGAGGAAATAGCTATTGGATACTCACGCTACGAGCCAATCAAAAGCATGATTGCCTATGCGTTAGAGAACCGCCACTGGTGCGACCTTGCAGGGGAGTGTGGTGATCACCGCTCGGGGATAAATTCGGGTAGGATGTAGTTTCTATGCTGTAAGTTCGACAAGACTGTATGGATAAATGTGCGTTTGGGGATGGGAGATGGGAAGAGCGATGGGTGTACGACTTTTGGTGGAGGTCGTCTTGGCAGGTGGCTTGTTATGGATGAGCAACTACACCACGACATCTAATGAGAGTACTATAAACGAGGTTGGGGGAACAGAGTTGAGGTCATCTAGCATCGATCGTGTCTAAGTAAGATCATGAGACCATTTAAAGGAGGCATATCATCCACATATGTTCGGGCTGAAGAGAGACGGCCAGCGACGACGAGGTGCACATGCAGGCATCCCAAAATCCGATGCATCGAAGGAACACATCCTCCCCATTGGTCTCGTAGACTCGAAAGCCCCTCATCTACAATCCTGGACGCTCATCCTGCCTTCGACAAGCAGACACACCACCATCCCAATCCAGAAGTGTGCAAAAGTGCACTAAAGCCACACAAATCGAGCAAACCCCTGTCTCCTCGAACGCATGCAGTCCCTCCAAGCCCATCTCGAGCGTGGTAGTCGATTGCTGTAGAAGAGCAAGCAAGCGAGGGGGGCGTAGTGGTGGAAGCCAGAGTCCGGGGGGTGTCAGGCGGGCTCAGGCTTGGCAGGCAGCTCGCGCACTGTATATACTCGCACCGCCCACCACCCACCTCTAGTCCCCCTTCCTCACTCTTCCTCCCCACTACCCCTCTCTCCACATAACCATCTCACAACATCTCTTCTTGGCCTTGGAACCAACTTGAAGGACTTGAGAAGGCTTTTGAGATCGCTTCGAACACGCTTCTCGCTTTTCCCATACACTGGCTGCATCGATGCCGTCGTCGTCGTCGTCGTCGCTAGCACAACAGTCCGCTCACCAGGCACCAACCATGCCGGAAAGACAGCAGGAAGAGGACGAGTACCGTCAGACGACATACCACAATGGACGCAGTATCCAAATCGAGGAATCTCGTCGTCGCTCCTGGGCGGTCCGCAAGGTCGAGCCGACAGACCAGACATATGCCGACTTCGTCTTGTATCCCATGGAGAACGAGCGTACAAGCCCACGAAGCAGACTTCAGCAGGTCGAGCAGTCTCACCCCGCACCGAAAGGGTTGGCTGCAGGACCCGGTGAGAGACACGTGACACACGTGACTTCTGCCAAGCATGTGTCGAAAGGAAGAGAGAAGCCGGTGGTCCTTCAGGGCGAGGCAAAGTCGAACCAGACATTGCCGTTGGAGTCGAAGGGAGCTTTGCATTCCTCTGCGGGACTAACGCCTCCTCCTACACCTAGGCTAGGCCGCTTGCCGACGCCTGATCTGGATGAAATGGACGAGGAGGCGCCCTTTTGCGATTGTGGTGGGGATTCGCATCTTGTTAAGCGTTGTGCTGAATGTGGTTTCGAGGTCGATCCCTGGTCGGCGTGATCTCCTACTTGACGATGTTTCTTGGTGTCTCCTTTTTGTGATGGTCGCCTTGGGTCTGGTATTGTGGCTCTTGGCTCTGTTTTTCTCTTTGATATTTTCTTGCTCTGGGCATATCGACGAAAGCCCGTACGCCGCAAGCGAGCACTACTACTTCTTGCTGCTCATGAAGCCGTCGCTCCTTCCTGAACATGCTTTCTTGCAACTTCTGGGGCGTTTGGCGTTGGGTTTTCTTGGAGAGAAATAAAGTCGTTACTCGACGATGAGTCGTATCCGACTCGTAGCAGGTACGATGCTGCCCCAAAATGATTGCTCCTGACCCACGCGTCTGGAATGACCTAGGACGAAGGATCATTCCTGCGGTCGTTCGCTTTCTACCACGAAGTATTTGCCAGATTTGCGTTCTGCCGAGCCCAGGACATCCCAGTCCTCAACATCCTTCGCATCCACAGGCGTAGTATCCCGTTGTAGCCGCTTGTGATGCTGTCCTATAACCTTCTCTTTATCCAAAGCATCCCTCAGCGTCTCCAACGTGATTGTCTGCTCTTCTTCTGCAGCCATCGTTTCGTCCCGTATAGCCCGTAACGGCTTCACACCTGTTGTATCCACTTCCTGTATCTTGCCCACAAAGTGTAATTGCGCTGCCAGTGTGTCTAGCATCTTCTGCTCTTGTTCGGCCGTTTCGGGTGGCGGGAGGGCGGATAGGCGGAGGAGATGATGTAGTTGTTGAGAGGTAATCTGGGGGGCGTCGGGAGCGCGCGTCTTCGGTGGTAGCAGAGACTCGACGGACCAGGTGGGCTTTGCTAGAAGCTCTTCGAGTTCGTCGGGATGGATGCCTGTCTTCTTCTGTGCCGGCTTTTCCTCAGTCCACGGATCCTCGTATAATCGTACACGCGAGGGCGTGTATGAGCGTGTTTGCAGGTATAGTGAAGGCTTGCAAAACTTCGTGAACGCAAACGCGCGACGTGCCGCCATGATGAATGTGATGCGCGAGGTGGGGTAGGACGTTGGTTGGGACGGAACGAGATTTTTGTTGTGGGCCGTATGATACTTCAGCGCATCGATATAACGACAATCTTCCTCTTCTATCGCGAGACCCAAGCGACGCTGCTGTGAATGTAAAGTCGTGAAGCTCGAGGCGGTTGCAAACACTAGTGCGGATGCAGTAACGCCGCCGCCGAGGTCACAGCCCTCGCATGGACCAACGTGGGTCGTCATCGCATTGAGACAGCAAGTGCAGCCACCTGTCTCGACCAAAGTTTCAACATAACGTCTGCCTGCACAGTCACATACTCTATTCATCCCCTCTCTTCTTCGTATACCACCGACTCTAGAAAATACAGCGAATATGGCCGGCGATCCACGAGCGCTGCTGCGACAGGTGGGGCCTACACTCACGACTCAGCCACACAGCAGATAACTGATATCGAGGTGGACAGGCAGAAACATCATTGCAGAAGGCAGGCGGTGGCTTCAGTTTCTTCAGTAATAAGGCGGACAAGTGTATGATACAGACCGCGGCATATGTGCTCTTTTTGGCTGACGCACGTGATAGATGAGGCAGCCGCAGAGCAGTTCATCGCTGCAGCAAATGCTTTCCGCATGCAAAAGATGGGTATGGGCAGATGCATTCTGCAACACAACACGATATTGAAGGTTAACAACAATCAGGCAAGGAGGCAGGCGAGGCTTTCGAAAAGGCAGCATCAGTACAACGTCAGCACCTGAACGAGCCTGATGACGAAGCAAACACGCTCACAGACGCCTTCAGTAGGCTTCCTATTTCACGTTGGGTGTAGCTCTAACTAACACGACATCAGAGGCCTACCGCAAAGATGACCCAGAAGCCGCAGCGAGGTGTTTAGACAAAGCCATTGCGCATTACTGCGCCAAAGGCAACTTCCGCCGTGCAGCCACTCACAAGCAGAACCTTGCCGAGCTCTACGAGGTCGAGCTTGGTGACAACGCCCGAGCCGGAGCCGCCTACGAGGAAGCGGCTGGTTGGTACGAGAGCGTAAGTACTGCATCATAATATACCCTGGGCCACATGCTAACTTGTCTCTAGGACAACGCTGAAGTATTTCACCCAACACCCAACCTTTTTGGCAAAACTAACCCACACCCACAGGCACTCGCCAACAAGCTTTGGCTCAAGACCGCTGATCTCGTCGCCCTAGAAGGCAAGGACTACTACAAAGCCATCGAGCTTTACGAGAAGGTCGCCAAGACCTCGATCTCCAACAACCTCATGCGCTGGTCTGTCAAGGAGTACCTCCTCAAAGCTGGTATCTGCCAGCTATGCACAGGCGACCAGGTCGGCGTCAACACTGCGCTTGACAGGTACAGGGAGCTGGATCCAAGCTTCCAGCAGCAGAGGGAGCACGCGCTGCTCGTTGACTTGGCAGGTGCGGTGCAGGAAGGCGACCAGGAGATGTTTGCTGATAAGGTACGTTTTCCCGCGAGTTACGCTTTCCAAGAATGCATCATGTTGACGCGTGATAGTTGTTCCAATTCGATCAGTTGAGCAAGCTCGATAAGTGGAAGACTACGCTTCTGTTGCGGGTCAAGAACACGATTGAAGAGGGTGGCGAGGATTTCTCGTAGGAGCCAATTATTAGGAAGGGTTCCTGCTCTGTATGGCGCTCTAGTTTGCTTTTGTGTTTGGTATAGACAATGCGTCTTTGGGTCCTGCAATAGAATGAGATCTCACAACATCACCGTATGCAGCAGGTAGTGAGCGCGATGTCTGTATCAATTCGTTCATTTGCTATTCGAATCATACACGTGCTAGTGTGAAGTACCTGCTCCGCTTGAAGACAAGGCTATTATACAAGGAATATGTCGTAAAGATCGTCGCGCTGCAAGAACATACAAACTCAATGCTCCTATGAAGTCATTGCTTACAACTCCATGTTCTCAACAAGAGGCTGAAGGCGCTCCTTGAGGTCCTCGACATCGAGCTCCTCACCCTTCCAGAAGACCTGCTCGCCACCAGCGGTCTTGGGCGGGATCAAGACGTTGGAGACGACCTGGATAACACCATCGCTAGCAACGCCGTCATGGACAGTGACGCGCGAGAAGCCATTGATCCTAATCTCAACAAAAGGTCCGTAACGACCGACATCGACAGCGAGGTTCTTGCCGCAAAGCGCAGTAGGCATATCGTAGTGGTAGCCTCCCGGACGCTCCTGAACAGAATCCTTGTCATCCTTCTTCCGCCCATCGTAGAACGCATCCGAGTAAAGCGTCTCATCAACAACGATGTGGTACTTTAGCAGAGCCTTGAGGTACTTCTCGCCGTACTTTGAGAACAAGAAAGCATTGGCACGCGCACCAAGTTTCTGGAACGCAAAGTTGTTGGGGGCGAAGAAAGTACCGCCGTTGTGCTCGTACTCTGTGCTGTTCATCTTGTCGAATAGACCCGTCTTTCCTAGACCCAGCTCGAGCGTGCTGAACTCGCCGGGGAGCAGGTCGATGATGGAGGCGACGTTGGGAGGGGGAACGAGGATGGAGTCGACGCCATGGACGACGCCGTTGGTGCCGAAGATGTTTACGGCTACGAGGCGGCTGTAGAAGTTGATTGCGGGGCCCTTGAGCGTGACGCGAACGGTCAGGCGCTGGGAGTGGCCAAGAAGGTGCTTGGGTTCGTAGAGGGTTGGGATGGTGTAGGTCTTGAGTACGCGGCCGGCAGGGTACAAGTCGTCGGTGACGTGGTACAGGAGGATGTCCTTCAGAACCTCCTTGGAGGGCTTGTGGTGGTGCTCAGGGATCTTCTCAAAGGCTTCGTCTGTGGGGGCGAAAACGGTGTAGTTTGCCTTGGTGCTGTTGAGCGCCTCGACAATGTCGTCAAACTCATTGATCCACTTTGCGAGCTTTGTAGTATATTTGCTCTCGTTGATGAGCTCGTAGACTGTGCGGTTCGGCTTCTGGTCGTGCGGAGGGTGGTGAGGTTTGCCGTGGTGTGGCGGTCCGTCATGACCGTGATGAGGGTCCTCAAAGTCAACGACACTGTCGTCGAATTGGTTTCCCTCTAACCACGACTCAACGTCGGCGCCAGCATGATGGATCTTGCTGTAAACATCCTTGGCACCGTCCTTGACCTTGCTGAACGCATCGTCAAGCACGCTCTGGGCGTTGTCGAAAACATTGTGAGCGCCATCGACAAGCTGCTTTCCAGACTTCTCAATGTTGATGTTGGAGAAGACTTCCGGTTCGGTAATGACAAATGCAGTCGCCAGAGGCAGGACTGGTACAACGCGTGAGAACCGCATGGTGACCTAGTGATTGATGGGGAATCGGGGGATGGGGAAAAGTTGGTAGAGGAACACAGGTAAGATGTAGCTAGGCAGCGAAGCTAAAGAGTAAGCCGAGTCGATTACAACACCACTGCGTGGCGACGTTATTGGGGGGCGGAGCGTCGGTAAGTGACCCGCTTGTTTGGGTGTCGGACTACAAGGCGGACGAATCCAACGAACCAGAATTGTGCCGGTTGGGATAGAAGAAGATGCTGCAGCAATGCTTGGACAGATTCGCTTTCGTATTCACTCGTATTCCTAGGTACAAACACCCGGCGTCAAGGTATGCTTCCAACACACCATCGAGGCCTCGCGGCCGCGTGCTGTACGTACAAGGCTGTCAAGGACGCGTCAGTCGATCTTCCCCGCGTTTCCACGGCGGAGGCGGATGTGCTGGATGGCGACGACGTGACTACGTCATGATCACCGATCCATCTCACCACCCGAAACTTTGAGTGTTTCGTAACCTTCAACCGGGTAAGTCTGCGATCTAAGATCTGACATTTGGGATGCTCTAGCGGGTATGTATACACTTCCGCTGGGAAGCTCCAACATCCGACACACATGGGATGCTTGGGGGTGTCTGGCTCATCACGTGATGACGCGCTGTCGGCGAAACGATTTACCGGAAGGGTTTCGTCATCGACCCATCAATAGCACAAACACATCAGGGCTACTTGCTTCCGGCTAATGCTACAACGCCGGTTCGTCACCATGCGTTATTTTCGCTCTGCGCTTTCTCTGCAAGGTACGAGGCTAGATCAGCCAGTACCAGAAGCCGACGCGTATGCTGTTAGTTTGTTTGCCGGTTCTCCGGTTGAGCACATAGCCAACACCCGCAGTGGGCCGCGGAAATGCATCCTTCATTGGCTGCCATGCCTTCAACGGGGCCTTTTCACTGCCAGAAACAAGCTTTTTACCAAGCAAATGTCAAGCTTTTCAGACTGGGTTCTGCCTGGGCTGCATGTTCGAGTTTTTGCTGCAGTGCCGGTGTGTCTGCGAGCGACAACGGACGTAATGTGTCGTCATGCGCATGTACGCTGTCTACGTGTACCAGCAAACACTCGTATAAGACTGGAATTCTCTGCCTGATACATGCAAAGCTTGCACCAATTCCAATCTGTACTAACATAAACACCTTCTTCGAACATTCATCACCATGGCCGGACTCGCTAGACACGTTGACACCGATGAGCTCCTCGAGACTCTGAAGGACCACCCCATGCACAAGGCTGGAGGCCACAAAGCTTCGAGCCGGGCGACATCACACATTACACCATACTCAAGTCGCTACGCCGCTGGCACCGAGCTGTCGAAATTCAAGATTCCCCACGATGGTGCTCCAGCGGATGTTGTTCATCAGTTGCTCAAGGATGAGCTTGATCTGGATGGACGCCCAAGTTTGAACTTGGCGTCTTTCGTCGGAACTTACATGGAGAAGGAAGCCGAGCAGCTCATGATCGAAAACTTGTCGAAGAACATGTCAGACGCTGACGAGTACCCCGCAATGATGGATATGCACGCACGGTGTGTTTCCATCATTGCCAATATGTGGGGAGCACAGAAGGGCGAGAAGGCCATCGGATCAGCGACTACTGGTTCGAGTGAGGCTATCCATTTGGGCGGACTTGCAATGAAGCGTCGCTGGCAAGAAAAGAGAAGGGCAGAGGGCAAGGACACTTCGAACCCCAACATCATCATGGGCGCAAACGCACAGGTCGCGCTAGAGAAGTTTGCAAGATACTTCGAGGTTGAGTCACGTATCCTGCCCGTGAGCGAGGAATCGTCTTACCGTTTGGATCCAAAGCTGGTGAAAGAGAACATTGACGAGAACACCATCGGTGTGTTCGTTATCCTCGGTTCCACATATACCGGACATTACGAGCCTGTTGAAGAGATCTCCGATATTCTGGACGCTTTCGAGAAGGAGACTGGTAATGACATTCCCATCCATGTGGATGCAGCATCCGGTGGCTTCATTGCCCCCTTCACCCACGCAAAGGCTGGCAAGAAGTGGAACTTCGAGCTGCCGCGAGTCAAATCCATCAACACCAGTGGACACAAGTTCGGTCTCGTCTATGCTGGCGTCGGCTGGATTATCTGGCGAGACGAAAGCTACCTTCCCAAGCACCTGATCTTTGAGCTCCACTACTTGGGTGGAACAGAAGAGTCATACACTCTAAACTTCTCCCGTCCAGGAGCCCAAATCATCGCGCAATACTACAATTTGATCCATCTGGGATTCTCTGGCTACCGCGCGATCATGGAAAACATGTTGGCCAACGCACGACTGCTGAGCAGGGCGCTCGAGCACACGGGCTGGTACCGTTGCGTCAGCGACATCCACCGCAAGAAGGGCGACTTAAAGTACGAGAAGGGCAAGAAGCAATTCGACGAAGGCGACACAAGCGCAGACTACAACGCCGGTCTCCCCGTCGTAGCCTTCACGCTCACCGACGAGTTCCACAAAGACTTCCCCCACGTCAAGCAAGAAGCAGTCAGCAACCTGCTCCGCGCCAAGCAATACATCATCCCCAACTACCCGCTCCCGCCCGGCGAAGACAAGACCGAGATCCTGCGAGTAGTCGTCAGAGAGAGTCTGTCACTTGACATGATCGACAGACTCGTTACGGATATCTGTGGCGTTACCGAGATGCTGATGAAGACGGATGCGGTGGATCTTGCAGCATTCCAGCCTGGCGCAGCACCAAGTATCGAGAAGACGCATGCTAATAAGGGTTTGAGGAAGGAGCATAAGCACAAGGCGCAGAGGCCGAGCTCGGATGGCGTGTATCGGACGGTTTGTTAAGATGGATCTTGCGATCGGAGATGTGGCGGACACGGGTTGTGCGGGTGGCGTGGGGGAGAGATGGAACGATGATCAGGCCATGGTGGGAGGGAGGCTTGTGAGGCGTTTGTGGCTGTTGGAGGGGATCAGTCGAGTGTCTGTGGTGGAGTAATGAATATGTATTGATGAGTGTGTCAGACATGATTAGCCATATTTGATGTATTGAGCATCTTTTCGTCACTTTGATGTCGTTTGCTGGAACCTTGTCTTCTCTAACAAGATCAACTGGCAAACGTGATGTTGGTTCGAGCAGTCTGCCTCTCAATACCGTTGACGTAGGCTTATAATCATATGCCGTGAACAGAGATATTCTGTTTGAATATACATTACTGAACATTGTTTGCAAGATAGACTCTGGCTGATCCAACTGATCAGCCTGGTTCTCAAGTTATTAGACAAGTGCTAACTGCACATGTTCTGTGTAAGTCTATCGCTACTGGAGTCATACAAGCACTGTTTGTGTCGGTTCAACTTGGACTTGAACTTTCTGATGCCTGTTGTTTCCGCAGTGGCGCAGTTCCTCTTGCGTACGTGGGGGAACGATGCTTCCCCGTCGTCAATCACTATGTGGCACTGCTACGGCTGTCGCAACTATTGGTGCCCGCAATAATGAACGCTTCACCTTGTGCCTTGTGTGAGGCATTTTTGCTAGGCATGTGTCGATTGCCTTGGTGTAGGTTTGGTTTCCAGTGTGGTGTAAGACCTTGTTTAGATTAACAGGCAGGATGGTGGGGATACAACATGTTCGAGGGCCCGGTTGCCTGCAGTTTACAGTTTTGGGGTACGATAAAGAAGGAGTGGTTCACAGTCGCGCTAGGCCTAATCTGGAGCCATGGGGTGAAGGAGTGAAGTTGTGAACCGTTGAACTGGTCGTTCTCGTAGCCTTGACCATGTATCTTCATTAAGATGGTTTATCTGGGCGTTTCATGGCAAATCAAGTTGACTTTGGAAGACTGGTTCCCTAGAGACTTGGCGCGCTTGTACATTCCAAGGTTCCTACGGCTCACCCAGCTATCGCCGTTCTCCTACGAGATGGCGCGGCCCATGCCCAACACATGGCTCAACCACGATCACCAGCAAGACTGTCCCCTTCCATCGACGCACACGTCTGTGATACCCTGCTCAGTCGACCACTCTATCCGAAACTCGCAGCTATTGGACCACGAATGCAACGGCGGCATACACATGCTGCAGGCTCATCACTACCAGCACTTGGTGATGGGGTGCATAATACAGTGTAGAGGGCAAGCGAGGTGGCACTGCATTAAACAGTCTTTGGCCATGGTATGCGAGTCGGCGAGACATCGGACAGGCTGGGAGCGGAGCATGCCAGGTGTCATGTCATACCTCGAGCCGGGTCGCAGCCACGTGCCCCTTGCGGTACCTGGCACACGATTTCCGCTCCGAATCGACGAATATCGAGATCAAGCTGCACGATCAACGCTGCTAAGATGAACGATTAGCGGTCCCTGCGCGGCTGCTTTGGGCGCCGAACCGTCTAGAACTCAGCTGGTCGCTAGCCAGTCGCGGCATGGCGCATGCAATGCACGTCTCGCGATCGCTCCGTACTTCCATGACAGCACGACCATCGCCAGCTTTACGCTCCCTACGAACGCTCGGCCCGTCCCCAAGTCGCTCGTTTTGCGTCCCTGCAGCGGCCATAGCGAATTGTGGCGGCGCGCTAGGCCGTCCCTCACGTCATAATCCTGGTTGGCGATGCTGCAGCAAGCATCACCAATCTTGAACCGGATCTCCTCAGTTTCGACCATCTGTACCCCTTCCGGTGGAGAATACCTGATATGGCTGACAGATGACATTTAGGGCACCTTTTAGTGTCCAGCGGCCTCGTGCCCTAGAAATTTCGGTGAGAGCCCCATTGTCGCCTTCATAGGGTCATGACGTCCCACAGGCCCTGAAGCTTCTCTTTCGCCTGCGGCACCGCAATGCTCCCGACTCTCCACTACCAGGTCTTCTATGAATCGTGACCTTGATGTTACGACGTAGTTGCTCCTGGCCGCCGTGCAACACCTGCGATTTATTTGTTTGTTCCGATTGTTGCACTCGCAATTTTAGTGCTGCCGACGACGAGCCTCCGATTATGTCAAGCCGCATTCCTCGCATCTTGCTCTATGTACTCAGTCGCGACGTCCGCCTTTCAGACAATCCTGCCTTCCATGCCGCCTCCCTCCACGCCGCGCGCCCAACTTCTGCGAGAAACTCTCCAAATGGTGACAGGCGGCACCGCGATGACTCGTTGACCTCGGAACACGGCGGCGCAAACTTTACGCACCTCTTACCCGTATACGTTTTTCCCGCCAACCAAATCGAAGTGTCCGGCTTCCTCTCCTCCCCAACCGACAAAAGCCCGTATCCCGAGGCGCGCAGTGAGGTGGCCAAAGTATGGCGGACAGGACCCCATCGCGTGCAATTCATAGCGGATGGCGTGTGGGATCTCAAGGAAAAGATCGCGGGGCTGAACTGCGGCTCTGGATTGGAGATGCGCGTTGGCAGAACGCCTGAGGTGGTTTCCGACATACTAGACTGGTATGCCAAAGGCGAGCACGAGGGCAAGATTAGCGGCATCTGGATGACCGCCGACGACAACACAGAAGAGAAGAAGGAGGTGGACAGCGTAAAGAAACTCGCAGAAGAGCATGGAGTAGATTTCAAGGCCTGGGCCGACGAGAAGTACTACATAGACGAGTAAGTTTTGCCCGAAACGTCTGTCTCTGCGTCTGGGAGAGTATGCTAACGCGCAACAGTCGCGATTTACCCTACGACAAGATCTCCGACCTACCAAATGTATATACCTCGTTCCGGAAAGGACTCGAACCACTGCGCGACCGACCTCGCCAAACTCTACCCACGCCGTCTCAACTTCCACCGCTACCGCCCAGCATACCACCCCAAAAACAACCATTTACCATACCTTCCTCTTTGGAAAAGCTGAAGAAAGTGTTGATGTCTCCACTTGAGCACGACAAAACATATACCCTGACCTGGCCACCACAATGGCCCACCGATGCTCAGTCAGCGCATCCTTTCTCGGGAGGAGAAACTGCTGGTCTGAATCGCATAAACCATCTCATCAGCTCCGGGGCTATGAGCTCGTACAAGGAGACAAGAAACGGCATGCTTGGTCTGGATTTCAGCACTAAGCTTTCAGCCTACCTTGCTCAAGGTCACATCACCGCCAGGCAGGTCCATTGGGCGATGCTCGATTTTGAGGAAGGGCGTGGCCCTGGCGAAAAGATAGCTGGCTACGGAAAGGGTGAGAATGCCGGCACAGCAGCTGTACGTTTCGAGCTGTTATGGAGAGACTACATGCGACTTTGCATGAGAAAGTTTGGACATAAGATGTTCAGTCTATACGGCATCCAAGATCGCGGTACCAAAGGCAACAAGGGAGAGTCGCAAACAAAGAAGTGGAAACGACTAGACAAGTCTGGTGGTGCTGGGGACGATCCGGCCAAGACGCTTGAATCATTCCAACGGTTCCGTTCTGGACGCACTGGAGTCGGTCTCATCGACGCGTCAAACCGCGAACTCTTCGTCACCGGGTACACGTCGAACCGCGCGCGGCAAAACGTCGCCTCTTTCCTGTCGTCACACCTGAACATTGATTGGAGAGTCGGAGCCGAGTGGTATGAATGCTTCCTCGTGGACTACGACCCCGCTAGTAACTGGGGCAATTGGCAATACGTCGCCGGTGTCGGCAACGACCCACGGCAAGGCCGCGTCTTCAACCCCGTCAAACAAGCACTCGACTATGACAAACACGGCGAATACATCAAAGCATGGGTACCGGAACTACGAGGCATCAAGCTGACACGAACGGTCGGTCCTGGAAAGGAAGAGATAGACCAACAACGATTGATGGGTCTCTACCAAGCCTGGAAGCTCAGTGATTGGGAGAAGCAGAACTTGGGTCTGAAGGGCGTTGACTGGGTCGAACAGCCGCTCACTAGGATACAATTCCAGGTTGGCCGCGGACGCGGTGGCGGTGGACAAGATGGGAGGTCGAAACGAGGTGGTGGAGGCGGAGGCGGAGGCGGAGGCATGCCTTGGCGGGGGAGAGGAGGAGGCGGTCGTGGTCAGGGTCCCGATCGCAACTCTCGACGTAGAGACGATGATGGACCTACCATTGTGAGCAGTGAGCGAGCTTGAGTTATCGCGCTTTGCTCAGTCAGGCCTGTCGATTCCCCACCCCGTTTCTGTATGACAACTTCGCGTGTGCTCTTGCTTAAAGCCTCGCGTGATTTCAAATGCATTTTCAGTACTCTTCGCTTATCGTGCCGTTGTTGCTTGTGAAGCTTCCCATCTGTTTTCACTTCGTCACGGGATAGTGATGCGTCATCATTCGTTCTTACAAACATCATGTCCCGCGATATAGCTCGTGAGACTCTTGTCGTCACCGGGATGATGGTAGGTTACTAAAAACGAATGTTCTAAGCAATCTCGCAAATTACATAGGTATTGCGACACGCGTGTGCTAGTCTACTGTAAGGCGAAACGAACCCATCATCTTTCCTTCACCATTCTGTCTGCCCAGACAGACGCAATTCAGTATCGAGGACATACATCCAACACGACAAAAATGTTACCGTCCGTTGTAATTACTAAAACGTAACGCTACTGTAACCACATCTACATTTACATTGCCACAAACCACATACACTCTCTTCCCGACAGCAAGATCAGTATTTCCCGTCGCCCATAGCTCTCGTATGTCACCCATATACGCATCGTGCAAAGCTCCCTTCCCCTCATCCTCCCCAAGGCCCCCCAAATCGGTGAGGCCCAACCCCACCAGCAACTACTACTACACTACCGGGACGGGAACATGATGACGCGCATCCCGGCCCAACGCCACAGCAGATCAATGAAAGCTGCAAATGGCCGCTTAGTAGCGCCAATCCCGAGGGGCACAAGTCCTTTGGCGTTGGCTTCAAACTCTGGTTAAAAGGGCCTCAAATGCATGGTTTGTGACTGGTTGCGATGTGCGATACGGATGTGAGTCTACGAGTAGTCGGGTGTGTGAGTGGCTGGGAAATTAACTCATGCGTATGGGGGGGTAGACGGGTGAGTTTGTAGGATAGGATAGGCTGGCAGCGTCTTGCCCCGTTGGCCAAGGTTCTGCGATGCTCGCCCGTAGTCTGCTGCCTGCTGTCTATCTACGAGAGGGTGTGATGGGCGGTAGTTCGCCGCTTTCTGGTACGTATGTAGTTGATGACGTGTGAGGAGAAGATTGGGCCATGACCGTTACGTACGTATGCCCATTTGGGATTCAGATATCGTTCTTGCTGATGTACTGTTTCTAGTTGTCTGATGGGTTATGGTGTGTGATGGTCTGGAGATTGAGCTTGCTTGAAGACACGTTGCTTTGAGACTGCTCATGTCCTGCAGCAGTTTTTGCACAAAAGGGTAACTTGGTTTCTGGATTATGCGAAGCAGCCCATTTGCTGGAGACTATCCTGCTACTCACAAAGGTCGCGTGTACGAGATTTCCGATAGCTCACTCAACTCCTTAGCTTGACATGCAATTTTTGGGTCGAAAATCGACTGTCGTACGCAGCTCATTCGCTGCATACGGTCAGCGTTACGCCCGGAAAGCCATGTCTTGTCAATATTCAACTCAGTTGCTAGTGGTGTTCGGTCATGTTCACTGTAGCCGCGTCTTTACGAAGAGTCATGATGAAGAAGATCCAATGACGACACTCCATGCTCGGATCGTGTGCCGTTGCATCGCTACATCATCAGTCCGTCACTGTCCATGTCAGAAGCGCTCACGCGCTCACGCGGTTTGCGATCCAGCTAGTAACCCGGACTCGTCATGCTTCAGCCCTTCTACCTGCCCTTTCAGCGTCGTCTCCAATGCATAGTGCGCCTGACTGCACTGCGCCGGTATAAGTCTCACTCATGCACAACACTCAAAGATATCACAGGCACCAGGGAACATGTGTGACATAATTAATTTTTGTGATTTGAGCCACAGCATCTAAAAGCCATGATGCGAAATAAACTACTATACAAACGATGACCTCAAAATTGCAACGTTCATTAACGCGACTATTAAAACCCAAACTTCAGTGCCAACCAAGGCAGGTGGAGGTCCAGATTTGTATATGCGCGAGAATATATGCATGAAGAACAAAGTGACGCTTTTTTGGTTGGTATTGAGTCCTCGCAGACAATGTCGATCGATGACGAGGGTCTATGCCGATTACAAGACCATGATAGACATGCAGACAAAAGACGGGGCAAATCTGGCCTGATAGCTCGAGCAGACCGAATTATGACTTATCGATCAAGAGATGGCAAGCGTAAAGTGAACAATCAGTTGTCGACTTTGTTGCGCGGACGTGAGGGGTTGTTTGCAGGAAGATCATCCTTGAAAAGAGCATAGTCGAAGCGAGGATCAGCTCACACAATGCAGGCGACAGCGATGGCAAGAGTGAAGTCGTGGCCATGTCGTTGAACAGCCCCAAGCTCCAGAAGCTTTCTCGACGGAGGAGCACTCAGCGCATAGTAATGCAAGCAACAAGGCGAGGCCGGCTACGCGCAAGTCAAGAAGAAGATTTCGAAGATAGTCCAGGGTCATCGGGTGGATTATCATGCCAGGCGCAGCAAAGTTCCAAGCATTCGAGTTCATGCAAACAGGGCAGCATTCGGCGAAGGTTCAGCAAAATGTGCATCGGTCACGGCAACTAAGCGACGCTTATGCGCCGGGAGGGCCTTGGGCTCCTTGACCGCCCTGTTGTTGCTGGGCGATGGACGCATACCACATTGCAAGGTAGTTTTGGTAGCCGCCGTAGACAGCGTAGGGGTCAGCAGAAGCAGCACCACCAGCATCGGGTGCAGCTGCTTGAGGAGGTTGCGCGGCCGCGGCGGGTTGTCCATATGAGGGTGTCTGCTGGTGTGAGTATCCATTGTCGTTGTTTCCGTTGTCACGTCGTCGTGAGTTGTTCTTCTCTCGCTACATGATATTAGTATCCATGTGGTACGTCATACAGCAAACAAACTTACCACTTGGTCGACCTTTTCCCAGATAGCTCGCTTAGCATCGTCAATGGCTTGACGGGTTCCGACAAGACCGATCTCGCGCTCAATGTCTGCGCCAGAAGCTTGCGATACGTTGATCTTGCAGCCAGTCTCTGATTGCATGGACTTGATAGTTTCACCACCTATAAATCGTTAATAAGAGAGCCACAACATGTGCAAAGCGATGTTACCTTTGCCAATAATCATGCCAACAGCATCAGAGGGAACATGAATGCTATCATTGATCTTGCCAGCTCCAGCGCCTCCGGCAGCACCTCCACCGTAGGGATCAAAGTTATCACGCCTGGTGAATGCTTGCTGCGGCGGCGCGGCGGCAGCGCCACCTTCCATTTGCTTAGTGTCACTGTCGACAATCTCCATGATGAGCTCCTTGGCATGTGCGGCAGCAGTGGGACTTCCGATGAGGTTCACAGGTCGCAGACCATTCACGCTCTTGTTTTCACCGACAATGTTGACGTGGCAGCCACTGCGCTCTTGCAGATCACGGATAGTCTCACCGCCACGGCCGATGATGAGACCAACAGTACGATCAGGCACCATAATTTGCGACGACTGTTCACCCTCACGAAGAGCGGGCTGTTGCTGGCCAACCATTTTAGCGGCGGGTCGGGCATTGCGGCCAGTCTCACGAGCAGGATTGCCGCCATTTTCTTCGATGATGCGGTTGATCTCGCGCTTAGCACTGATACGAGCACCCGGGCTACCGGTTATACGACACTCGCGCTGAGGTCCAGCCTCGGGGCCGTTGATGAATTGAATGCGGGTTTGAGATTCTTGTTCAATGCGGCGGAGACTCTCACCTTGACGTCCAATGACAAGGCCAACCAACGAAGAGTCAATGAGAATCACCTCAGAGTTGTCATTAGCAGGGGGCGAACGTGCCTGCCCGTACTGCTGCGAAGGAGAGAAGGTGTCACGCCTAGGAGGAGAGCGATCACGTTCACGTCCATAGCCACCTCGGCGCTCATCACGACGCTCATCGCGGTATGGGTTGTAGCTTTCACGCACGGGTTCTCGGCGCGCTGGGGACCGCGAGCGCGACCGAGAACGTCGGTAGGGCTGGCGTCCGCTTAGGCGCGGGTCTTCTTGATAAGCTGGAGCTGTGTAAGTTTGCGCTGGGACACCATAACCAGACCAAGACTCAGGTATACCTGGACGCGCTTCGTGTGCAAGGCCCTTCTGAGCCGCAAAGCCGCGCGCCTTGGCCAGCGCATCCTGGATGCTGACTGAGCCGGAGCTTACGGGCTTGATAGCGCTGAGATCAAGACTGCCAGAGTGTGTGGGAGGAGGGAAGTTGTATCCGGGCATGGCGGGCGGGGTGGCAGTGGGCATTGCGCCTGGAAAGCCTGGGGGAAGGCCTTGGGGAGGGGGATGTTGCGCCTGGGGAGGCTGCTGGGGCGTCTGCGATGGGGTCGTCGAGGGACGTCCAGCAGCTACAAGGGCAGTCAGTACAAACGTCGTGGGCGTGGTGAGAGTGTGAGCGACATACCGAGCGCCGCCAGGATGGCGTTGAGATCGGGGGGAGCGGCCATCGGAAATGCGCGCGACCAGGTGGTTAGTTTCAAGGATGAATTGGGACAGCAAGGGTGATGAGCGACAAGAAAGCGAGTAGGGCGCCGTTGAGTCGAGTGCGCGGGTGGTGTGTGTCGTGTGCAGAGATCTTTGTCGCGGCGAAGAAGGAAAGAGGAGTCGGGCGCAGCTTTCGTACGCACGGGCCACTAGCGTGGTATTAGCCGAGCCGTGGCTGGTTCCAAGGTTCTCTCACCAAGAAGAACGTGAAAGAAGAACGTGAACCTTGGGTTGCCTTGGGAAGTACAGACTGCCACAATGCTACTTGAGTTCACGAGTCAGAGTACACGTGCTTTACGGCTTTTATGTAAATTACGTCAATATTGGCTATAGTACGACACACGCCCGCAACCTGATCGCGCCCAAGGAAGATGATGACGAAGAAAAACTAAAAGATCTAGTACAGTCCCAAGTGCGCGCTGATATACAAAATGAAGACGGGTATAACATCTATGACACCATCCACCAGGCGCCGACGACAATGGAAACCAACACGAGGATGGTCAGGATGCTAGCACCGGCCTTGTCGCCAGTGGTCACGACATCAAACTTGATAGGATCGTCACTCTTATCATCGTTGCCAGCGTCGGGGTTGCTCTTGGAGATACCGCCCTTCTCGGCAGTCGCAGGACCGCTGGTAGACGGGTAGAGCAGCGCCTGTACGACTTCCATGGCTGCCATCTGCTCACCAACACCGAAGCTGCCGTCGTTCACTCCATTTGTGGTCCACTTGAGCCCACACGAAGTCTGTTGATCACCTCCGTTGCACTGCTTCGCCGCGGCCTGAGCGGATGCCTGGAGGTAAGGGTCAATCTGTTCGCGGGACCAAGGTGCGACACTGGCTGTGTATGCCATGGAACGTGCAAGATAGGCCTTGAAGGAACGCTGATCGACGTCACACTTGCCGTTGTTCTCACAGGCGACTTCGGACATAACCTTATCCTTGAAGAATACGTCGATTCCGTCAATGACGCCCTGGACACGCGTCTTCCATTTTTCGTCCTGAGACACATTCCACATGGCGGCAGCACCGGCCATGTGAATGCCAGCATTGTACGTCCACTGGATATGGTTGATGGTTGAGCAGTTCTGCGTGTCGTCTGTTCCATCGTAGTAGTGGTAGTCCGGGCTCATGAGTCCTACCGAAAGTTCCCACTCCCAAGCCTTCTCAGCCCAGTCAGCGTAGGTTTGGTTACCGAGGTATTTGTAAAGTCGCGAGGCGATGTTAAAGAAACAACCGTTCGAAATGGTATTCTTGTAGTTGTAACCTTGGTTGAAGCTGAAGATCTGCCACCTCAAACCACCACCGCAAGTCGACATGTCCCAGCGCTTGTATTGGGTGTTGAAGACGGCCTGTGCAAGCGACAGCCAAGAAGGCTTGCCATCGGGAAGATCAGGAAACTTGTTCTCTGCAGCCGTCATGGCGGCCATGCCCCAGAAGGCTTGGTCATCGTTTCCGAGCGTCTTGGTCTGGTTGTCAGGCATGTAGTTGGCGTTCACTCCGATCTGGGCTTCAAGAGCCTGGGTGGTGATTTTGTTATACTGATCATCACCCGTGTAGTACCAGTAGTCCACGAAGGCATTGAACATGGCGCCACATTCCCACCAGTAGTATGGATCCGGGAGATTGCCTGGTGTGTCGCCTGGGTTGTCACCGGTGTAGTACTTGCGCAAGTTCGCGGAGAGTGACTTGGCGGTCTGCTTGATGGAGTCTGTACATGTCAGTATGTGTGCTTGCTGGCGTCGGACTTGAGGAAGTCGCACCTGGGGAGCTAATATCCAGGTCGACCGCGCCCACACTTGCGAACAACAGGTTCGAGGCGCCAAGGGCGCCGAGGGCAGAGGTGAGCTTCATGTTGGGTCGGGTCTAGTCGGCAGTTGCAGCCAGGGTCCAGCGCCAGGCTTGGAGAGGCACTGCGCAGTGTCGCGAAGGGAGTAGTGTTGAAATGATCAAGCTTTCAGGCCAGCAGGCGGCTTGGCTCTGACGTGGGGTATCGTAGAGAGTGTCGGGTTGATTGACGGGTGGTATGAAAGGAGCGACGGGGATCAGGGGCGCGTACGGCACGGCGGTCGACACGGGATTAGAGGTGTCTATCGATTAGGAAGCGGTGCAGCGAGTGTGTTCGAAGAGAAGGGAACGGGAAACAGGAAGCTGGCGGTGGAGCAAGCGTTGCGCGAACTCCTGAGCGGCGAATGGGTAGCAGACACCGAGACTCAAGACATTGGACACGCGTCTTGGCGGCGATCAGACCCACTTGCCAGGTACAAACGGCGCCTGGCCTGCGTGAGGCCTGGGGATGCCTCTCGCCCTGATAGGCTAGCGACGCAGGCACACTCTATTGACGACAATGCACGATGCTTCTGCTGCATAATGTGTCTCGTTGACGAAGACGCCTGTCGCTTCTGTTTGCTGCGCAGAGACGCGGCGATGCGGGCGTCTGGCTGGGCGGCGACGACAGTGATGACGAAGCGCCAACTGCACACTACGTTTAGTGTAATTGTCTTGTCAAAATCCGGTCCGTCTTTGTTCTCGTCGCATGTCTCGTATTGCCGTGTTGCCACGCCGCAGCTGCGGACGGAAGTCTGGTAAGCAGTAAGATTGGCCTCGTAACAGCGAGGCTGAGACGACGGACCCGTCTTTACGTTCAGATGCCATGGACGGCAGGTTGAGGACAGGCGGATTTTATCTGTGAAGTTTTCGAGCGTGTAGACGGACCGATGACGGATCGTGCAGCACCTGTTGCCTCATAGGCAGAGTGTCGTAATGGCGAGGCTGGTGTTCATCACGTGCAGTGGCGCAGGCTGGGCAGCCCAGATCCAGATGGGGGCCGGAAGCAGGCACGGCAGCGATCGCATCAACTTGAATAGAATACCGTCATAACCGTTGGAACATCAAATTCGCTGTTGACTCGACTGTGCACACTGCGCAGACATATTGGCATTCACAGATTAAAATTCCGTGTTGTTGCGCCAGGTTTCACGCAAACATCAGCCTCACTGCTCAAACGGAGCTGACACATTGCGCTCGTTCGCCATCCGGGCTGAGCGGACTCTTGGTCTTCCTCTGGGCAACCACACCACCATCTCCATCCTCCAGACACCACCTCACCACCCACACCTATCCATCACCACCACCTCTTGAAGCCTACGCCAGTCGCACGCTACCCGGAATCTCCAGCACACTCCATCTCCAACCATGTCGAGCCGCGAAGAGCCCCCGTATGATCCCTACATCCCCAGCGGCGGCGCCGGTGGCCAGCAGGGCGGCCAGGGCCAGAATGGCAACCATCGCACAGCTGCGCTCCAAGCGGTATGTTGTTCTTTTTATTCTGCGTGCGGGTCGAGCGCTGTGTCGTTTGTCGCATCCTCGCAAGGCACCTATGGTCGAGCCGCGGTGGCCGGCAGAGAGCTTGCGTCGGCGATGCGATAGTGACTAAACTGCCTCGCACCCTCGTTGCACCTTTCCACTCGCTTTGCGCACACGTGCAGACGGGCATGCATGCGCAAAGGAGCGGTTCAAAGAAGCTTAAAACATGTGTGACCTCGTGCTGACTCGTATGCCAGGAAATCGACAGCACCGTTGGCATCATGCGGGACAACATCAACAAGGTCTCAGAGCGAGGAGCCCGTCTAGACTCGCTACAGGACAAGACCGATAACCTCGCCGTGTCCGCCCAGGGCTTCCGAAGGGGCGCCAACCGTGTGCGCAAGCAGATGTGGTGGAAGGACATGAAGATGCGCATGTGCCTCATTGTGGGCATCATCATCCTGCTCATCGTCATTATCGTTCCTTCTGGTAAGCCGTCCCTCATAGACAACTATGACCTTCATATGGCTAACCCACACAGTCGTTGCCACGCAAAAGAACTAAACCACACCCACGAGATACCACGAACCAGTACATTAATAATAGCGCGGACGGGGGAGGTTGCACAGCCATTGGGGGACGGAGGAGAATGGCTACGAGTTGCACTACGATCAACGACAGCGGTCTCACTGTAGGATGTGTGTCACGGCGAACACGGAGCGATGGATCAGATCTGTTTCTTGTCTTTCTTTGCATTCAGACGGTCGTGCCGTGCTGCACTCACGGATAAGCTCCTTTGCATGGAACGAACTCCGCCAACCGCTACGAATATCCAACGAGAGCCCAGTTCCCCCAGCATGGTCGTCAGACGAGCAAATGGAGTTTTATGCATTGTGAGTTGCTGTCTTGCATGTCTATAGTCAATTTACATCTTATGCCTTGATTGTTCATTGCTATGTGAAGAATGTAGGAGTGAATAGGGAAGTGGGTCATAATTCGAGAACAACCTGAAAGAGCTGTTACTTAAGCACCGTCCAAACAGAGACTAGACTGATCACACAGTATACTCGGTAAAGAGCGTTCCAACAACACTCTGTACAACAAACACCGTCATCACGTCTTATTCTTGAGCGGGGTGCCTGCGGCAACCGCCGTACCACCCGACTAGATACGCCATTAGCTCATGGGGCTGAGGACGTTCTCGATGAACACCAGCAATATATCCCAAATACATCAGATCTTCCCAGGGATGGTTGGATAGATTAACGTCTGTGGCACTACCTGCTGACATTTAAATTCGGCCTTGAGTAAACTATTCACAGTAGTGTCAGGCCAACCACACACACACGGCTATGTCGGTAGGCGATCCCCTTGCTATAGGCCGACTGAGCTCCGATCCGGCATTTCTATGCCGAGTTCACCGTCACGCTGCTTTGCGACGTCCTTGTCCAAGAGTGATATGCGTAAGGCGCTCTACACTATAATTCTCAAGGTTGAACTCATGTACGCCACTATGCGCCGCGCGAAAACAAACGTACTCCCTCGGGACAATACTTAAAGCCTGTCAGAGGTTATTCGAGCAGTTCACTCTCACGTCCGTCTGTCATCTTCCTGTACCTCTAACTACTCTTCTAACTCCTCACCTCCCCACGCGTGAAGCACATCTCCATCTTCATCTTTCTGATCTGGCCGTAGACTTCTTAGGAACAATCAGTCCTGTGCACACAACAAGGTACCTAACGCAACTCGACTTACCTCCAATGGCGAACTGTACAAGCGGTCTCAGCCTTGCACTCGAAGGCCAATCGAATTGCAACAACGTCCAGGGAACCTGTGCCTACGCTCTCTGCTCCGATCCCTTTAACTCAGCACAATGCTACGGTCTAGACGCTCGTCTCGGTCTACAAACCAACTACCCGTCTTACTCCTACAACTGCTACACCAACTGTCCTCTGGCATGGGATCCTGAGTATCCTCTTGCGCAGGGGAATACTGCATTGTAAGTTCTTGTCGTTCAATTACATACCTTGGTTAAATTAAAAGTACCTGAGCAGCATCTATTCGCGGCCTTCCTAGTTCAGAATCGCATTAACGCGCCGAATAGTTGTTGCGACGACCCTGGTATGGTGGTGGTGTGTCGACCTAATTGTACCTGTACCGATGTCGACGACGTCGCCCCGTCATCGCCACCGCTTTCGTCACTAGCGCCTTCTACGTCACTAGCGAGCTCCGAGGTGGCCGACTCGACTACGACACCTACGACCGATGGCCCGACGACTGGAACAGGAACGGCTGCGCCTTCTAGTACTGGGCCGTCTGTGGGCTCCAAAGTAGGTGTAGGTGTAGGTGTAGGTGTAGGTGTGGTTCTGGGAGTAGCGGCGCTTTTGGGTTTGGGTCTTGCGTAGATGATGCAGATGTGCGGTTGATATGTTCTAGGGTTTCTTGACAGGAGAAACCAACAATACATCACCAATACTTTGAAAATCTCAGCAGATGGTTGGATAGATCAAAGTCTGTGGCGTTCGCATGCTGACAGGCTTTCGACTTTAGCACAAGGATGAGACAGCCACGTAGGGCCGTGTCAATAGGCAACCCCATTGCTATAGGCCGATTGAGCTCTCTATCCCGTGTTCACCGTCATACTGCTTTTTGACCACCTCGTTCAAGACTGATCTGCGTAAGGCGCTCTACACAACACTGCCCAAGGCTGATCTTATGTACGCCAGAGCCTGCAAGATGGTCTTCGCGCAGTACACTCCCACTTTATTCTTCTGTTTTCCCTCAGCCTGGGTGCAAAGGATATCGCAAACCGACTTGCTGCGATGGCAAATTGTCTAACTGGCCTTGCGTTCATAGGAGAAGGCAAAGCGAACTGCGCGAACGTCAAAGAATTATGTGCATACGCTACCTGCACAGATTCCAAGGACAGCCAATGTTATGGTATAGACGGTAATCTCAATCTACCTGCTGGTTTCCTGAAGTATGGCTGGGTTTGCGAAACCAATTGTCCTTTGGCGTTCCAGAATTGGTATCCTACTGATCATGGAAATAATCAAATGTAAGCTCTGTCATTCGGTTACCCATCCTGATCAAAAACACATAGGCAGCGTATGATCGCATACGTCCGAGGCGAGATCTTACTAATAAGACAAATAGGTGCTGCGATCAGCCTGGAAAGGTAGTAGCGTGTGGTTCCCAGGGCTGCTTCTGTTACGATATAGAGCAGCTTGCCCCATCATTGTCAATTCCGCCGCCAACACCTTCCACATCGTCGACCACCCCATCAACTCAATCCCCTTCACCAACGAACTCCTCGGTGACCGACATGACCTCGACACCCGAACCCAGTATCCCTCCAGCAGCAGCAAACACAGCCTCACCTTCTAATAGTGCAGGTGGTCTCTCCACAGGCGCCAAAGCAGGCATAGGAGTGGGTGCAGTTTTAGGAGCTGTAGCACTTTTCGGTCTTGCCTTGTGGCTCGGTTGGATCTTGCGCAAGCGACGACAAAGTCCATCCCAGGACCTGCCAACAGGAGATACCGAAGCGAAATATAACACCCGTAGTATGTGGGAGTCTAGTCAAGGGGCGTATAGAGGTCCAGGCGAGCTTCCTGGAACGACGAGTAATTATGAGCTGGACGGTAGGCAGATACCTGCGGAGGCTGGCCACTGAAGTGGATGTAGTTTAGTGGTGTGTCTGGATGTCATGCTTTGGTAACTGTTCCGGTAGTGGTAGCGGATTCTGGATCCGTAGTGAGTAGTGTATGTATCGATGTGGTTTAAGCGCTCCATTGTCTATTGGAGATACCTGGAGGGTTGCTGTATTTCGGGACCAACAGGACCATAACGTAACTTCGAGTGGTTGACATTTGGACACAACGCGACGTTGCCCGTTTGGGACTAGGCTCTCAGCTTTCCAGTGTCACTAGGTACCACAATCTGTGGTATTTCGCATGATACAATAGATTCAAGTAAGGGAACAATGCATCTAGTGGACCTTAGCCTAATCCTTCTCGTGAACCTAGTGCTAGGTCCTCACATGCTGCTAGTGTCCACAGTGCTGTGGGTTGGGCGGCGCAGGATGGGCAAGCTGGGAAAGGGCCTTTTGTCTTGTCGAGAAAATTTGCCTCAACAGCAGCTCGAAGCGCGCAGGCATGCAGGAATGATGCCTGAAAAGTCTGATCTGCGGCTGCCGTTCTCCATGCGTGCAAACTTAGGTAGCTGTCTCCGGTGGCGCTAGGAAAGTTCCCTGTGGTCTGGGGAAGCAGCGATAACGGCGCAGCGAAATTTGTTGCTTCCGCGTCATATCTCGCGACCCATTTGGTCCCTCACGGCTCCACAGTCTAGTCACCGCAGCAATTCGCGTTGGATTAAGTCGCCCAGGGCCCGAGCAGCGACTGCGACTGCTTCTGCTTCTTGGGAGCGACACTCACCATGCAGAGCTTTGTACGAGCCGGCCGTGTGGCTGCCCGATCCTCCTCCCGCGTCCTCGCCCGCCAGACGCCGCGAGCCCTCCCGCGAGCCCTCGTCGCTAGCAGCACCCCGAGCCGCCTGTACACGACGTCCAAGGATGGCCGCAACTCGTCCATCTACGCCGCCTTCCTCAACCTGCTGGCCAGCTCCAGCTCCCGCCGCGAAGTCGACCAGTACCTCGGCCAGTTCCGCTCCGTCTCGCCGCACCAGTTCGCTGTCGTCAAGGTCGGGGGCGCCATCCTCACCGACCACCTCGAGGAGCTATGCTTTGCCCTCCAGCAGCTGCACGCCATCGGCCTGTACCCCATCATCGTCCATGGCGCCGGCCCGCAGATGAACCAGCTGCTGCTCGACTCGGGTGTCGAGCCCGACTTCATTGACGGCATACGCGTCACGGACAAGAAGACGCTGGGCATTGCGCGCAAGCTGTTCCTCGAGGCAAACATGGACCTGGTCATGACGCTGAAGAGGGATTGGGGCGTGCCCGCGCGGCCCATCACCGCGGGTGCGCTGCAAGCCGACTACCTGGACAAGGAGAAGTGGAAGTACGTCGGAAACATCACCACCGTCAACAAGAGGCAGATCATGGATGCGCTGGAGAACAAGGAACTGCCCATCCTGTGCTCCATGGGCGAGACGCTTGACGGCCAGATCCTCAACATCAACGCCGACGTAGCTGCTGCAGCTCTGGCGCGCGAGTTCCAGCCCCTCAAGGTCATCTACCTCTCTGAGAAGGGAGGACTGTTCAACGCCGAGTCCAAGCTCATCCCCCACATCAACCTCGAGGGCGAGTACGACACCTACATGAAGCAATCCTGGGTTAGATACGGCACGAAGCTTAAGATAGTGGAGGCCAAGAAGCTTTTGGACGGTCTCCCGCGCACGTCGAGTGTAGCCATCACCCACCCCTCGAACCTCGGAAAGGAGCTGTTCACCCACACCGGAAGCGGCACTCTTATCCGCAACGGCGGCAGTGTGAAGGAGACCAGCAAGTTCGAGGATTTGGACGTCCCTGCTCTGCAAGAGGCTATCACCAAGAGCAAAGCCGCCGACGCTGCCGATGCGGTCAACAGATATATCCAGAACCTCAAGACGCGACCATTTGAGGTCTTCCATGATGATTCCATGGGCGTCGTTGCCGTCGTTTACCCACCGACTGCCGACGGTGAGTTCGCACAGCTTTCACACTTCAGCATGACCAAGGATGCCTTCCTGAACAACTTGAACGACTTGGTCTTCCAGCGCATGAAGCAAAAGTACCCCAAGATGTACTGGATTGTAGACGACCAGTCGCAAAACTACGTCAAATGGCACCTGGAGAAGACGGATGGCTTCCTCCGCCGCGAGAAGGAAGTCTTCTGCTGGTGGGGCGCAGCTGAGTCTTCCGAGATCTTCTCGCTCCTCGAGAACTACCAGAAGCAGGGTCGCAGCATGCTCAAGGACAGCTTAGATGCTCAGTTCCGACGGGCGGCCGACTTTGTTGCCAGTTTGAAGCAGGGCCAGCAGACGCGGGGCTACGCGACCATCGCTGGCCAGTCTGCCAGGCCTCAACTTAGTCAGAACAGGACTCTTCCTGCGTTGTCCCGAGGCTTCGCTACCACTGCATCGCGTTCAATGGATACCACTAACCCCAACCCACCATATGGGATCAAGCACAAGCACAGGGACTACCCTGCCAAGGTTGCACTGATTGGTGCGCGAGGCTACACAGGGCAAGCTCTTATCGAGCTGCTTAACAAGCACCCCAACATGGACCTGCGTCATGTATCATCACGTGAGCTCAACGGCAAGAAGCTTGAAGGCTACACCAAGCGACAGATCACTTACGAGAACCTGTCACCCGAGGATGTAAAGAAGATGGCCGAGAACGGTGAGGTCGACTGCTGGGTCATGGCCCTCCCCAACGGCGTGTGCAAGCCCTTTGTCGATGCCATCAACGAGAGCGGCAAGGACACTCTCATTGTCGATCTGAGTGCCGACTACCGTTTCGACGAGAGCTGGACCTACGGACTACCAGAGACCGTTGACCGCGCCAAGATCTCCGACGCTACACGCATCGCCAACCCTGGATGCTACGCCACTGCTGCTCAACTCGGCATTGCGCCTCTGCTTGAGTTCATCGGCGGTCAGCCAACCGTCTTCGGTGTCTCAGGCTACTCCGGAGCCGGCACCAAGCCCAGCCCCAAGAACGACGTCAAAAACCTCGAAAACAACCTCATCCCCTACAGCTTGACAGACCACATCCACGAGAAGGAAATCTCACGGCAGCTAGGCACTGAGGTTGCATTCATCCCTCACGTTGCAGTCTGGTTCCAGGGTATTCATGTAAGTTCCCCCTTCCTTCCCATCTAAAAAAAAAGTCTTGATCACGTTACTAACATCCTAATCCAGCACACCATCTCCATCCCCCTCAACCGCACAATGACATCCCGCGACATCCGCAACCTCTACCAGGACCGCTACGCCGGCGAGAAGCTCGTCAAGATTGTCGGCGAGTCCCCGCTCGTCAAGAACATCTCTGGCAAGCACGGCGTCGAAATCGGCGGTTTCGCCGTCCACAGCTCAGGCAAGCGCGTCGTCGTTAACGCTACAATTGATAACTTGCTCAAGGGCGCTGCGACTCAGTGCTTGCAGAACATGAACTTGGCGCTGGGCTACGGTGAGTATGATGGTATTCCGTACTAGGTGCATGGACGTCTTGAGGAATTGGAGTGGGCGGATGGGTGTTGGTGGGTTGGATTGGAGGATTGACGGATTGGTGGATTTGGGGCATTGGTAGGAAAGAGGAACAGCATCATGGTTTCTTAACATGGAAAATAAGGAACTATCGGCGCATTTCGTACGTGTGTGTATACGCTAGACAGGACTTCTTTTTTTAAGAGAGTTGAGAAGTTGTAGATATATCCAATTGCAAAGCGTGTGTTCAAAATTTGGCCCGCCTGCACTCTGTCAAACCTCCTTGTTTCCCGCTTCGCATCGACAGAGAACGAGCAACACATATTCATCGGCAGACTCCCTGAATTCCAAGGTTCCGACAACAGCGGACCTCGCCATGCTAGGCGACAAGCGACCTGACAGCTCACGTGCCTATTACAGTCGCCGCCGAGCCGCGGGGTGGGGTTGGAGGGGCAAGAACGCGAACTACGGCCATCGGCGAGCTCCTGCACGCGGAGCCTCCACTGCCTATGCAACCTAGACCGCGTACGAAGATAAGGGACAAACGCGTCAACGCTGATTCGCTCGACTACTTGACTAACTCATGTAATACATTCCTACCGGGCGACATCAATGTCGCCGCGACACCTCAAGTGCTCTTGCCGCCGCGCTTGCCATATCTAGTTTGCTTATTCCCCACAAGCCCGACGGACAGGACCCTGAACAGCTAGAGGATCAAGCTTGTGATACCTTTCGTGACATTCTTGCCTTCCTTCTCTTTTCCCCATTCCTCTCGCCTGTGTTTGTGTCTTTCACGTCTCTCTCTTTCTTCTTTGATAACCGACAGCACCGCGGGTGGCAAACATGGCGCCTGGTCTCATTTCCCCACAACCAGCCGTGTCGAGCGACGCGACCAAGTCGCTGAACGAAGTCACGGCCGATTACGATGATACACTCCGGTTCTATCTGAATGGCACAAAGGTCGTGTTGGATAGTGCGGATCCTGAGGTTACGCTGTTGGAGTATTTGAGGGGGATTGGGTTGACGGGGACGAAGTTGGGGTGTGCGGAGGGTGGGTGTGGTGCTTGTACTGTGGTATGTTTGCCACTTTACTTTGACTCGTGGTTGTGGTGGGGACTCTGAATGCAGAAGTGCAAGATAATGAACTTTGGTTCTGGGACTATCAGAGACATTTGTCAATATATCAAGGTCGATAACTGACAATTTGCAGGTTGTATCGCAATTCAATCCCACAACGAACAAGATCTACCACGCCTCCGTAAACGCATGCCTCGCACCTCTCGTCAGCGTAGATGGCAAACACGTCATAACAGTGGAGGGAATTGGCAACGTAAAACGGCCACATCCTGCACAGGAGAGGATAGCAAAGGGCAATGGCAGTCAATGCGGGTTCTGCACACCAGGCATCGTCATGTCATTATATGCTCTCCTTCGCAATAATGTTGGACCGAGCGAGCTCGAGGTTGAGGAAGCCTTCGATGGTAACCTCTGTCGGTGTACTGGATACAGACCGATATTGGATGCGGCACAAAGCTTCAGCGTAAAGTCGGGTTGCGCGAAATCAAAGGCCAATGGTGGAGGCGGATGCTGTATGGACAAGGACGGTGCGAATGGCGGAGGTTGCGGCAAGAACATCGACGACGGCCAACCGATCAAGCGATTCACACCACCTGGGTTCATCGAGTACAAGCCAGATACAGAACTGATCTTTCCTCCACAGCTACGGAAACATGAGTTCAAGCCATTGGCATTCGGTAACAAGAAGAAGAGGTGGTTCCGACCAACGACTCTGCAGCAACTACTGGAGATCAAGGACGTGTATCCCTCCGCAAAGCTCATTGGTGGCTCGACTGAAACACAGATCGAGATCAAGTTCAAGGGCATGAACTACAATTCCTCAGTATTCGTCGGCGACATCGCGGAACTACGGCAGTTCAAACTCCACGACGACCATCTCGAAATTGGTGGAAACGTTGTTCTCACTGATCTGGAGGAGATTTGCAAAGACGCTCTCGAACATTACGGACCGGTACGGGGCCAGCCATTCGCTACCATTCTCAAGCAAATACGGTATTTCGCTGGACGACAAATTAGGAATGTGGGTACACCGGCTGGTAACCTTGCAACAGCAAGCCCTATTTCTGATCTGAATCCGGTATTTGTTGCAACGAATGCGACGCTCATAGCAAAGAGCCTCAAGGAGACAACGGAGATTCCCATGTCGACATTCTTCAAGGGATATAGGCAGACTGCACTACCTCCGGATGCCATCATTGCGGGGTTGAAGATCCCGGTTGCGAAAGAGAAGGGCGAGTACATCCGCGCGTACAAGCAGGCAAAGAGGAAAGATGACGACATTGCGATTGTGAATGCCGCTTTGAGGATATCACTGGACGATCAGCACACAGTCGAGAGTGTGGATCTGGTTTACGGTGGCATGGCACCTACGACAATTCACGCGCGCAAAGCAATGGACTTCCTCCAAGGGAAGATGTTCTCTGATCTTCCAACACTGGAGGGCGTCATGGACAAGCTCGAAGAAGACTTCGATCTGCGGTTTGGTGTCCCAGGTGGTATGGCGACATACAGGAAGTCTCTCGCGCTCGGCTTCTTCTACAAGTTCTACCATGAGATCCTGGCTGAGCTGCACGCTAAGGAAGTTGAAGTCGACACACATGCAATCGGCGAGATTGAAAGAGATATTAGCTCGGGCAAGAAGGACGACAAGGCTGCTGAGGCTTACATCCAGAATGAAGTCGGGCAGTCGAAGAACCATGTCGCGGCTATGAAGCAGTGTACTGGAGAGGCGCAGTACACGGATGACATACCCCTGCAAAGGAACGAGCTGTATGGCTGCTTGGTACTTTCGACAAAGGCACACGCCAAGCTACTCTCCGTCGATGCCGAACCCGCACTGGAACTTCCTGGTGTTGTTACGTACGTCGACCACAAGGATCTTGCATCGCCAGAAGCCAACTGGTGGGGTGCGCCGTCCTGCGATGAGACATTCTTTGCTCTTGACGAAGTCTTCACTGCTGGTCAGCCAATCGGTATGATCTTGGCTGACACAGCGAAACATGCAGAGCAGGCCGCACGTGCCGTCAAGATTGAGTATGAAGAGCTTCCAGCCATCTTCACAATTGAAGAGGCCATCGAGAAAGATAGCTACTTCAACCACTTCCGTCACATCCAGAAGGGAGATACAGAGAAGGCGTTTGCCGAGGCCGATCACGTCTTCACTGGTGTAGCGCGCATGGGTGGTCAAGAGCACTTCTACCTTGAGACTCAAGCATGTGTCGCCGTCCCCAAGCCTGAGGATGGCGAGATGGAAATCTTCAGCAGTACGCAAAACCCGGCCGAGACACAAGCATATGTGTCTAAGGTCGTCGGTGTTGCCGCCAATAAGATTGTCACCCGCGTGAAACGTATGGGTGGTGGTTTTGGTGGTAAGGAGACTCGTTCAGTCCAGCTCGCTGGTATCGTGGCCTGCGCAGCGAACAAGGTTCGTCGACCTGTACGCTGCATGTTGAACCGAGACGAAGATATCATGACATCTGGACAACGACATCCCTTCCTCGCTCGTTGGAAGGTTGCCGTCAATAAGGACGGTAAGCTGCAAGCCCTTGATGCAGACGTCTTCTGCAATGGTGGTTGGAGTCAGGATCTCTCTGGTGCAGTCGTCGAGCGGTCTCTTTCCCACATCGACAACTGCTACTCGATACCCAACATCCATGTCCGCGGACGTGTCGCGAAAACAAACACCGTCTCCAACACCGCATTCCGAGGCTTCGGCGGACCACAGGGCATGTTCATCGCAGAGACCTACATGGAAGAAGTCGCCGACCACCTCAACATCCCCGTGGAGAAGCTACGAGAAATCAACTTCTACTCACCCTCCACAAACATGATCACGCACTTCAACCAAGAAATCAAAGACTGGTACGTCCCGCTCATGTACAAGCAAGTCCAAGAAGAATCCGCCTACGCCCGCCGCCGCGCAGAAATCGAAGAGTTCAACAAAACCCACAAGTGGAACAAACGCGGCCTCTCCATCATCCCTACCAAATTCGGCATCTCCTTCACCGCCCTCTTCCTCAACCAAGCCGGCGCCCTCGTCCACATCTACCACGACGGCAGCATCCTCGTCGCGCACGGCGGCACAGAAATGGGCCAAGGCCTACACACCAAGATGACGCAAATCGCGGCGGAAACCCTCGGCGTCCCCCTCGACTCCGTCTTCATCAGCGAAACCGCCACAAACACCGTCGCAAACAGTTCCTCGACCGCCGCCTCCGCCTCCTCGGACCTAAACGGCTACGCCATTCACAACGCATGTGTGGAGTTAAACGCCCGCCTCGCCCCCTTCCGCGAAAAACTGGGCCAGGACGCCACCATGAAAGACCTCGCCCACGCCGCCTACTTCTCCCGCGTCAACCTCTCCGCACAGGGCTTCTACAAAACCCCCGATATAGGCTACGTCTGGGGCGCAAACACAGGCCAGATGTTCTTCTACTTCACACAGGGCGTTGCCGCCGCTGAAGTCGAAATCGACACGCTCACCGGTGACTGGACGACTCGTCGCGCCGATATCAAAATGGATGTTGGCCGCAGTATTAACCCCGCGATCGACTACGGCCAGATTGAGGGCGCGTTTGTGCAGGGTCAGGGCCTTTTTACGACTGAGGAGTCACTGTGGTTGAGGGGGACGGGGGGCGTGGCGACGAAGGGGCCGGGGAATTATAAGATTCCGGGTTTCAGGGATGTGCCTCAAATCATGAACGTCACGTTGCTTAAGGATGTTAACTGGGAGAATCTGAGGACTATTCAGAGGAGTAGGGGTGTTGGTAAGTCTTTTCCCGGTTTTTTTCTGATTCTTTCCTTACCCACCCGTCTTCCTTTATACCGTTGCTGTTTTACTGACTTTGATACCACTAGGCGAACCCCCCCTCTTCATGGGCAGCGCTGTCTTCTTCGCCATTCGCGATGCCTTGAAAGCTGCGCGCAAGCAATTTGGCGAAACATCTCTTCTATCACTTACGTCGCCTGCGACGGTCGAGCGGATCAGGATCAGTTGTGCGGATCCGATTTTGAAGCGTGCTTGGGTGGAGCCGAAGGAGGGAGAGAAGAGTTTCTTTATTAGTATTTAGGTATACCGGTGTGTTTGGGTGGGATGCTTGGGTGAATGGTAGGCCTTGTGAGAAATGACGAAAGGATTTCCATATTGTTAAGACTCCGTTGAGATCGGATATGTTGTGACGTGTGAGGACTGAACTCAATGACCTCGAGCCTCAATGAGGTATGTTGAATGAATTGAAAGAACTGCACTGCCACGTCTAAAGCCAGACACCCGTGTATCCCTTGTTCGACGGCATTACCATATCGTACCACACACGTCCACAAGCTTCACACATGCAAGAGAAGAAGTGTTGTTTGTTGAACTTGATTGAATAAACTCTCAGTATACACATCAGGGGGGTATGTTATCTCCTGTCTACTCTTCCTCCTCTCTCATCTCCTACACCATCCATATGCCACCCTTCTACCAACAACAGCAGCAGCTTCTTCCACCACCGCCACCGCCATCTCAACCCCTTCTCCCACATCTACGTCCTCTCCCTCTGCTAAACATTAAAAACGCCCGGATATATCAATATAAAAAGACAAGATTTCCTCATTCATCATTCCATCCCCAGTAGTCCCTTTGCCATATTTGCTCCCAAAATATCCAACAATATCAAAGAAAAAAGATGAAGCAGCAGAAATAGAAGCCAAGCGATGCATTACAAGACAACAATTCAGATGATCGAAAGAAGGAAAAGAAGAAGTTGGGGTGATTGGAAGCTGTAAGGCGCCGCCCAGCAACTCCACTTTGACCAAGACCCTGGAAAGAAGATGAGGGAAGAAGACGGGAAACAACAGAAAGGCGGTCTTGAAAAGTCTTGATGTTGCAAGTATGCTTTGTACAGGCGATGCATGGAAGAACAGATGCCGTGATATACAGAGTTGCGCGCGCCATTTATATGTGAGAAGGTTGGAAAAGATTCTTTGCCGACGAAGCCGCTGCTGAAAGGGGATCGTTCAATGGACAACTGGACGGGCGCAGTCGAAGCGAGCGACAGGCGGCTTGTGTATCGGCGCGACGGCGGTGCGTTGAAGTAGTGGCCCCTAATTCCAGGAAGCCGGACAGTCGCACGCAGGCCAGATAACATCTTGGGTCCCCGAGTAAGGCGAAGGCGAAGGCATGTGAGATTCGAAATGTCGTAAACGCCCCCGGCTCCATGCAAATGCTAATGTGGCCTTCGAAAAGGTCGAAAAGAGGAAACGATGATCTATAATTAACGTGCTTTTTTGCGAGGAACTCCAATCTTGAGGGGTATTCGTCGTACTGCCATGGCCACGTAAGGTAGTCGACACAAGGGAAGTGATGACAACAGAGACCGAAAGCCAGCAGTCTCTGGGAAGTTGCAGGTCACTAGGTCTCTACTTCTGCCTTGCAACCATCCATGAAGGAGTTCTTGGGCCAGTCGTACTTGCTGGATTTCCTGGTTCATGTTAGTACTATCATAACAGATGTGATGTATGGACTTACCAGTCAGTGATGTTAGGGTTCGCATAAGGCTCAGGGTGGTTCCTGATGTAGTCGGTAGTAGGGTAGCCCTCAGGATCGCAAGTCATGATCTGGTTGTCCTTTGGCTGGTAGATGCGAATGTAGTCTATCCGCATCTTGGCCGGGAGGTCATGCGCCTCGATGTCCTCAATGTTGATGGCTGCGAAACTGTTCGACATTCCGAAGTTGGCAATGATGGACATTGGCTCTTCCGGGATGACTCGCGTTCCAATGTTACCGTTGGCACGCGTCGCTGGTGCGGACATAGTCCAGGTCTTGTCCTCTCCGACATACCAGGTGATGAAACCTTCGTCGCCGGTCTTGTACTCGAATGAGTATGTCTGATACTGCTTGCCGTTGTACCAGTCGTTGTTCAAGTTGGTCAACCCAGAGATAGCTTGCTGGAAGGGACCACCCTTGTAAGCGTTCATCGTGGTAATCGAGGTATCATAGAGTTCCATGTATTCTGCCAAACATTAGTTGAATCCGATCAAACGGAAGTGAGAGAATTTACCGTAGTCAGGCATGTACCATGTGTCGAACGGTGCTGCTTGGAAGGACTGAGACACGACACCAATGGCGTTGGACTCTCCAGGACCGAGGAAATGAACTGAACCTTCCAAAGCATCGATTTCCGGAGCACTGCGGGATTTGCCGGGGCTGGGATGGTCTTGGCCGTCGCAGGTGCAAGCGGGTAGCTTCATACCAGGCAAGTAGCTGAGACCGTCGTATGAACTCTGGTTTGGCGTGATACCAATGTCGCACTTGTCGTGGTAACTGTATGGCCAAAGACCCTCAGTCGAGGCGAGGTAACCGGGGCGAGCCAAGTTGCCCATAGTCCAGAAACCGGGCCAGAAACCACTCGTATTACCACGACCAGGCAGCGAAATGCTGGCCTCCAAATGTCCACCCTTGTAGCAGAGCTTGTTCCACGACTGGATCATACCGGAGCGGTAATCGAGGCCGTGGCTCTTCTCTTTGGTGAACTTCAGGACAAGAACGCCGTCTTCGGTGTATGCTTGATCTGGGTCGTACCACTGGAACATGTCAGCGCTGCAATTTGAAGATGGCTATTTCGAAACTTACCTCCAAATCCATAGTAGCACCGTACCAAATATCAACAGCTTGGAAGAATGGGTCATCTCCGTCGTAGAAGGTGCGACCGGGAGTGTTGAACTCGTCCGAGAAGACCAAGACCTGCTCCTCGCCGTTGTACGATGTTCGCGTCATGGCCTCCTTGGGCGTATCGGGATCAATCAGGCCCTTTCGTAGGTTGTTCAGTAGCGGCTCGCTTTGCTTGCCTTCTATGCACAGAGGATTGTCTGTGCATGGGCCTCGTTCTGGTGCCGTGAGATCCTCGACGAAGGTGCTGCGATGCGTTAGTAAAGTCGAAATTCGTCGGAATCGCAAATACGTACAGAACGGGATAACCGATGAAAAGCATGAGAAGACCGAGCGCGAGAATAGCCAATCCACCCAGATTGACTATACCTCTCCGGGTGAAGACATCGCAGTCTCTCTTGTCCTTCTCGTTCGGGTCGGGATTGTGCAGGTAGTCGTCCTTCTCCACGTCTTCTGGGAAGAGCAACAGTCCAGCCGATGGGTGGATGTTGAACTTCTCAGAGACAGTCTGGGTGTTGAGATCTTCTTCGCTGCCAGCCCGCGACGGCGCTCTCGAGTCGTCGAAAGGCGAAGCAAAAGGCCCTCCCGTCATGTCTGAGCTCCAACTTGTCCGCCGCGAGGAAAAGCCAGAGGGCGATTGCATGGGCGATTCGTCTCGGTAGGAGCGCTGCGTCCTGATCTTCTGCGGCGGGAGCAGCATCTCGGCGGACTCTGCGATGGACGCATTGCTGTATACATCGGGCGCGCCGGGCGATCGGATGCCTTGACTTGGGGCGGTGCCAGGACGGATTGGCTGGGTCAACGAGCGCGCCGAGTTGGTTCGTGCCGTGTTGGGGCGCACAGCAGGTATCGAGTTGTCGTCGGTCCTGGGCTCGTGGGAGCCCGAGTTGAGGCGGAGATGGGGCGGCCCGTCTCCCCTCGGCGATTGCGGCATCATGGTGCGAGGGAGCGTATGCGGTGAGTGTTGGCGATAGTTCCAGGCTAGCTGCTATTCGGATAGCAGAGCGAAGTGAATGTGATGAATCGTCGTAGGCGGTATGCAGGTGGAAAACGAGTGTTGCGGTAACCTATGGCACGCGGGTGGGCAAATTCCTAACAGGGGCTATGCTGCAGCTAGTGGTGTCAGGTAAAGCACGCGGGAAGCCGAATATCCTCCACTCGTGATGCGATGCTGCTCGGTATCGCTGCTGGGCGTCGAGGAGCAGGAAGGAGGGCGGCGTGAGGGAAATGGGGGAGGTCGAGGTTCAAGGGGAGGTGAATCGATGGCTCCTGGCCCAAACGGGGGCGCCCAGGATAAGGGACTTGGCAGGGCAGGCGCTGGTCGACGGCAGCAGGCGCGAATGACGGATGACGCAGGACGCACTGGGCTGGAAGGTGCAGATTAGAATGGCGATGGTAATGATGCGGGAAATAATGCAACAAAGAGAGGCACTGATATGTTGTGGGATAGTGACAGGAACACAACAAGCGACGGCGCCGTGGTCAGAGAGTGGCAAGCAGCGGTGGGTGGTGGGAGAGGTTAGGGCTTTGTTCCTGAGTCGGGCCCACACGGACTCCAGGGAGGGCGAAGATCTCGAAGCTCGACTAAGGAGCGGCCAATCGTCGCTGCCACGGCGCTTGCATGCGGCGAAGATTCAAAGGCCCGCTTACGCACACCAGCGGGAGAGCCTTGCTAAATTTACCAAGCCCGTTTCAACACTTTTGCGCTGCCTCTCCTATGGTGGAGCCTGTCAAAAAGTACCCAAATTGCCATGTCATGCGTGAAGCCCGTCGTGCTGCTGTCTGTCTGTCTGCCTGTCACCCAAACTTTGACGCCTTCAACCAAGCCGTCATTCCCCTCAACACCCCTCACATGCAGCCTCTCCACGGTACACACGATTGTCTCTATAGAAACCGCCTGCACGCTGCATCGCAACCGCTAGCTCTGCATATCCCGCGCCTCAACACCGTATTCCAAGAATCCTAACGCGCATCCGCGTCTTTGCACGCGCAATCGATAGCCTAAGATCATCGTCTCTACCATTACGCGTCGGCCCATATATTATAACCGCAATCCCCCATCCTCGCAAGCGGCTTTTGCTACCGCACTTGTACCAAGGTACCAGTTACAAGAACGTGCCTCGTGCTCACGACCGTTGAGAAACGTACATGTAACTTCACGATCTTATCTCGTGTTGACCAGGTCGCCCACCGTATCGCTGCCGAAGATAGCGTGGCGATCTGACACCATCCTTTTTGATCCTTCCCACGTCCCTCACCTTCTTTTCGGATCCCCGAGACATGCAATGGCCAATGCTCTAACCCATCCGTTTCGTCTCTACCGTTCCCTATCGTCGTCTGCATCTTAATCAACCCGCTCCACGCTGGTCTGTCCAGCTTGCCGTCGTCCTAGGCTTCCCGACACGTATCGGTCGGCTTCCAATCTGGTTGAGACTGCTGGATCCCATTGCCCGGGGCCAAGCGCTCCCTAGGGTACACCCGAAATGAAGCTCGGAGGCGCAGCTGACCGCCCGGTTCTGGAACTTTGCAACGTCCGGCCGAGGCATAGCCGGATTGGGCGAACTAGTGTGTTTGAACAGCCAATCAAACTATATATCGATACCGTATTGCAAGGCAACGGTCTTGACGTACACGAGGCTGAACTATCTATATGTCGTGCAAGCTGAAGTCGAGCAACGAGCCTGCTAGACGTCTCTTGCCATACCGGCGGTTCGAAGCACGCCGCGCGACTCATGCGTGTCGTATGGGCTTCACCATTGCCGCGTGCATACACGCACAGGCATCATGCGACCATGCATACATGTTTTCTTATCCAAACATGTACGATAATTGAAGGGGAGGTTGGAGAAAACAAGTCCACACTGAAGCCCAAAGCTATGACAACCGTACAGTATGTAGAGATGCACGTAGCGCAGATCTACCAGCAGATTACATCTACTAATCGAATTTCTGACGTCGCATCAGTAACCTGCACGCTCCACCATCTTGTCAGTGAGACCCGTTGACTGTCAACCATAACCCAGCGAGCGCGACGTGTTTCAAACGGCGTTATTCGCGCCATGGGCACCCGAGCCCCATCATCGCAGGAAGGAACGTGTTCGATGTAGATCGGCATGTGTATAATCCGGCGCAGCGCATCGTGATCATGTTCATGTCTTCATTTCCCGGTGCATTGCTGCTTACGACTCTACGGCAAGAGCCTTGAGACCCACGATCCTGCCTTCCGCCTTGTCCACGCCTACCACGTAGTACTCTGCCCTGGTGCCCGACAGCTCCACCCGGTATACGTTGACGGTCCCGTTACCGGCTGCCTTCACCGCGTCGATGATCTTTTTGTATTGGCTCTCGAAGCCGGTGCCTTTGACCTCTTCTATCGAGTCGCTTCCGATGAGCTTCTTCAAATCGTCTGTGTGTATGTTAGCGCATGTTATACTTCGTGAGGCTTGTCGTCGCTGTGCGCGTAAATGAGGGGAATCCCACCAGCAGACACGCTGTCGCCATCAAACTCTAACGCAACCGGTTCAAACGGCTCATCTGAGTCGCTGACATAGTACTCTTCCACTTGTTCCAGCGCTTTGGGTACGGCCGTGTTCACGCTCTTGGTGCCATAGCTCTTCTTCTGCGACGCGTCCTTGGTCTCCGCAGAGCCAGTGTCCTGATTTGCTTTGTCGAGAAAAGCGGCGTAGTCGGCGTCGGAAGACATGTTACGAAGGGCGGTCAGGCGAACGGTTTTGACGCAACAAGCACGTATGGGTAGCAAAGGACGTGAGACGGAGACGATGGAGTGGAAGGTGCGACGTGTGGATTGGTGATTTTGGACAGCGACACAGGAGGACAGCTGGTTGTTATGGCGCGTGAGTCGTTTGGGAATGTATGAGATAGACGAGAACTTCGCGTATTTAGGATGTACAGTATAGCGAGGAAGATGTTGGAGAAGCCTTTCCATGATTTCGCGATGCAGCGCGCTGCGATGACGCAACAGCAGCTAACTGCGGGCGTTTCCACGAGCAGGTGAGCAACCCCACCATTTGCGCCGACCTTGACCACTGCGAGTAATGGCACCACCTGCGCTGCGGATGAACAGTAGTCACTTTAATGATACGATGAAGTCATAGTGCACACGAAGGCAACAGAGGTATATAGTGATAATCGCATTTTCATTCTCGTGGGTGATTAAGAAATACATACAACACTCGAAAAGCGCGGGGACTATGTAAGGCGCGCAGGGTATCATCGCCATGCGGAAGTACGTTACCACGTCTCTTCCATGTTTTGCCCTCCAACTAGACATCCCCAACTCCCCAAATCTCATGTAACTAATTGCAAAAACAAGAAAGTAAAGCCCTGTCAGAGTTCTAGTGCTGCCCGAAGAGTTCCTCGAAATCATCATCCTAAGACTTTTGCTCGGCTGGCGTGGGAGCATGAGAAGGAACGCCATTTGTGAGCGCGTTGCGAGGGCTGCTGCGCTCAGACTTGGGCGCGGTAGGTTTCGCGTCATCACCCTCATCATCGTAGTTCTCATCCACGTCCATCTGTCGGGCAGCCGGCTCGTGGTGCTCAGGTCGCTCGATACGCTCCTGCTTTGGTGTCTCCGACATGCGAGACAGTGGTCGCGCAGCTGCCATAGGTGGCAGCGACGGCGGGTGGTGCGCAGCCTCGGACGGGTGGTAGCCATCGTTGAAGCGCCGGGGATCGGGACCTTCCTGAGGGCTCTGGCGCGGCACCTGAGGAGACGACATGCGGTGTGGTGGAGTTGGACGGCGGCTGTGAGGCTCTTCCATTTTCTGACGCTTCTCGTCGTTCATGGGAGGCTTTGCATTCGCGTGGTCATTCTCCTCCCACTCGCGGTGTCGCTTCGGTGGAGCAGTCGGCGGTCGGTCGTCGCGCTCGCGGGCTGCTTGCTCAGCAGCCGTCTGGGCAGAAGCTGGCGGAGGAGCTCCGCTAGCAATGCCACCGGTAGCAGAAGGATCAGCATGGTGCTGGTACGGTCCCTGGTATCCGTTGCGCGGAGATCCCGCTCGGTTCTCAACGATTGGGCGCACTTCCGGAGGTGGGCTGGCAGGGCGAACACCGTATGGGGGTACGCCACTCTGGCTAGAGGCCTGAGATGGTGGGCCACCAAGACCTGTAGGTGGGGGCGGGGGTGGAGGAGGAACACTACCAGCGTGAGGACCGTAGTTCGGGTTGGAGATACGGTTAGGCTGAGGTGGCTGCTGTTGCTGATGTAGAGGCAGAGGTGGTTGTGGCTGCGCATGAGCCGCCTGCGGTGTCAGCTGCGGTGGCTGAGGATGGTAGGGGCTGGGAGCAGCATGGTGTGTCTTCGGCGATGGAGACATGCCACGGCGCATTGGCCCGGGTGGTCCGGGAGGTGGGGGACCAGCTGGGCCTTGAGGACCCGGTCCGTTTGTGGGAGGACGAGGAGGCTCGGCGTATGACCTGGGAGCTTCCTGTCGGGGGCTTACGGGCCTCTGGGGAGCATGCTGTGTAGGCGGTCGGATGCCCTCGCGCTGCTCATATGGGTTCAGCTGCTGTGGTGGAAGGCCAGGGTCGCGGATTTGTGCCAGAGGGCGATCCCATCCGGGCGCTAGGGCTGGAGGAGCAGGACCTTGCGGAGGCTGCTGGGGCTGAGGTGCGCCCCATTGTGGAGCGGTAGGTCCATGTACAGAGGCAGGCTGGTAGGCTTGAGGGTGCACGTCTTGAGGTATAGGAGCATTGCCCTGGTTCGGGGCGCCAGCAGACGTCTGTCCATTCTGCAGAAGCTGCAGGCGAGCCTTGATGTGTACGTTAGATGGGTCGAGGTCGGCCGCGCGCTGGTATGCGTCTAGTGCATCAGCTGTCTGGTTGTTGCAGGACTCGTACTGTGCCATTGTTAGTGAAGAGCCTTGAGTCCAGGGAAGATCAACTACTTACCAGTGTGCCGAGGTCGTACCAGACTTCTGAGATGTTGGGGTTGAGGCGGATGGCACGGGAGTATGCATCTAGCGCGTCGCGGTACTGGTTGATCTGGTAGTACAGTACACCAATGCTGCACCAGAAGGTCGGGTTCCTGCCGTCACGGTACACGGCTTGCTGATAAGCCTCGTACGCCTTGGGGTATTTCTGCTGTGACATGTAGCAGCGTCCCAGCAGGTACCAACTCTGCGCATCCGTTTGATCTAGAGCAATGGATTAGATACACGCGCATAATCACACGGGGATACAATGCTTACCGGAAGCAACAGACTTCTCCAGGTACTCAATGGCCTGCTCCTGGCTAGCGTAGTTGGTGCTCTGCTGGTGGTGTAGCCAGCCCAGCTGCTGTAGGACCTTGGCGTGGTTGGCATCACGCTCGAGAACCCGGCGATAGGCGCCCTTGGCTGCTTCGAACTAATCGTCATGTCAGCGGTGAAAGCTTACGAAGCTCGGTGAGACAAACCTCTTTCTGTTGTTCGTACACATGTCCAATCTGGAACCAGATATCCTCCTCGGTAAGTGGGCGAGGAGGATTGGTGACGATGTATTTGAAGCACTGTCAACTGTTAGAAGCTTTCGTGGGGTGAGATTCAAGTATGCTTACGTCTAGACTCTGGTTGAACTTCTGCTGCTGCTTGTAGATTATGCCAAGGCGGAAGTAGATCTCGTTTGCCTTTTCGAACGTAGGCTCCATGCGCATTACCTGCGAGAAGGCCTCTTCGGCGTGCTCAAGCGATCCGTAGCGGTCATATAGTATTCCGATGCCATACCAGAGCTTGGGCTCCTTTGGGTCAGACAGATGGTACAGCGCCTGCTGGTAGGCAGAGTACGCCTGCTGCAAGTCATCCATCATCAAGTAGCAGTGACCTGGTTTTGTTAGTGAGATGATTCGCGAAAGATACGCGCACATTTCTTACCGAGGCTGCCCCAAACGTCGCCATTGGCTTGGTCGACTTTGAGAATGGTGCGCAAGTACTCAACAGCTGCTGGAAAGGCATCTTTGGTGCGCAGAATGCACGCGATACCTTGCATAGCTGGCACAGACCACTGGTTGAACTTCAAGGCCTGTTCGTAGCATTGCATGGCGCCTTCCAAGTCTTGCATTTGCTCAGAGAGGGAGCCTGTTGGGTGTCAGTCTGTGTCTGTCCTGCGCATACTGGATACTGGCTTACCCATCTGAGTCCATACAGCCTCGGTCAATTGCCCCAAGTACTGCGACGGTGTCTTGGGCTGGGTCGCGTGCGGCGGGTGTCCATTCACCTGCGCGTGCGCGGGATGATGCTGCCCTACATGATGCGGAGGCATGCCCGTAGTGGGCGAGGGTTGCTGGTGTTGTGCCATGAAGGCTGCTTGCGACCGATCTGGCTACAATGCGACGTCTGCGCTACTGAAGCTGCGACAGTGACGGAATAGTCTGATGGAGGGGAAGACCAGACTGGAGCAACTGAAGGGTCGCCGGGTTGTCGATCTGGATGAGTCAGGAGATGCTGCTTGATGGTGGTGATGGAGGATGGCTACGTACAGGCGGGCGTGGGAGCGCGTCTCGCAAGCGTACTGACGGGTGCGAGTCGAGGCGTGGAGGTTGGCGCGGAGAACGACAGCAGCGCGCAGAGGAACACGGACGGTGTGGACCCCGACTTGGAGGGCAGAGCTGTCAGAGAGCAACAATCAATGTGGTGGTCTTCGCCACGACGTGTGTTGAGAAGGAAGGACTGGTGTAGGATGCAGCCTCGCGGAAGAGAAAACAGATGAGGAAGCCGCAGACCAACAGATGGAAGGGGCGCTCCAACGTCCCTTCCATCAGACGTGGGTAAGGGGACCAGATGTTGCAGGGATGCATGGTTTAGCGTGCACGGCTAGCCCAAGACCCACTTTGTGCCAGCCAGTGGGCCGTAAATTACGTGCCTAGCATCGACGCGCTGACTATCCGCCGCGACCCATGCAACCACCGCCGGCGCCTTACTGTACTACTACATCACATTGGTGCCAGGTGACAGACGAGCCAGACTGCTTAATCACGCTGCGCCAGGCGATTTAATTCTGGCAGATCGAATGGTTTGTTTCAGATCGTTCCGTCGGATCTGGTACGGTTCGTCCCAGGTTCACCCAACAGCGGAGCCGATGGATTGACACGCTACCGCCATTACGCTATATGCGCCGCATCTAGAGGACACATCAATCTGGGTTCGCCGATTTTCTACTGCCATGATGATACACTGCCAGCGCAGAACGCCACACCCTCTGCCTGAACGAGTTAATGAGACATAGTCGCAGGGGCCGTTGGACGTTGCGAACACATGTGGATCGTGGTTCGAGCATGTTCCAGCCTCAACTTTCTCCCTGCAAAATAAACTCTCATCAAGGCACCCAACACAGCGCGACACCCACGCTGATGGATGGTGCATTTCTTTTCCCGAGACTGCCTGTTCGCGTAGCGGGGCTTTCTGGGAGGCGTCGCCAGATTACCATGCCAGCCACCCAGACCCCCATCGTCGCCCTACGGCGTCTTCAGCTCGCGCGCCCACTAGGTAAAACGGCATGGTTGTCATTTCGGAACCGCCAGGAATGGGCTGATATAGGGCCTGCAAAAGGGGCACCAAGGCCTACGACGGTGCTGACACAGGTGGTGCGCACCCACACGCAGTACCGTCCAAAGGCCGGGGGCGGGCGATCAGCCAGCCTCCACATGAGAACAGAGAAGCCTCCGTCGTCTGCTTAGCGGCTCTCGGCATGCATCGCAATGTGACGCAGTTGTCCTCCGCTCCCGCGTCCTCGGCAAAAAGGCTCGTGTCACCCAATCCACCCCCTGCCGCAGCCTGAATCTGACAAGAGTCGATCACTTGTTGGCGCATGAGCATGCAACCGGGATTGCGTCGCCTCGGTGCAGGACCAAGCCGCTGGCATCTGCCGCCCTTCACTCGAGCCATGATTGCGTCCAACTTCCTTGGCGTGCTGCAGCCCACCGCACCCGTAGCACATCTGTCGATACCGTTTCCGTCGCTGGTGTCCACGGAGCAGCGTGACCGAGAAAAGGACATCGGGCCGCCGCTAGCAAAAGCCCCTCTCTTAGCATCTGGGCTCAAGAACCGCACCCACGTGAAACTCCAGCTTGTGGATCCAGGGCTGGCCTGCGCGCGTCATCAAAGCCGTGCCGGTAAGCGAGGCTGTTTACAAAGGGACTGCGGTCTTACCAATGCGGAAGGTCCATCTAGCTCCCTCACCAAACAATTAACATTTCGCTGCCACTTTGAGCTACTGTCAGTTCTCGATTTTCCAAATCTTGTCTGCAGTACATTCTGTCTGAACGCGGCAGACTTGTGCGGTAACGGCGAGGCGCATGCGAAACGCACCAGCAAAACGTTCTTCGCGTCCGTGTCTGTCATGGCGAGGCTCAGATCTGCATCGTGCCCGTCCGCTCACATCGTGACCCGAGAAGCCGAGAGTTTGTCGATCTTTGATAGATACATATCTGCTCCCCATCCTGTCATCAGCGACACGACCTTTACAGAGTGCGATTGTCTTTTTGAAACGTTTTGTGGGACGACGAAGGATTGAGCCTCGTCTTGGCGCTCCAGCTGGCGGCTGCGGCCCGGGGATTTTGCTTCGTTCATCATCTAACTGCCTGACGAGCGGCACCCGGTATTTGTTTCTGTCGACTCCACCCCAGTCAAGGGAAAACCGGACGCCTCCAACTGCAGCAGGAAGCAAAATAATATTGCTTGTGGTATTAGGCAACCTGCACACCTACATTAATGCTGGATTTTTAACCTGCGTACTTGTAGTTGTGCAAGCTCAGAAGGACCTGTTCGGTTTCGTCTTTGCCTGAGGAAACTCTATTATCCTACGTCGCTAGCCCCTGCTGAACTGCGTCGCAAGCAAACATATCCTGCCATAAGCCGCCAACACGAGGACCATGACCATCTATCAATAAACCGCCTCCCCGCATTGGCGAGCAAGGCAGGCCATGTATTTAGCCAATACACCTCGTCCATACCAGTGGTAATCCACGCCCACCCCTACCTACTACTATCGCGCATCCGAACGTTTCACGGCGCCTTGATGCTTCCACCCACCTGCATGCTGCGCGCCGTTCAGCGCTGTGACATGACTGGCAAACCGTTCCTCGCTGGAGAGTACAACATCTGGAACATGGCTCTATCCGTGAAATGCTGCGATCTTCATCCCTACACTGCTTTCCGGGTGAGCCTGCATATAGCTAATGCAGGCGATCGGCGACACAGATGAGTGGTTGGTGAGAGCCGTTAGCTGACAGGTTGTGCAACCTCGCTGTTCTGTCCGACAACACCCTTAGTCGCCTGGCTAGCGGAGGGAAGGTCAAGCATTTTCCGATACCCACTTTATCCCCCCACTTGATCCCTCGATTGTCGAAGCAACAGGAAGCTGCACGCCCAGAGAAGGGCTCAAAGAAAACTGGAAAGCGCATGATGCGTTGTGTTACCTCTGCATCCCCTCAGGCCCACAATATTCCCCGCTCGCATTCATGGGAGTCTCCACCACCGAAAATTGCCACGCTTTGCAACCCGTAGCTCGTATGTTTGGTTGCGAAAAAACTTTGGTTCGTGTACGCCATGAGCTTGTCATGTTCCATGAAGATGTTCGCCTCAGGGTTGTGTGGGACCGGGCGGCCTCTCGGTGCAACCCTGAAAGGTGGGACCACATCCATTCTCCTTCCGGGATGACATTCCCGAGGTCGAAACGGGCTGCATGAGCAATCATGCGGGCTGCAGGCCGTCTTTATCAAGAAAAGCAAAAACGCACGCAAGGGTGTGGTGGCTGATGCGGCGCTGCTCGCTACGGCTATCGTCACTTTGGTGCCGAACCGATCCCGCAGGCAGAGTATAGACTGTCTGGATGCGAAGCTCCACGCCTCGCGTTACTCTCACTCTGCATTCTATCTTGCTATCACATGGATATGTCGCACGATTTGCCGGATGAGACTCCGAACTTCAACAGTGCATCGGCATGACTGTCCATGGTTCCGTTCGTATTCTGACGAGTCAAGCTTCATGGGTGCCTCCTTGTCGGATCAGATTTCCTTTTCCCTCTCAATCTGATAGACTCAACTCCGCAACCACTAGCCAGGAACACATATTGTGTCGCATGGTAAGCTCATGGACATATCTCCGAGATGCTAAGCCACGTGGTAAATTGTGCGCGATCACGCTTCTGTCGCGCCCGGGCGTCTTCAACAGGTCGCAGCATCATCAAGCGTAATACGCACGAGGAGGCGCCTCTAGCTCCCTCCTATATCGAGCAGTATCTTCCCGTTCTACAGGCTGAATAACCGCATACAGACGCCTTCCGTCTCTTGCCTGTATGGTTGGGCTGAAAGCCCGATATGTCACCGTAGCACGGATTACGCGTCCTGGCCTTCTTTGCACTCAACGCCATCATTACAACGGACTACTAGAGCCTCGTCACTTGTATTTTGTAGATCTTCCTCATCCAGAAAGTCTCGCTAAAGCCTATGGTATAAGTCCACATCATCTCATATATGACTTGCTAGAATATCATGCTACATATGTAGCAACACAACCGGAATCATGACATTATCTGGTGTCTCATGCTTTCTCATCAAGCGTCAAGGGGTGGGGATTACTACACACGTTCAGGACCGGCAATCGCCTGGGACAGGGCTGTCTCTCCCGTTTCTCATCTGTTCGCGTCTTTGGTCTGCCTGGCATACATTATGGTTGTTCTGCAGCCACAGCGGTCTTAGAAATGTCGACAACGTCGCTTAGTACAGTGCCCCGCGATGAGCAGGTCTTACGAGAGCCTAGGTAAAAGAAACTGGCGGTAAAGGCTACTGGATAGTCCAATTGTTACACAATGTGTTGAAGTTTCACATATATAATGCTCTAGAATGTTTTCTGATCGGTTGGTCGATATCGCGCTTCTGGTACGGTTTCTTCTGGACTATCTCAACAATGAGTGCGAGATCATGTGCTCGGCGGGAACGCTGCTGCCTTCGGAATGGTTGAAAATATAAACCGTCGCGTTCGGGGATACCGACGATTCCACGTCTCCGGTTGTCTAAGATGGTTTCAAGTCACTATTTTGGTATGATGGAAAGACCCCGTTATCTGGATGAACGTTACCACTTCCACCACGGACGATTCCTCTCCGAGCTATAAACGGAAGGATCCTGGGCGATCAGGAACCATATGCAATGGTATCAGACGGTAGGTAATGCGAGCGTAGGATACATGATGCATGGCCTTGAATTCATACATGAAAGTGTAACAACCTCCCCGTTCCAATCCCCCCCAGCTTTGCAGCATAGACACCAGGTCGCATATCGCGGGTACCTACTATACCACAAGAAAACCGATCAGATCCCCATATCATACTGGAGAAATTGTGCCGAACCGCAAGAAGCCGCCGGTTACTTCCGCATGCTTCCCGTTGTCTGACATGACCAGCCTTAGCGAACAGCCCCGATAACACGCGGCGACTCCAACGACCGCCAAAGTCAATTGGAGTAGACTCCAATTTTAGCAACAAGAACGGCCAATGCTTGAAAGGCTTTGCCTCGCTTGGCTGCCTTGGAAAGCACATGGCTATGACGGCAGGAGCTGACCCGTTACCCAAGGCTAAACTGAGTAGCATGCATGGATACGTACTTCAAACATTGATTTGCGCGTAAGGCGGGATTTGGAGATGGAGACATTGAGCTCTTGCTATCGCAACGGTCTATCATATATCATGGACTAGGAATACGTTACTATCGATAGTTACACCCTTCTACCCCAAACACCGACGACGTAAAAGACAAAAGACCTCCCGGGTATATTTGCGTTCCATCAACTCCGCAGCGCCTCAAGAACCTCTCAAGCTCACCCAGCAAATCCCCCAGACAAACGGCAAATCTGACACCTTGGTCGGACCGAGACCCGGGCCGTATCGTGCATGCACCGCCAGAGCTAAGCCGCACGTGTCGCTGCTCTCTCAGCCTCGCAATGGCAGTTCCGGTTGGGAAGGTGGGCGTTCACACGCGGCCTTATTTTCGGCATGTGCCTGTCATCATGACCGCCCACGCCGACCCGCGACACAGAACCTTGGAAAGCCAGAGTGAAGCGGTCGACGGTTGACGGTCGTCTCCGCCTATGAAGGCTAAACGAGCAAAGAAGAGGCAGATTATCGGCCCTTCTCCACCCCGTAATCCTGTTCTTTTCCCTTTTCCTTTTCCCTTATCCCATCTCCACATTCCTGCTATTTGATTCTGCCGCGGCTCTTTCGTCAAAGAACCCCCACATATTGTCCCCGCTTTTTCTTTCCTTGACAACGTTGAGCGATCTGGAGGATGGCTTACTTGCTGACTTTCTTCCACATGCAACCTGTACACATGCCTTGACTTCGGTTCATGACTTTGTGCTCTCGTTGTGTTTCCGGGCAGGGGTGGCCGAGGCGTAGCTTCTCGGCTTCTTCGCATATGCGTAGTATGGGGCCGTTGTTGGGTTGGGGTTGGGGTATCCAGTGGTTGCACACGTGTATGGTGTAGACGATGTAGCACATGGTCGGGAGGCGTTGGATGGGGTCGTATCGAGCGTAGACGAGTCGTGGAATGGGCGTATTGGAAACCGGAGCAAGACGAGTCGATGTGATAAATCCGTTTCGGAGGTTGATCGCGCTAGGGCTCTAGGGTAGGTAGATGCGAAGCTCGGGATTTTATTGTGATACGCTTTGGATCTGCGATGAGCTCTTCTTGTATACTCTTCTGCTCTAATAGTGAACAATCTCGACACCACCTCTTAACAATCTTGCCGCAACATCCCAACTGACGCGGTTCAGTCGGATCCAGTATTGCCAGTTGCCTCCACCTACGGCCTTTGTAGCCTCACCAGGAGCAACTCTGAGCCTGGATAATGCTACCCGCTTTCGATGATGCAATCCTCAAGGCTGAACTAGCGTAACGGCTTCGATGAAAGCACTTGGCAAAGAAGAGGGAGAAGAAGAAAATGCGCGGGTGGTAGGAGAGACGCAGCACTCAGGGACAGGTGCGGCGACGAGAAGGGAGGAGAGGAGAGAAGAAAAAGAAGAGCAGGAACAAGTGGCTAAAGCCACCCCTTGACATGAATCCGACGTGGACACCATCATTTTGACATGCCGTTTGAATCGAGACGAGGAAAAAAGCAAAGGCGCTGGAACGCAGCTCGACGTTGCACAGGCCGCTCCCTAACCCCCATCTTGCATTTCCCACCCTTACCGCGCGGCGTTACATATCCCTTCTCTTACACAGCGGTTTTACGAGAAAGGCTTTGCTTCGATGACGGCATACGTCGAAGAAGGGAGGGCCACAGTGCATGTCCGTGCGGCTGAAGGACGCGGGCGTGACCGATGTCCCGGTGTATTGGTTCGCGCGTGTTTGTGGATGCCTAAAACTACACCAACTATGCGGTTCACTGTTGCTTTTTCTTGTTCGCCATTACCGATATGCCATCTTCTGAATGCTTTGTTGCTTGCTGGACTGGTGTGCGATGGGTAATTGCGAGTGGGATGGTGCGTGGGAGATAACGAGGCGACCGACGGGCTGTCACGATGTGGTTCGCGCTAGCCGCTTGAAGCGAGGACGGCAAATCAACATAGCTGTTGGTACTACCTTCCTTCCTCTCTTTTGCCGTCCCCACGAGTCGATGCTGCTCTCTTTACGCCCACACCGCTGGATTGCGGCCCGTAACGCACTACAGTTTGGCGCCTGTTGTGATGATCCAATGTCCAAACCGTGTTGCGGATTCAAGGAGCGCCCCATCACACGGCTGAACCTAGATGGCGGGTCGCAGATGCGCCTTCGAGAAGGTGCGGCACGGAGAAGGATGGTCGAAAGTTTGATTGAGCAGATTGTATTACTCCACCTCGACGCCTCAACCTTTACAAATTCGTTGTAGAGCTATACTGATGCTACGTTATAGCTGTCGTGCACAATGTGGCTTGAGGTGAGGTGAGGTGTCAGACCTGACCACGCTCACATCCCTTGGACAATGCGCATCCTTACCGGTACTCAAACTTCCTCGGTGACCGCCCCCCTCCGCGATTACCGCGATAGCAGTGCGGCGTAACCAAGGTCACTCTGTCCACGTGTGAGGAAAAGACTTGTTGACAGCTACTCACACCAGAGTGGCTCGCATCTGCATGCCGGTGTGTCTGAAATTGACTGCATCGAACGATCCTAATCAGTGACGAGTCAGCGAATATACCGACGTTGGACCTAAACTTCGGGCGCGAAGGACTTACAAGCTCGCATCCAATGCATGCCTTCCTCTTTCGCTCTCTTGTACGTCTATCACACCGTTATGTGCTACCACGTCCCCGGAAAACGAGCAATAGGTTCTACCCTAAACTCTATCAGCGATACCAAAACACACGTTCAAATGGCCAAGGCGAACAATGCGTTCCCTAAGGAAAAACGCGATGTCTGCACCGGGAATTGCCCTCCCTCAACGGCATCTCCCACAAAACCCACAGCCCTCGATTGGCTCGCTCAAAGCCGACTGGCAGTACATGAGACGCCCAAACGCATCATCACACGTTTCTCATCGGTAAGGGGACGAAAGCACGTCGCCAATCGAGGTGACGCGCCCGATACTGTACGCATGCTATCGTGCATATGGTGGGGTTGTCCTTGAAAAGGTGGACCCGACATTCTGGGTGCGTTGCAAGCAAGGGCTTCTCGAAAAGGGCAATGCTTCCTGCGATAGACGCATAGCTCCGGTCATCCGAGGAGAGGAAAATGGAGGTCTATATGTAACGCGATGATCATGCGATGCTGCTATTTGATCCGTTGTCTGCTGAGAGCTCCCTCGCACAGTATCCATGTTTGCTTCACGAGAGGCTTCAACTGCATCGGTGCCAGATAGAGCAGAATGCAGTTAGTTTGAAGAACCGTAAGTAGTAGAGGGGCAGATGCGAGTGCTACTTGGCTCTGCTTCTCTACGTATTGCTAACACATATGATATTTACACGATTTTCCAACTCCTTTTCTCATACTACCGCCAGCAGTATCTTTTTAAATCCATTACCACCTCCACAACACCAACATGACGACTCACAGAAGAGGCTGTTGGATGACTAGTTTTCCAAAACCTCTTCCAAATCCACCGACTTTGACAACCTGCTGCAACGCGTCTTCGGCAGTGCCTTGGAAAACTTCTACATTTGGGAGCTCGAAGCGGTCGCCGTAGTTCTCCACGGCCCATTGCAATGCTTTCCAGGCATGCCAATGGTCTTCCGGCCTGGCAGGAGTCTCGATTATATGCGGAACCCCAGGTGGCTGGATGCGCCAGCTGTCTTTCGTGTACGCAACTGGCATGCCGAACCCGCCATCGAATTTGGTTACAGAAGCCAAAGTAGCCGAAGGATTGTTCACGCTTCGCACGACCAGATCTGCTGAAGACGAAGTACCGACCGCGTCCAGGGCATGAGAGATTGGGCCCTCACCAAGAGCCTCCACCGCAGCGGCAATATCAGACACAACCGTCGACGAAGCGTAATCGAAAACAAGCGTTGCTCCGGTCTTCTTCAGTAGCTCATGCCGGGCTGGCGAAGCAGTCACCAAGATATTCTTGCACCCACTGGCACGCAGGAACTGGACGGCGCTGAAGCCGACGCTAGAAGAAGCACCCCAAACCAGGACTGGTTGTGCGCATACTACTGGAGTGGTGGGCAAAGGGAACTGGAACAGATTGAAGACCGCGTCTGCAGCTGTCATGGCCACTACTGTCAGCGCTGCGGCGTGGCTCTCCGGAAGATTAGACGGCACTTCGAATACCATGTCTTCTGGGCACGCGAGACGGCGTTGGTGTACGCCGTACTTCAGAGGTCGGCCAATGCCCGAGGGTGTATAGCCAGCCACGGTGGTTCCCTTCTTGAAGCGCGATCCGGTAGGTGTCGATACAACAGTGCCGCAGAAGTCGTAACCACTGACTGTCGAACGGATGCCAAGCTGTGAGTGTTTGGCGTCTGCCGGGTTGACACCTGAGTATCTCACTTCTACCACTATCTCGTTGGCCGCAGTTTCTTCGTGTTTGATATTGTTTCGAATCTGGATTTGTCCGTCTTCGTCGACGTACAGCGCCTTACTGGATGTTGTAGTCATGGCTTGTGTTGGTGGGTTGGTGACTTCTATTTCGCGGATCGGAGCAGAGATGGTAACGTTGGAATCGAGGTGAACGAACTAATACAGTGAAATATACATGCAAAAATCCCGCCTTATACTCCCGGTTTTAGAGTCACCGCGACCGGTACCCGCGCATGCCGCGCATCACTGCGCGCCACGGCACGTACGTAGGCAATGCAGGTACTGACCCTGGAGGTTGCCGGGAGCTAGCAGTTGTATCTTTCCGACCCTCTTAGTGTCGACGCGTTGAACATCAAATATGGTTGGAGAGTATGTGCCAAGTCTTTCGGCCGAGCATGCCCAGTGTTGTTGTACGATTATTGAACAACGGAGCCGGACAAACATACATACCGATAGTACATCATCACCATCCTCCTCTTAGCCCTCCACCATCTATGTCCCTAACCTCAAGCCTACCACACCTTAATGTCGGGTGTTCCCAACGGTAGATGCGGTAATGCAAACCGGAATGTGGAGTTGATAAGTATGCTTCGAAAAGCGGGCATAAATAGTGCCGTTGCGCAGGATGTTCCACTGTTGGTATACGATCAAATCAATTCCTTCTCAAAAACTTCTATCGCCTCTTGATCTCTTGACATCGTCTCTTCGCTACTATGACTCCAATCAAAATCGGCTCAGTCGACGTCAAATTTCTCGACGCTGGCAAGCAGAACATCCCTCCACTGAACCAAAGGACAACCGAATTTCCACCGGGTCACAGAAAGCAACCAACATTCCGCCCGTTTACAACAACGACTATCTTCGACCAAGACCAAGCTCTTACGCTTAGAGATGGAACGGTCATCTATGCCGACGTATTCCGTCCCAAAACCAACGAGAAGGTTCCTGCAATCGTCATGTGGGGCCCATATGGCAAGACTGGAACGGGAATGCTAAACATTCATGGCATGCCACTTCGAGCTGGTATACCAGAGACCCAATTATCAGGCTACGAAGGCTTCGAAGGGTAAGCCTAGAACCAAGATAGCATGAAAGCAGAAGGCGAATCCCTCACTAACCACAACTCCAGTCTCGACCCTGCAGAATGGGTACCGCGTGGTTACGCCATAGTCAATGTAGACCCAAGAGGCGTGAACAACTCCTCGGGCAACATTCACTTCTGGGGCAGCACCGAAGGACGCGATGGCCACGACGCCATCGAAGAGCTCGCCAAGCTACCCTGGTGCTCTGGCAAACTAGCCCTATCAGGCAACTCCTGGCTCGCGATATCCCAGTGGTTTATCGCGGCTGAGCAGCCACCGCATTTGGTATGTATTGCGCCTTTGGAGGGCTTATCGGATCCTCTGCGCGAGCAGTCGCTACGTGGAGGAATTCCAAATACTGGGTTCAACGAATGGGTTGCTACTATGTTGGCGGGGAAGAACATGGTGGAGGATTATGCTGCAATGGCCCATATGAATCCTGTGCCTAAGGGATATCTCGAGGATAAGCGTGTGGATATGGCAAGGATCAAGGTGCCTGTTTATATCGGGGCCAGCTATTCATCGACTCTCCATACCATCGGCACCCTACGAGCTTTCGAGGAGATCCAGCATCCAGATAAATGGTGCGTATACCCCCATATTTCTCTCGCTGACACGTTTCGTAATGACGAACTGACAACTCCGCATCTAGGCTCGTACTCCACGCAACTCAAGAATGGTACGACCTCTACAGTCCAAGCCGCACCGCAGACCTCGCCCGATTCTTCGACTTTCACCTCAAAGACCTCCGCAACGACTGGCCACAGACCGCACCCGTCCGTATGGCCTTTTTGAACTTCACCAAACCAGCACTGTTGGACCAAGAATACCCAGACCTACCATGGCACCTCCCCACTACGACAGTCCAGAAACTACATCTCGATCCCACCGGCACCCTCACCCCAACCGCGCCCCTCTCAAAAACCACAATCGACTATCAAGCCGACTCCTCCTCCGAACTAACCTTCACATACATCTTCCCTCGCAAAACCATACTAACCGGTCCCTCCACGCTCGTCCTCTCCATCGCAGCACAGGACCACAACGACCTAGACATCCACGCCCACATCTTCAAAGCCTCTACATCGGGTACCATGCTTTCTCACCTGAACATTCCCATTCCGGCCAACACACCCTCTGAAGTCGCAGAAAAAATGACGCAAAATAGAGTATGGCGGTACGTCGGTCCCAGCGGCATGTTGCGCGCGTCTAAACGCCATGTCTCAGACGTGTTGCGGGGCAAGACGTGGGAGACGCTGTCGATGGAGCGCGAGGACAAAGTTGTGCCGGGGGAAGTGATTAGATTGCGTGTCCAGCTTTGGCCGACGGGTATGGTGTTTGAGGATGGGGAGACGCTTGTGCTGAAGGTTAGTGGGAGGGAAATGGGCTTGAGGGATCTTCCTGGGGCGGCGGTGATGGCGAATGAGAATGTTGGGGTGCATAGGGTGTATGTCGGTGGCGAGATGGAGGGGTATCTTGAGTTCTTCACGCTTTGATGGGAGGACGCTGTTGAATACGGAATGGAGGCCATGAAGAGGGTCGTACATAAGGGTGACAGGCACCACAAGAGTACACACAGTTGACAGATATTGAAACGGAAGAAGCGTTATTGATCGTTATTGATCGAAGAAGCACATATGACTGGCTGATGAAAGAAAGAATCAACGTGGGCGAGCGGATGGCAGATTCTTGTGGTCAGAAACTGCGTATGCTCGAGCGCCGAATTATGACACTTTGTGTCTTTGGAAGGAAGTTGCTGCCGCAGACAATTGGAAAGGCATGATTGCGCATAGAGGGAATAGAGAAGCAATGATCTTGAACAGCAAAAGTGGTGTGTAAGAAGTACAGAAACAACAGTAACGTACGCAGGCACTAGTACCTTCCCCACACTCTCAACATTCGCTCAGAACAGCCACTTCTCGCCCATCCTTCGCAAGACCAAGTAACAAGATTCCATCGCACAGCTCCACAAGATGCTTAACCTCCGATCCAACCCAAGTCATCTCCAAAACCAAAACCTGCCAGTAGAACCCCGCCAAGTCACCGTATGATGTTTGGGATTGTACGATACTTGAAGATTTGTATGGTCCAATCCCAAATATCATACAGTGTATTGGCCAGTCTACATTATCCAAGTGTAAGGGAGGCTTTGTACAAGCCAAACATCATATCCTTCGGTACATCGACATGATAGCTTGCAGAGGAGCGCGAGACATTATGGACGTCGGGTGATGGGTTATTACGGGCGGAGGAGGACGCTATTGTCGTGTTCGATTGTGGACAGATGTTCGTCAGCACCGAACATCTGTCCACAAT